>JARHVA010002083.1:1937500-2537500 GCA_037957365.1 Torreya grandis
TAGTCTATGCAGACTAATAGGTATTTCTTTCCTCTGGATGGGGGGTCCATAGGTCCTACAAAGTCAATTCCCCATTTCTAAAATGGTTCCAAAACTAATTGAGGATGGATAGGCATCTTATTTGAAAGAGTGGGATATCCCATTCTTTGACATGCATCACATTTTTTGACATACCTCTTCACTTGTCTATAAAGATGAGGCTAGTAATAGCCTACTCCTAGGATTTTGTGTATGGTCCTTTAGGTTGAGTAATGTCCTCTTCCCGATTCATCATGATAGGATCTGATGATATCATAAGCTTCATTATTTGATACACACCTATGAAACACATGATTAGGTCCAAGTTTAAATAAAATTCTTTGATTCATTTAAAATATTTTTTTATGATTAAACATCTTTTTTATTTTTGTGAAAAATGCAACAGAAACTTCCCTGTAGAGAGGTAGTTAGCTATATCAGTGAACCACAGAGATTCTACTGAAACAAAAAATAATTATTCATTTGGAAAATCATCTTCCACTGGTTCTTCTTCACTTGAAGTTTTAATTTTGGACAAGAAATTAGTAACCACATTAAATTTCTTTGGTTTATCTATAATAGTTATATTAAATTCCTGTAATAGTAATAGCCATCTAATAATCCTTCTTCCCACTATTGGTTTGTTGGTAAGGTATCAAATAGTTGAATGGTCTGTATAGATAAACACCTTATAGCCTATTATATAGTGTCTAAATTTGTTTATTGTATAGACTACAACAAGGAACTCTTTTTCAGTTATGGTGTAGCTTTTCTCAGTAGGTGTCATATTCTTGCTAATATAATAGATATCATACATATGATCATTATCATCTTTTTATCCCAAGATTGTACTCATTTCCATGTTGGAAGCATCTATGTATATGTGGAAAGGTTGTGTCTAATCTGGTCCTCTTAATACTGGGGTAGTACTAAGTTTGGATTTGATGGTTTCAAAAACTTGTTTGAAATAATCACTCCATACAAACTCATTATCCTTTGTAACAATGCAAACATAGGAGAAACTATTTTGCTGAAGTTGTTTATAAAGTGTTTGTAATAGCCATCATGTCCTAAGAAACTTTTAACCTCTATTTTTGTGTGTGGGATGGGCATGTTGGAGATTATCTTAATTTTCTTGGGATCTACCTAAATACCTTTCACAAAAATGTGATGTCCTAACACTATTCCTTGATCCATCATCAACAAGAATTTTTCATGACTTAATGATAATAGATGTTCTTCACATATTATCAAAACTCTTTTATAAATTATTAATAACTTATTTACAGGTTTCGCCATAGATATTGAAGTCATCCATGTAAACCTCTACACAGTCATTAGTGAGGTTAGAGAATATTGTCAAAACTACTCTTTGAAAAGTTGCTGGAGCATTGCAAAGTCTAAACAAAAGTACTTAGTAGGTGAAGGTTCCCCAAGGATAGGTGAATGTGGTTTTATCTTGATATTTAGATACTACTATTAATTGTTTGTATCCACTAAACCCATCTAGAAAAGAGAAATATTTATTCCCTACCAAATTGTCAAGAACTTGATCAATAAAGGGCAAAGGAAAATGATCTTTTAAAGTTGCCTTGTTCAGTTCTCTATAATCCACACATACTCATCATTTTCTATTTTTTTTTGATATAATTACCAAAGGTGAAACCCATTGGCTATCTGAGATGGGGTAAATAAACCCCACATCTAGTAATTTTTGAATTTTTATTTTAACTATGTCTTGCAATGATGGATTTATTATTTTATGTGGTTGTCTTACTAGTTTTATAGACTATGTATAGATTTAATGTGTGCATACACTCAGGTGAATACCTTTCATGTTAGTGTAATTATGAGAAAAATCCTTGGCGTGTCATTATAAGACTTCAAAAAGTTGAGCCTCCTCATCATTTGTTAACCAACTATTGATATTCAAAAAAATTCTAGGTAACACCATGAGAGGTTTAGTGTCTAGATGATTAGATTAAAACTACTTATATTCACTCATAAATGAATTCAAAGGTCATGGATAAGGAAGTATTTTATGGAATTTGGTTATATATTTGACAAATCCATCTCCAAGAGGAATAGATTTTACTAATGGGCACTGGAATGCACTCAAAAAATGTGTCTGTTATTTTTTTCCCCAATTCCATACACTTGTCTGAATAAGCCTATGGTCATATGATGAAGAAGAATCAAAAGGACTAAGAGAAGATGTTCCAAAAAAGTCTAAAAAGTTTGTAGATTGTGGACTGGCATAGTCCATAGATTTTGATTTGGTATAGTCCATAGATTCTATACTGGTAGACATTATTGTTAAATGGTCATGTTCTTAAGAATCTAAAATTATTTCTTCACTCAATTCTTCTAAATGATTTTTAACTGTAATCATGGCCAAAGATTAAAGGTCATTTGTTACATTATCTAACTTGTCTACCCAAAGTTTTTATGTGGTTCACTGATGGTTTTGTAGGAGGGTACAAGGAAATGCATTTAGATGTTAAACCATTGGAAATGGTCATGTCTCCTATATTTAAATCACTTAGTGCTACCATAGTAGATATCCATGATCTTCCTAGGATTAGAGGATATCCCAAATTCTTTGTCTTGGGTTACAAAACCATAAAATCAACTGGATATTCCCAAGATTCAATAAGCACTACAACATTTTCTATAGTTCTTTCTAGTTTAGTCATAGATTGATCTATCATTTGAAGGATGGTAGAGGTAGGTTTTATTCCCAATGAGAGATAATGTTTGGAGAGTATAAATTTTTATGAAATTAATTGATACTCCTAAATCCACTAAAACATTAGGAATTTCCTTTCCTCCTATTGTGACTATTATAACTAGACTACCTGGGTCTGCACACTTGGGTATTAATACTTTTCTTGCTAGCAGATTAGTAAAATTTCCATCAACATGTATGGTTTTTGGATACTATTTATTCCTTCTAGGTGTTTTGACACAAATTCTTAATGATTTTATTTAATTCAAGAATATCCCTAATAACTTGTATTAGGGATACCTCAATACTCATCTTTTGTAACTCATGGATCAAATTCAATTCTTCTTTGGTCTCAATTTCTTTTAATCTCTTAGGGAAAGGAACTTATGGTATAGTAATATTTCCCTTATGTTTATCATAGTTTTCATTGCTTTTAGCTTCTTTATTATTTGGTTGAGACTATTTTGTTTCTTCATTTTCATTTGGTATTTCAAAAATGAGAATTGGTGGTTCTTTTATAGTTCTTTTTATCTTAATTAAATATCATAGAATTCAATTACTCCTACATTCATTGTGTCTCCTTATTCATTAACATAAATAGGTTCTAGCTACTTGTTCTTTAGATTGGCTACTAGTTATGTAGGCATTGGGGGCTGATTAACTTGTTCTAGATGTTGGACAATAGGGGGTGGTATTATAGTTTGTTGTTATGGTGGCCTTTTTGGTTGGTTATATTATAGATTAGGATTCCATTACAATTTCCATTTTGGATTCCATTATGGGTGTGACTATTGTTGTGGCACCCATGGCTATTGTGGTAACATCCATAGTTGAGGGGATACCCATTCTTGTCCTAGCCATGGCATTTAAGTTGATGGCATCTACGTTTGTCCCCTCATAGGTGGAGGTACTATAAAATTCCATGATGTTATCCAAGGATTAGCAAGATTTCATGAGCCAAACTATCCCTGGACTTGTTTTTGTGAAAAGAAATTCTACCTCTAAATATAGTTTAGCTCTTCAATGAGTTGAACATTTGATTTCATCTGAGTTTTCAAATTAGGTAGATAAGTGAAATGATATGTGTCATGGTCTTTTCCTTCACATATTCCATAAGATGAAATGTTTTTTTTATCCAAAGGAAAGTCTCTAAGGGCATGTTTCAACCTATACTTAGGATAGTATATTATTAATGGTTCTATTGCATTATCTTTAGCCTAAAGGCCATCCAATGTAGTGTTTAGTGTGACCAAAATGTCTATTTTCATATTAGCAATTTTTTCCATTAATTTTCCTAGCTCATTATATTTCCCTAATCTTCCTTTCTTCATTCTTGGTTTTATATAGGAGTAATTAGTATAGAGTTCTAAAATCTGAAAGGCTACTTTGTTTGTCTCCGCTCATTAGATGTAATGCATCTAATATTTCTTCATCTAATCCTTTAAGGAAATTATGTTTTAGGACTTCCTTAGTAATTGGGTAACTTCTCCATTTATGAATAAACATAAATCTATCCAAATAGTCCTCCAAATACTAATCTTCATTTTGTTTGATTTTAAATAAATCCTCTTTTCTTTCTCTTACCCTGCAATAATCTTGATATTTATTCAAGAATTTAGTTTCCATGTATGAATAGAGTTACCTAGAAAGCTCATGAACCATCTCATGGTTGCATCTTTGAGTGTAGATGGAAACAATTTTAGTTTATGATTGTCTATTGTATATTCATAAGTTTGATAAAGTACCTTAAATTCAAATAGAAACTAGTTAGGGTTTTCTATGGATCTTCCCCAAAAATTTGGAAAATTAGCAAGAGAAATGTTTTTCATGGTAGTTTGATCATTAAGATTTGAAATAATGGGAAAGGAAAAATTCCTTCATGGTGGTGCAACCTACTAGTTTTGTTATTCAACCATGTCTTCTTCTTCTAATGACTCTTCAATATTGGGATTGGTTTCACAATGAATTTTTGTGTAGCTAGTTGAGGGTTGGTCAAATTATTTAAAACATTCTTCAGCTATAACTCATTAAAATGCTTATTCTAAATCTTTTGTGGCCTCAAGGTAATCTCTTCTTGTGAGTGGATGTTCTAGACGAATTCATCCTATAAGACTTGGTTGTGGTAATGTTCTAGTCCCTAATAAGATTTTAGGGGAATCTTGAAGATGAAATTCAATATCTTATTCAAGGCTCTTAGCTAAAGATGGTGAAGGACTTCCTTTTCTAAGTTTCAGAGTAGGACTCTTAATTAAAGATGTTGAAGGACTTTCTATTTTTGTTTTTGGAGAGACTTTAGGAACAAATCATCTTGTAAAACCTCTAGGTTGGAACATAAATTGATTGCTCTTTTTATGATTTTTTTATTTTATGTTTTTTTCACTATAGATAAATAAGATTTACCTTATTAACACCTAAAAAGTCCTTTAAAATGGCACAAAAAATGATGAGTGTCATTTAACTCTTCATTTAATCAATCTCTCAGATTAATGTCTATCAAATAAAAGCTAATGTCTAAAGCTATCTACAACAAGGTTTTTGGTAGTAGATCTATAGATTGGTCTTTGAGGGGATTTGGTAACCTTAATCTAACTCTTACCAATGAAAAGATGCTTATACACTAGTTTTTCACACTTGTTGAAAGAAGAAATTAATTATCAATCTAAACTAATTCAATCCTTTTGCTTCAAATAAAACACACTTAATCTAAGTCACGCCTTCTTGAAAATGTAAACTCTCAACTTTATTGTTTAATAAAAAATACTATGTTAAAGCACACTTGCTCTGAAATAAAATAACTATTAAAACTTAAATCTTAAATCTACTTCTTATAAATCACTCCCTCATGTATGTATTTGACATATTTAGATTATACAATATCATTAAATCAACTAACATAAACATAAATACCATTTTCTTGGTTCCAAGGAGAGTGGGCCCTTTCTCCTCTTAGATTCAGGAATGAAGTCTAGTCAGTACTGAAATATGGAATGATATTGTATTAATTAATGGAAAGTTGGAACATTTACAATATATCATAAATTTTGGGTTTAAAAACTATATTCATTCCCCTTTATAAGACAAAATATTTGCATATTTATGATAATACAATCAAACTAATAATAGTATGCATAAAAATAGAACTACTTAGTCAATCCATTTATCCCTAAGAATATTTAGATTGATCAAGATCCTAACAAATATATATGTCTTGATGAGACAGTTGTATTATCCCTATAATAGTTTTAAGGTCTAAATATATACAAAATATATCAAGATTTAATCCTTAAAAATAGGAAGCAAGTATTTATTTTATGTGATTTCAGCTAGAGCAATCTTCCTCTTTTGGACTGGCTACAAACTCACCTAATTCTTAGATTTCAGACCTACAAAGTCCATAAAAATAGATCTACATTATCTTCAAGCTATTGATGATGATAGTGAATTCTTTGTTGCTTTCCACTTTGAATCATCCTTCAGTCTACACACATAGCCTCTACCCAAGTCTGTAGATGTAGACTGAGTGAGTCCATAGATATGGACTAAGTGAGTTTGTAGCTTCATAAAACTGGGATCAAAACTAGAGTTTCTAAAAAATACTGATTTTGTCATCTTTCCTATATATTCTTCAAAAATAAAACACTAAAACATGTTATTTGTTAGACATTAATGAAAAAATAGTTACTTAAACTTTGGTTTGATATAAATGTGATAAAGTATCTATTTTCCATGCCAAAGTTAGCTAAAATTTTAAGATTTACATAAGATTATATCCTTAAGGAGATGAAATGAAAGAAACACCATATTAATAATGAGCCATATTTTAGGCTCATTAGTCATCTGAGTAAGGATAATTTGATCCAAAATTGAATTATAAATCTCTGGTAAGCAATTTATAGAACTTACAACCATGGTATCTTAGAAAAGTGTCTCTAGAGAAGATGTAGAGCTCTATATGACCTCATATGTAGAAGGATGATTTTTCAAGGATACATAATTCAATGCTATAAATTTAAATACTGTAGAGTAAAAAATACTCTACGTTTCATTCTATTTTTTAGCAGTGCATGATCTATATTGTTGTCCTCACATACTTTGGTTTGAGATGGCAAAGTTTTGAAACAGAGCGCGGGCTCTAGTTTCCTTCTGATTCATTTTTCTCTAAGTGTTGAAGTCAAGCAGAAGCTGCCAAGTGTCATTTTCTGAGGCACTTTTCATAATTTCAATAAGGCCATAAAATGTGCCACATGTCCCATAGCAATTTAGTGTAACATGACAAGTGTCAGCATCCACATTTCATATCAGCACTCACATTTCATCTCTTTTCAGTGAAAGGTTTCAACAAGCTAAGTATCAGGATCAAGCAGAAAGAACCAAGTGGCAATCATGGAAGGTTTCAATTTTATTTTCTAAAAAGTTATGGAAAATGCCACGTATCCCAGCTAAAGAGAGTGGAATCCACCACGTGTCGAGATCCAAATTATCTTCATTTTGCTTCACCAATATAGTAAAGACTGTGGTGGGTCTCAAGTTTTGTTCCTGAAGCAAGCGAAAGCCACCATGTGTCATTGTCTGTGTAAATATGAAATGAGACCCAATTATTTCCATGATATAAATAGAGTAAAGTGGAGACCACCATGTGTCACCTTTTACAAGTTTCTCCAAAGATAGCTAAATGTAGCAGAGATCACCACATATCCCCAGTTAAGTAAAGCAGAGATTGCCATGTGTCCTTTGTTGAGACAAGTAGAGATCATCACTTGTCCCTATGCCTTTTAAAAGTTGCTTGGGTGAGAAATGCTATGGGTCTTATTTTCTATTAATTTGTTAAATTTTCAAAGAAGTGGATTGTGACAAGTTTCAAAGGTGAAACACTCCTGAGCAAAGACACAAAAGAGTATAAGTTACATGAAAAGTGTCGCATGTCTTCGGTAAGTGTTGTGAAATAAGCCAAGTGTCATTCTCCAGTGTCTCTTAAGTAATAAAAAGGTTTTCAATGAATTGGCTAAGTTTCCTCTTTTGTTGAATATAAGGAAGTGTCGTGTCATCTATTTCAGCCAATGAATTGCTGGAAGATAGAGTGTTTCAGAATCTGAGAAATATCTTCTATTAGACAGTTCCAGTTCTGTTAGATTTCAGTTGGGCCATTAGATTGAGAACAAGTAGACAATCTAGATTGAATCCAAGGCTATAAATAAGGGTGTAGAGATCACCAAAAGGAAGATCAGATACCAGAGAGAATTTTTTGAGAGAATTATTGTCAAGAGTTTAGACTTTCTAGAGTTGTGACTAGGAATATCATTTGCCTTTGTTCTATTTTCTTAAGTTGGAAAGTTTATGCAACTGTGCATGTTTTTGTGCCTCTTATTTGACTGGAGAATTAATGAAAAGATTGAATCCTATGCCTTTATTTATATTTTTTGTGTCATTGCAAAATTAGTCTAGGCTATGTTGTCAAGAGTTTTAGACTTTCTAGAGCTGTGATTAGAAATGTCATTTGCCTTTGTTCCATTTTCTCGAGTTGGAAAGTTTATATAACTGTGCATGTTTTTGTGCCTCTTATGTGACTAGAGAATTAAAATAAGAATATTGAACCCTATGCATTTATTGATATTTTTTGTATCACTACAAAAGCAATTTATGATGTGAGCCTCTATTTGTATTGTTTCCATCTTTTACATTGATCATGCACTTGTTTGCTCTTAAATGTAATTGAATCTTACATATAGTCTCACCGTGCTTAGGATTAAGATTGAATTATATTCAGCACATCACCATAGTTAGATTTTATTTCTTGCATTTATGTTTTTTTTTAAATTCCTATCCCTTTTCCCAGTATACACTTGATATAAAGAAGAGACCAGCTTCTTAAAAATTTGGAGGTTGTTTCAAGTTGCAAGTCCCACATCTTGAAACTTCCCATTATTGGTGTTAGAACAAGCACAATTTTAACCATCAATAATTTTTTGGCATGCTTGGTGGGATGAATCTTGAAGTTTCTTTCAAGATTATATGAACCAGAGAGCTACAAGGAGTTAGAGTTGTGAACCAATAACCAGATCACAATCTGCTATAAATCTAGGTATTCTTTTGCCACCTTTGGTAACTAGTCCAAGAAGAAGAATACCAAGAGAAAATATGGGAGCCCCTATACCCCCAAGAAATTATGCAAGTTGGAACATTGGTAGTCCATTGATTCTCCCAATACCACCAGCCACTTGGAACCCTATCCCAGTGAATTCTCTAAAGGCTCTACCCAAATTTAGTGGGCAAGACTTTAAAACACCTGAAGAATATCTACAAGATGTATCAGATGTCTATGTTATACATGTTTTCACACAACAAAATGTGGCCATTAGATTATTAGCAGCTTTTTTAAAGGGAAGGCTCTAGAATGGTATCAGTATTTGACCCCAAATACCATATCTACATGGGATCAGCTCAGAGATCTTTTCTTTGAAAGATTTGAAGAGAAAGGTG
Source organism: Torreya grandis (assembly GCA_037957365.1). Taxonomy (NCBI): domain Eukaryota; kingdom Viridiplantae; phylum Streptophyta; class Pinopsida; order Cupressales; family Taxaceae; genus Torreya; species Torreya grandis. The sequence continues at coordinate 1,946,724 of JARHVA010002083.1, forward strand.
ATAAGTCTTCTTTGTTATAGAAATTAATTACCATCCAAAGGGCACCATAAGAAGTGATGACTGACTTCAATTCCAGATTTCAAAAGACTTGGGAAAGAATCCCTGCTACAGCTAGACCATTACTAGGTATGGCTATAGTATTTTATCTTAAGGCTTTGAATTCAGATATATCTATTATGATTCAATCACTTGGAGGATGCACTTTGCCAGAGGCTTATGACTATGTGGTCAGAGATGAGACTAATTTGATATATGCTAGAAAGTTTCCCCCAAAACCTCCCATGCCCATGTTCCTAGAAATTTCCTTACCATTACCTCAAGAATCCCCTAAATCCATAACCCCACCTGTGTTTATGTACACATATCCTCAACCACCTGCTAAAGAAATTGTCCCTACTCAATCATCTAAGCTGGATGATATCAAGAATATCTTGAGGACATTTTATAATGAGCTAATTAATATAAAAAGATAGTAGAATACTTATACTAAACCCCAATATCAGAGTTATCAAGGAAATAGATTTTCATCTCAGCCAAACTAATACCAGGGTCCTCCAAGACAAAATAACCCTCAACCAATAAATCAATTAGTTGCAGTCCCTACACCATCATAGACTATTCCTCCTCAAATAAGGAATTGTTTCAGGCCAAAATAATTATGCAGATATTACCAATGACTGGTGTCTTCCTTGCAATAATGCTCATACACCTAGAGATTGTCCCATGGGTAATTTACAACAAAAGGTAGTAGAGCAAAGAAGGATGGATGGATAATATGCAAGTACTAGTGATAATCAAGCCTACCAATCTTCTGGTATGCAAAATTTAGTCCTAATAGCTTAGATGCAAGGGGTGTCTTTGCAACAAGAAGAAGAAATAGCTCCAGAATATGCTTTATTCTCATGGGTTGAAGAAGAAGAATTGGTATTCTTGAATGAAGTTTCTACTTTCAAGGAACTAGTGGTGCAAATAGACTACTTTACTATATCAAAGAGAAGAATGATGGAACGGCCTAAAGTTATAAACAATGAAGCTATGGAGAATCCTTCATTTCAATGTTATCAACACACAACTGTTAGACAAGAAATGCTTCAGCCAGTGCAGAATCAAGAAGTTCATGAACAAGTTCAAGGAAAGATAAGATATCCTAATCTTCCAAGAATTCAAACTTTGGGATCAATGAATGTGGTTGATCAACTGAAGATGACTCCAACACAAGTATCAATTTAGGACATATTAACTATTCCTAAACAAATGACACTATTACAAGAAGCTCTTCAAAGCCAAGCAATGCCCAAATGTACTGAAGGACTTGCTGATAAAAGAAAGCTCAAAGACACAATTCATCTACAAACAACAGCCCTAGTGAACAATGCATTAGATGTAAGCAAATCCAAATTGGATCCCTTCTATTTAACTAAGATAGGTGACTGGACTAAGCATAATCAAGAAAAAGAAAATAACCAGTTGTTAGCTATGATGCATAGTGACCCATATGAAAATTATAACTCTACTGGTCTGGGCACTTATGTAATTTTTGATGGGGATAATGAAATCCTAAATGTTTTAAGGAAATAAAAACCAACTAATCAAGAATTTGAAAAAGGTTCAAAAATTTGGACCTTAAATTTTGATGGGGCTAGAAGTAAAAATGGTGCTAGAGTAGGAATTTGTCTTACTGCTCCAAATGGTGAAAAAAATTGAAGGGCTATCCATTTTCAATTTGCTTGTACTAATAATGATGTTGAGTATGAATATTTAGTACATGGGCTCCTATTATCCAAGAAAAAGGGAATAAATAATCTAATAGTAAAAGGAGATTCATAATTAGTAGTAAAGCAAATTAGAGAAAAGGCAATAGCAAATAATGTCAGGATGAAATCGTATAAGCACAAAATTTGAGACTTAATAGAAGATTTTGAAGCTTTTAATATTGAAGTAGTTCCTAGGATTCAAAATTTTGAAGCTGATAGGATGGCACAAATTGGTTAGTGAAATAGAGGTAAGTGAAGGGAAAAAATTAAAAGTTGGAAATTCTACAACTCAAGAAGAAAATGAAAGGCTAATTGAATTATGCAAAAAATATGATAGAGTCATAGCCTAGAGCTATGAAGACCTTCATGGATATAATAGAGACATTATTCAACACACAATAAAACTGACTGAAGGATCTAAGCCTGTCAGACAAAAATAGAGGCCAGTGAATCCAAGGATTGAGCCTCTAATGGTGGACAAGTTGTAGAAACTTTTAGATTCTAAAATAATTTTTCTGATCAAACACTCAACTTGGGTATCAAATCTAGTACCAGTTAGAAAAAAGAATGGTGATATAAGACTTTGTGTAGATTTTAGAGATCTAAACAAAGCATCTTTGAAGGATCACTATCCCTTGCCCTCCATGGAACAAATTTTATAGACTGTGGCCGAATCCAAGAGGTTTTCTTTGCTAGATGGTTTCTCTAGATACAATCAGATTTAGTTGGCTAATGAAGACCAATACAAGACTACTTTTACTACCAAATGGGGAACATTTGCATATGCTAAAATTCCATTTGGCCTGTCAAATGCTGGAGCCACTTTTTAAAGAGCTATGGATGTAGCATTTGGGGAACTTATAAATAAAATCATCTTGATTTATCTTGATGATCTTACTATTTTTTCAAAGAATGCTATTGATTATTTTGATCATTTAGAAGCTGTGTTTAAAAAATTTCAAGAATTTGGAATATCCTTGAATCCTAAGAAATGTATCTTTGTTGTCCCTCAAGGCAAATTATTGGGACATATAGTATCTAAAGAAGGAGTCTCCATAGACCCAGAAAGAGTGGCAGCTATAATGAACTTACCTCTTCCATTAAATAAGAAAGTGATTCAATCTTTCTTGGGAAAGATTAATTTCATTAGCTGGTTCATATCTGACTTTGCAGGCTTAGTAAGACTAGTGACACTCTTGCTGAAAAAAGACCTAATTTTTAAGTGGACTATGGAAGGAAGGCAAGCCTTTGAAGAGGTCATGAAAGCTATCTCAATAGCTCTAGTACTTATAAATACAAACTTTTCTAAGCCTTTTGTAATGTATGTATATGGAGGAGAGCTCAGTATTGTTGTTGTCTTAACACAAAAAGATGATAGACAGGAGGGAGAGCATCCAATAGCCTTTGTCTCAAGGACTCTTAGGGAATATGAAACCAGATATAACTTTGTGGAAAAACAAGCATATTCTATGTTAAAATCCCTCTAAAAGTTTAGGCATATAGTATTAGGAAGTAAAATTCTGATACTTGTAGCTCATCCAAGTGTCAGAGAATATATCATGGAGGGTGAAATTATTGAAAAAAGAGCGAACTGGATAACTAAGATTTTTGAATATGACGTAGAAGTCAAACCCACTAAATTAGCTATAGGTAGGGGTTTGTGCTAATATATGACTCAGGAGCTTGAAAAGATGATATCTGAAGAGACAAATTCAGGAATAGAAGAAGAAATTGTATTGAGAATACAAGAAGTCATTCAGGAATCCTGGGTCACAAGCAGGATTCATTTTATGAAAAATGGGATTTACCCAAGAGAAATCCCTCAAAATAAGAGAAGATACTATAGGATGCAAGGAGTTCATTTTGTTTTAATTTAACAGGTTCTTTTCAGAAGAAATTTTGATGGCAAATTGTTAAGATGTGTAGAAAAGGATGAGGCTAAGAAAATACTACATGAAATGCATCATGGAGTATTAGATGGACATTTTTCTACAAATACTACAACTATAAAGATAAGTGAGGCAAGTTATTTTTGGCCTACTTTATTTACAGATTATTATCAGCTGGTTAAAAAATGTCAATCTTGTCAATATTATGTGGGGATGAGAAGGAATGCAACAATGCCTCTTAGTCCTATAATTGTGGATGAACCTTTTACTCAATGGGGTCTTAAATTCATTGGAATGATAAATCTATTATCTAGTATGGGTCAAAAATGTATCTTAACAACCATAAATTATTTCACCAGATGGACTGAGGTAGTGCCACTCAAGGAAGCAACAGAAAATGTGATCCTAGATTTTCTAGGGATATCACTACTCATTTTGGGGCTCCTCACACCATAATTTTAGATAATGCTAAAGAATTTTTAGGTTCCGAAGTATCTGACTTTGCATTAAAGCATGGAATGTATTTGAAAACTTCTTCTAATTATTACCCTCAGGGTAATGGTTTGGCAGAATCAACTAATAAGAACTTGATTAGACTCATCAAAAGAATAGGGGCTGATCATCACAAGGAGTGGCATAAAGTGCTTAATTTAGCACTGTGGGCTGATAGAATTACACCTAAATAGGTGATCAAAATTTCCTCATATGAATTGGTATATGGTAAACCTACTGTAATTCCCTTAAGCTTGGAGATTCCTGCTCTCCAGCTGATCAAACAGATTGAAATTGAAGAAAATGGCCCCATGCAGGTCAGACTCACAGAACTTCTAAAAGTTCAAGAAAAGAGAGATGCAACACATGATTCATTGATAAAGCATTATAAAATAATTAAAGACTATTTTGATAAAATAACTTCAAATCCCCATTTTGAAACAAGCTCAATTGTTTTGAAATGGGATGCAAGATCTGCTAAACTAGGTCAACACACTAAGTTTGAAGCATTATGGACTGGCCCTTATAAAATTTAGGCATGTAAACAACAAAATTCATTTGAGCTATAAATTATGGAAGGTGAACCTGAAGACATTCCAATAAATGGAATCTATTTGAAACATTTTAGTTAAAACTATGTTTTTTAGCGATTTTGGATCATGCGGGAGTTGTAAATTCTTTTTGAGTAGGCTCAAAAGACCTTGGGGTCACCAATAACTATAGTGTAAAAAATACTCTATGTTTCATTTTGATTTTCAGTAGCACATGATCCAGATCACTGTCCCTGCATACTTTGGTTCAAGATGGTGAAGTTTTGAAATAGAGCGTGGGCTCTAGTTTCCTTTTGATTCATTTTTCTCTAAGTGTTGAAGTCAAGTGGAAGCTACCAAGTGTCATTTTCCAAGGTACTTTTCATAATATCAATAAGGCCATGGATTGTGCCATGTGTCCCATATCAATTTAGTAGAACACAATAAGTGTCGGCATCCACATTTCATATCGAAAATCACGTTTCATCTCTTTTTAGTGAAAGGTTTCAATAAGCTAAGTATCAGGATCAAGCAGAAAGCACCAAGTGGCAATCACAGAAGGTTTCAATTTGATTTTCTAAAAAGTGATAGAAGATGCCATGTATCCCAGCTGAAGAGATTGGAAGCCACCATGTGTTGAGATCTGAATTATATTCATTTTGCTTCATTGATATAGCAAAGACTATGGTGGGTCTCAAGTTTTGTTTTTAAAGAAAGCGGAAGCCACTAGGTGTCGTTGCCCATGTAACTATGAAATGAGACCTGATTTTTTATATGATATAAATATATTAAAGTGGAGACTACCACATGTCACCTTTCGTAAGTTTCTCAAAAGATAGCTAAATGCAGTAGAGATCGCCACATATCCCCAGTTAAGTAAAGTAGAGATTGCCACGTGTCCTTTGTTGAGACAAGTGGAGATCACCACTTGTCCCTATGCCTTTTAAAATTTGCTTGGGTGAGAAATGCTATGGGTCTTATTTTTTTTTAATTTTTTAAAGTTTCAAAGAAGTATATTGTGACAAGTTTCAAAGGTGGAACACTCCTGAGCAAAGACACAAAAAAGTATAAGTTATGCAAAAAGTGTCACGTGTCTTCGGTAAGTGTTGCAGAACACACCAAGTGTTGTTTTCCAGTGTCTCTTAAGTAATAAAAAGGTTTTCAATGAATTGGCTAAGTGTCCTCTTTCGTTGAATAGAAGGAAGTGTCTTGTGATCTATTTCAGCCAATGAATTGTCAGAAGACAGAGCGTTTCAAAATATGAGAAATATCTTCTATTAGACACTTCCATTTCTATTAGATTTCAATTGGGCCATTAGATTGAGAATAAGAAAACAATCTAGAGTGAATCCAAGGTGATAAATAAGGGTGTAGAGATCACCAAAAGGAAGATCAGATACTAGAGAGAATTTTCTAAGAGAATTATTGTCAAGAGTTTAGACTTTCTAGAGCTGTGACTAGGACTATCATTTGCCTTTGTTATATTTTCTTAAGTTGGAAAGTTTATGTAACTGTGCATGTTTTTGTGCCTCTTATGTGACTCAAGAATTAATGAGAAGATTTAATCTTGTGCCTTTGTTGATATTTTCTATGTCATTGCAAAAGTAGTCTAGGCTGTGTTGTTAAGAGTTTTAGACTTTCTAGAGCTGTGATTAGAAATGTCATTTGCCTTTGTTCCATTTTATTGAGTTGGAAAGTTTATATAACTGTGTGTGTTTTTGTGCCTCTTATGTGACTAGAGAATTCAAATAAGAAGATTGAACCCTATGCCTTTGTTGATATTTTCTATATCACTGCAAAAGCAGTCTATGCTGTGAGCCTCTGTTTCTATTGTTTCCATCTTTTACATTGATCATGCACTTGTTTTCTCTTAAATGTAATTGAATCTTACATATATTCTCACTGTGCTCAATATTAAGGTCGAATTACATTCAATCGCATTTCCATAGTTAGATTTTCTTTCTTGCATTTGTGTTTCTGTTAAAATTCCTATCCCTTTTCCTAGTATACACTTGATATAAAGAAGAGACCAGCTTCTTAAAAATATGGAGGTTGTTTCAAGTCGCAAGTCCCACATCTTGAAACTTCCCATTGTTTGTGTTAGAACAAGTACAATTTTAACCATCAACAAATACTATAGACAATAATTGGTTGAGATTGTTCTAGACCATTGAGAACCAACAACCCATCATGAGAGAAGAGGAGAAGTACATGTTAGCAAAGAATATCTATTATGACATTGTTGTAAATCAAATGATGGATCTCCATTACACCACAAAAAAAACCCAAGGTTTTGCATTGCATAGATGTTTTCTCTCCTATTTTTAGGGATGTTAAAATTGATAAGATCATGTTAATCAATGAGCATAATTATAGGAATATAGCCTATACCTCTGCCATAGTGTTTGTAAAATAATACAAGCTACTTAAACCCCAAACAAACCAAACCATCCTTGGGCTATGAACAATGACTTGAAAACCATCCTTTCCCTATGATTATATTCTATAAATCAGGTGTTTTTAGATTTTAATGGCAACACTCCCATTGGTCAATTCAAGCCTAGGATAAGAATGATCATGACTTTTATGAATAGGATATGTGGAAATATAACCACCACATATGTGGATAATATTTATGTGCCCTTAGTCTATTTTTGGGTTGATAAATAGCTCACCCCTCCCCTTGGTGAAGTGGTTAGCACTTATTTGAGTAGGTAGGTATTTTTAATTAAGAAGAAAACTAGGAACCAGTTATACATGATGTCCTACTTCTTAGATGCCTTAATTTATACCAAAAATATCCCATAGCTTAGATAATATTTACCTTATGGGACATAGACAATATCCCAATACTATTCAAAATTACACATATTCAAATATAGGGACCACATCCAAAAATAAATGACAATATTTATCCAGCCCTCTCAGAGGCCATAACTACAAATCCAATGCCAAGAGTCATCCCCTTGACTAAAAATTTAATTAAGTCCATGGGAGACATCTGGTTGTATCAAAATTTCATAATCATAAGGGTCGAAGAAACACAATGTGCCCCTCTCAAACTACCAGTCCATGTGCCAAAAAAGTTAACTGAATAGGAGGTGGCTTACTAAATGTGTAATGAAATACATGGTTTGTGAAAAACCGACAGGAAGGGACTACTTCATAACTTCCCCTTAACCATTATAAGGATTATTTTTGTATAGTGGGATAATATAGAGGCTTCTTCCAAACATAGGACCTCTTTCAATCTCTAAGTGGATGATCTATGGTAGTGGGATCCACAGGGAAAGGTTAAATAAAACTTGAAGTCCAAGGGAATTAATGTACCATATGATCATCAAGCTGGTGATTTTGACCCCATATATACAAAGGCCTCTTCATTCTCTAAGGTCACCTTCAAGTTGAAAAAGTACAATATCAAACTAGAGTCAAGAATGTAAAGAGCAAAAAGGGGATGATGATAAATGGAAATTAGGGCCAAGGTAATACCATTTACTGAGTTATGTACCTTCTAAACCTCCACTAGCCCATTTCTAAACTAAATTTAGACCTGAGGAAAAATTTGAGTAAAGGATAGAGGAGAGAAATACCAATGAAATTACATCTTCCTCAACTCAAGTAGAGGAGTAGGGATCACCAGTGGATAAAATCCATGTGGTAGAACTAGACCCTAGTGAAATAATTAAAGATGCTCTAAAATTGATATCATCAACTTATGAGTTTGAGAATGAAGAATTAGAGGTATCAAAATAAGAAAAGGGTAAGGAAATATTGGGCATAGTTCCTATAGACCCCCCAAAAGAAAATTTTAATTGGCCATTATCCCAGTGAAGGCCAAGAATCCCAAAGTGACCTTTACTCATCCTTTGAGTGAATTTAATCTCTTCAGTGAGGAGAACTTGACTCAAGGTCCTACCATTCCTTAATGGTTTATAAATGGAAAATTTAAAAATGTACCTACCATGCACCATCCTTGGGCATTAACACAAGCAATCAATATTCCATTGCATGAGAAGGAAAAACCATGGATAGTTACACCGTAGAAGGAGAAATAGAGAAGAATGACTACTCCAAGAGAATCAAGTGGAATACAAGTAGAGACTCCAGTTCCCAAGGTAATAGAATCTTCATTTGGTGTCAAATTTTACCCAACCACTACCATTTTGTAGAGGGTAACTAAGAAGAAATCCATGATTGGTGGAGAGGAATTTAGTTTTCAAAAAGTGGAACCTTTTGTGGGATTAACTCTAGTTGGAGGATACAAGCCTGAAAAATATCTAATGTTTGAATAAAATGTCCTTGAAGTGGCTCAGGCTCAATCAAATAAATTATATAAAATGATCAAAGGAATCCTATAGTAGAAAAAGAACCTAAAAGAACAAGACATCTTGTCAATTTAAGAAGATAGATTCAAAAAAATTTAAGACACCATGACTAATTTATTTAATTATTTAAATTCAATCAAAACTAAGTAGGATGCAATAAATAAGTAAAACACTAAGGCTATAGGCAAAGTTGGCCAATAGTAGAATTTGAGATACCAAGTAAATGATTTGATCAAGGTCTTTCCCAAAAATTGGATCCCTAAATTTAGGATAGTTAGCATAGCCCACCTTAATATGGTTATGGCCATATTAATTGACAAGATCAAAGCTTTGAGCAGTTGGTCCAAGTAAATGGAGGATGTTTCCAAGGACCTCAAGCAACAACAAGATAAAATGTTGCATATTTTGTATAGCCTAATTAAGGAACCTCCCACACTTAGTCCCTTAGGTCTAATAACTAATGATGATTTCAAGCACATAACTACATAATTAATGTAAAAAGGAACGAATGACAAAGGAAAATGAGGGATAATAATAAGAAGGCCATGGGCCTGATTTTTTCTTCGAAAGAGAAGATGGGAAATGTTAGGGGCATAAAACAAGATTTGTAAAGGGTTAAAAAGGATCTCAAGGGCCTAAAATATCAAGAAAAAGAGTTGTTCATGAGACCTATCATTGATCTCTAGCTTATCAATGAGCAACATTATAGAATAAATTTCCAACAAGGAAGACAAAAGACTATGTCAACACAAGGGACTCCCAATTAGTTAAGATAACAATATTATTTTATATAATTAAGCTTGTATGATTTTGAAAAATAAATATTATTTTGTAAAGGCATGTGTAACTTGTAAAATCACATTGCCTATAGGTCAGTCCATAGGGGAAAATCTAGTGTATTCTAGCACATTTGTGGAGGGGACAAATATCCTAACACTTATACTTTTGTAATTAGATATAACTGACTAACATGCTTCTTTGCATCCTATAAAAGGATCATTTTTTCATTTGTAAAAATGGGGCATAATTATTAGATCCAAGATCTAATTATAACTTTTGATAAATTAATATAAGCAAAGAATTCTACAAAGTTTATCCAAATTTGTTTGTCTTTTATTATCCTAGCTTCTCTCTCACTTGTTTTGTTCTAATTTCTAGATTTGAATAGTTCTTATGAATTCCTAATGTGTACTTTTTAATGCAAATATTTTAACTTGTGTCAGTGCTAGGATAATTACAAGTTTTTAGGTTCATTTCATTTGCTTACTCTTCTTGTATTTGGGCTAATGTTGTTTGTTTACAGGGGTAAATCTTTAAATTGAACTTGATTCTTATTTATAATATTTTACACCATCCTTAGATGTTTTCCTAATGTCTAATATGATTTGAGCTTATGATACTTCATGTCATACATTTTTTAAGTACATGCTTAGATGATATTTGAACTTTGTCATGATATTTGGAATGAAGATCAACAACATCTCTTCTTTGCCTTACCTTTCCTTTTGCTCCTTTTTAACCAAATCACTCTAGCTAAATTTTAAATGTAAATACACATCTTATATTAATATTTATATTAGTGCTTGATCATAATTCACCATTCTTATCATAGCATACTTCAAATTTTGTATAGACTAACATTTGGCCACAGTGGCTCCCAACCACCAAACATTATAAATATTGTGAAATAGTCCACTTGATTTGCCTCTATTTCATCAAAAGATAATAGGATTATCACAACTTGAAACTCATGTAATGGATTCTTAAAATTCTAAAATGATAAGTGTTCTTGAACACTCTGGGCACCTATGATACATATTCATGCATCAAAAGGAGTAGCTTTCACTGGTGCTAGAAGGAGGTCCTCAATATATCTTTGTATATTTAAAGTATCTTTGCTCATTTTTGTGAATTATGTTCAAATATTAGTACAACCTTTTCATAATTATGTCAATATTTGTCCAATTGTGTAAATATCATTGATATTTATGGTCTTTAACCCATCTTTGTTCTTCCTTTAGATAAATATCAATGTTCTTTGAAGGTATATGCTTAATTATGGTAAGGATGGCTTAAGCTTTATCAATTTAATAGGTTTGAGGTTAGTAATAGTTTTTTAATCAAATATTAATAGAGCCTTTACTAATTTGAGTTTATTTAAACTTAAAAATGTAAATATCAATCATAATTATGTATTTGGATACATATTTGAGATAACTTAGTTAAATATTATTGTCCTTTGTCATCCCTTATATAATTATTTGTAAAATTTGCTTAATGTGAAATTCTAAACATTTTCCCTTTGTAAAGATAAGATTAACACATCATATTTCAAATAGTATTTATAGTCCACAAGCTAGAATTACCAAGAATTAGGACAAGGTCATGTTCAGAGACTAGAGAACCTCTTATCTCATTAGAAGTTCATAGGAGAACTAGGAGGGACAAAGGTAAGCATAGACTTTCAAAGTCTTTTCCAGCTTCACCAATTTACAGTGCTCCTATGTTTGATCCCTATCAAGGTGTGGCTTGGATAGGTGATTCTTCAATAAATGTGCTAGGTGTGGTACATGACCTTCCTCATAATATAAAAAAGTATTTGCCAAAATTTAGTCCTAGTGGAATTATAACTACTAAAGAACACTTTATGAGTTTCAAAGTTGCATTAAGATTGTTGAATGTGACTCATGAAGATGTGGCATGTAGACTATTTCCTTTTAATTTTAAGGATGTTTCATATGAATGGTTTCTAAACCTCCCTAAAAATTGCATTACTAGTTAGGTTAAATTTAACAATATTTTCATTGACCAATTTGGTAAAATCATTAGTCCTTATGTCTTATACTAGCAACTTACCATGGTGAAAAGAGATGTAAATGAGCCCATAAGAGCCTTAAATGCTAGGTTCTAAAAAATGTTCAATAGGACCATATCTCTTTAAAGACCTGATGAAGCTTTATCCTTAGAAATCTATAAGGATGCCTTAGTTCCTATGACTTTTGTGTTTATAAAGAAACCTATTGGGCCTATGAACACATTATATTTAGCTTATGTCAAGGTTGTGATTATTAATAACTAGATGCAACCCCAAGGATAATTAACGTACTCCATTCCCAATGTCATTCCACATTTACCCATTATAAATGTTATTTCCAATGCTAACCAAATGTGCCTACCCTGAACCAACTTCCAGTCTTGAACCAATTACCTTTGAAACATGCTCATCCTACTCAAAACCTAGGATTCTTGAATAATGTTGCCAGTAAATCTCATCCATAGTATCATAAAGATCTAATACCTATAGCTAATGTTAATACTCAAGTTCATAATTTTGAGGCCCCAAAGAATGAGAGTGATTCTATCCTAAATATGGTTCAAAATCTTAGCACTAACTTCCTTTAGTTTCAAAATCAAGTAAGCAATACTAGAGAGAGAAATCTGGTAGAAATTTCTATTTTCAAAGGTTCAGTAGGCCCACTAACATATTTCATAATAATAGTTACCATAAAAACAAGAAAAATGAGCCATCTACTAGCAAGAATGTGCCTAATATAAATCTTACTGATGTTTCTTTACATGACTATTATAGAGTTCATTACACTTCTAAGCATGGGGAAATAGACAATGTTGAGTTTTATAATGCTTTTAAAGCCTTCCAAGAATAATTAGATACTTTTAAAGGTGTCCCTAATAAGGATTGTGATTTAAGTACATCTATTTCCTTAAGGTCATCTAGATTTATTGATTCAATTCTCATGGTGGAGACATTTGAGTTCCCTTTCCAAGAGGATAATGAACCTAAGGATATTCCTAAAGAGATTCATTATTTTTAGAAATTTCTATAGAAGACTTATCCTCTGAGAAATTGAGAGTATAAGCAACCATTGGCCACTTTAACTCCTCCAAATAACTTTGAGACTCCTCCTAATATTACCTTAAACAATAATCTAGAGCCTCCTAAGGGAAGTACTTCTAAACCCAATGTTGATACATCTAATTCTTCTAGTAAGACTAGGTATAACATATTAGAGGACATGAAAAAGATCAAAGCTAACATTACCTTGCATGAGTTGACATATATTACTGAATAGAGTGATATATTATTAGAATCTTTATCAAAAAATCTTGATAAGTCTCAAAATTCTACACATGACAATGTTTTTTAGATTAAGGTAAAATCAGGTTTTGAAGGGACCCCAAAATACACACATGACAATGTTGTAATACACAAAATTAAGGTATCATTTCTTCCTTACATTCAGGATCTTTGGGAATAATTTGTATCATTGTTTGTTATATTCTAGTGCATCTGTAAATATTATTCCTAAGGCTATTTTTTCACAATTAGGTTTGACTCCCATTAAATATGATAGAGTTGTAACTCAGTTAGATAAATCAAGAGTCAAAGTGATTATTGAATTATTGAATATTCACATGCAGATTGCCTCAAAGCCAAGGATATAATAGTTCATTGATATCCAAGTGGTAGACATCTCTGATGCCTATGGGATGTTATTAAGAAGAGAATGGACTAGGAGTTTGAATGGTTATATGTCAACATATTGTTACCATATGTGGTTGCCTTGGATGGGATCCCCTAACCAAATCAGGTTAAAAAGGGAGTCTAAAATAAAGCATACGATCACTGATTACAATGCAATCAATTAGAGGGTCAACATGGTTAACTCAAATCTTGGTGTTTACACTCTTGACACCAAAAAGGTATGTAACTCTAAAACTTATCATGCTTTTCCTAGATTATGGAAACTTTATTTTGATGGTGCTAGATGTAAATTAGATTTTGGAGTAGGAGTAGTGTTAATCAATACCATTGGGAAAGAGTACAATGCCTCTTACAAACTGTAGTTCTCATGCACCAATAATTTGGATAAGTATGAAACACTTATTCTTGGATTAAAAATTTGTAATCAAGCATGAGGCTCATAATTTTTGGTGATTCTAAACTAGTGTTTAATTAGATCAAGAGTAAATATCAATGCAAGTTATCCTATCTTAATAAGTATAAATTTAGAGTGTGGGACTTAATTGAATGTTTTAATGATTTCAACATTATGTCAATACCTAGAGAATAAAATAAGGTTGCTAATGAGATTTATTTATCTATATCCAACCTTATGCCCAATCAAAGTTCCAAGTTACAAAACCTTACAATTGAGTTAATCCTATGTCACTCAGTGCCAGATAATGTCAAACACTTATAGGTACTCAATGATGATCAATAGATCATAGACTTCATGACTAGTTCAAGAGAGTTTAAGGGTCACATTATTGATGAATCTAATATCTTTGATGATGAAAACACTTAAATAAAAATTGATGACAAGGTCATTCAGTTGAATGACAATAAGATCCCCATATGCATGATAGCCTTAGAGAGACTCCTTGATTTTGATATACTAGCTAAGGCCACCAAGACTCCGAAAGTAAATTGGAATGATTATAATCTAATTAATCTTGGATTATAAGGTTAACATTAGTTGGTTAATATTGGTACATCATGTATAATCATTGAGTCCAAAAGAGCCAAATAAATGTTGACCAAATATAAAGATATCATAACATGGTCTTATGATGACCTAAATATCTTTGATCCAAAGGTCATAACTCATACCATACCTTTAAAATAAAACTAAAAAAATTTCAAACAAAATCAAAGGCTTGTCAACTTGGTCTTAGAACCCCTGATATACAAAGAGGTTAAGAATCTCTTAGATGCCAAGATTGTGTTTCCCATTCGATATTTCACTTGGGTTGCTAATTTAGTCCCAGTCAAGAAGAAAAATGGTGAAATTAGACTATGTATTAATTTTGGAATTCTAAATATAGAATCTAAGAAAGGTAATTACCCCTACCTTCTCTTGACCAAGTAATACACATTATTTCTAGTTTTACCATGATGTCCTTTCTTGATGGTTTTTTAGGGTATAACTAGGTGTTGATGAACTAAGAGGATCAGATGAAAAATGTTTTTACTACCAAGTGGGGTATTTTTGCCTACAAGAGAATGCCTTTTTGGATTATAAATGTAGGATCCACCTTTTAAAGGGCTATGAACCAATCTTTCCAGGGTCTTGTAGGTAAATTCATTATCATATACATGGATGATCTTATGGTCTTTTCTAAAAATAGGGAGCGTCATATTATGCACCTACAATAGGTATTTGAAAGATATAGAAGGTATGGGATTTATCTCAACCCAAAGAAAAGTATTTTCTATGTTACTGAGGGAAAACTATTAGGACATGTTATCACTAAAGAGTTAATCTCTATAGACCTTGATAGGGTAAATAAAATATCTAATATAGAGCACCCTAATAGTAAGAAAGAATTGAAGTCATTCTTTGGTTAAAAAAATTGTAAGTTTATTTCTAGTGTTTCAAAAATAGTGAAACCTTTGAATGATATGCTGAAGAAAGAGGCTAAGATCACTTGGAATGAAGAGACAAAAAAGAATTTCAAGGACATCAAAGAGGAAATTATACAAGCCCCTATATTGATAATCTTAGACTTCACTAAAGATTTTTATATTTACTCCTTTGCTTTAGATCATATAATAATTATAGTTATAAATCAGAAGATGGATGGGTATGACCATCTAATAGCTTTTATTAGCACTAACCTTTAAAAAGTTTATTTAAACTACTCTTTGATTGATAAAGAAGAATGTGCTTTGGTCAAGGTAGTAAAAATTTTTAAGCATTATATCCTTAGGAATAAGTTAGATGTCATTCTACCAGACCCTGCCACTAATCTTATGCTAAGTCAAAATGAACTATTAGAAAGGAGAGGTAAGTAGATATTTTTGCTCTAAGAATATGACATTGAGATGAAGATTACCAAATTGGTAATGTGTTAGGGTTTAAATTAATTGATTGCCAACACTAACCCTAAGCTAAGTGCTATGTAGGTAGAGCAATAAAGTTTTAGACCTAATGAATGGTGTGCTCCTATTGTCCACTTACTATTCAATGGTTATTATCCTTCAGGGTTAAGTAAATAATAAAGGAGAGCTCTAAGACTCAATGAATCTCACTTTATTATTAAGGATGGATTACTTGTATAGGAATAACTTTGAAGTCATTTACTTGAGATGTATCCCAAGAGTGAAGTCATTGAGATCATGAGCACCTTTCATGAAAAATTGGGAAGTAAACATCCATATGGAAGGACTACATCACATAAAATACTAAGGTTTGGTTAATACTATCCTACAATCTTTAAGGATGATCACAAACATGTGAGAGAGTGCCACTCATGTCAAATATTCAACACCAAAGAGCCTAAGGAAGCTATGACACTAAGACTAGTAATGATTGATAAGCCCTTTACCTAATAGGGGTTGGATTTTATGGGGGTCATTAACCCTAATTCATCAGGTGGTCACAAATACATTTTGATCACTACCAACTAATACACTAGATGGACTGAAGTAGTGGAAACTAAACAATTGAGGACCAAAGAGGCGATCAAAATTTTAGAAGAAAACATATGTACTAGGTTTGGGATACCTGTATCTCTAGTCTATGACAATGGATCTACTTTTATATCCATAGATATGATAGAATGTGCATATTATAACAACATCATCCTCAAGTTCTACTCAAACCATTATCCTCAAGGTAATAGAGTATCTGAATCAACAAATAAGAACTTGATGAAGGCTATAAAGAAGTTTGTAGCTGATAAACCTAGAACATGGCATAAGTTCAAGTATGCCTTAGGGCAGATAGAAATGGAATCAAATAAGCTCTCAAAGTACCACCATTATTTCTATTTTATGGTCAAGAACCCATCACCCTCAATCTTCCAACATATAGGTTCATTCAAGAGTATACAGAGGAGGAATAGGAATTCACAAGTTCAAGATTATTGGATGTCATATAGATGGAAGATGTGAGAGAAGAGGATTTTGCCAATTTTAGTAGACACCAAACCATAGTCAATAGGTGGTTTGATAAACATTCAAAAATAAAGGTGTTTAGGAAAAGAGACTTAGTTCTTCTTTGGGATAAGACATCCAAGCTTAAGGGTAAACATGGGAAGTTTATAACTTTGTGGATAGGTCTCTACTAGATAGTTGAGATACTTAGAGACAACACCTTCAATCTGAAAGACTTATAAGGAATAGAGTTTACACTACCCACAAATAGGCAATACTTCAATCACTACTTCTTTGTTATCCCACCTAGGGTCTTCATGGAATGACTATAAGACTAGTTAGAGTTAAGGTAGGTAGGCTAGATTAGTTTATTTCTTTTCTTTCTTTCCTACCCCTTATTTGTACATATGTTTGTATATATTTATTTGTATATTTCCCTACTTTATGTATGTTTTTTATTTTTATTTGGTGTGTTTGCTTTCTCTGCTATATTATTTACTCTAAATAAGTCCTTTTGGACAAGCCCTTAGCTCAAGATTCATGTGATTACTCCAAGAAACCTACAGTTCAAAAATACAAGTATGATCTCTCAACATTGGTTGATCATGGATTATTGAAATATGAGCTTAATGTTATAATTTAGAGAAACTAGTAAATAATAATGAATAGGTTAACTAATCCTTGAGATTATAAACTTTGTTTTGATTAAATTTTGGTTCTAAGAAGGATTTCATATGTAGGATGAAAGACTAGATTATTAGGATATATTCATGTTTATACTTAAAAAATATTAATTCCTAGGACAAAGTTTACAACCAAGGATGATTGTCTAAAGACCAAACACTTGACCAAATCCATAAACCTAGATAACAAAGTTCTCAACCTTTGATAGGAATTCAAAATGACTTGAAAAATATAAAAAATAAAAACCTTATTATAGAATTCAAAAGTTTTTTGAGCAAAGGTGATTCTGGTAATCTCTATCAGGGTTATGGATTCCTAGCTAGTAGTGGAGCAAGGCCTTAAGTGGACCCAAAGGCATCTTTGTTGGGGATATGGATGTTTGGATAGTAAAAAAGTAATGCCCAAGCCTTCCCTAAGCTAAATCATGGTTCTTAGTGAATATCCAAATATGTTAAAAGTCAGTGTTAATGATTAAAGTCATGAACCTAGAAGTTATTCTCCAAATCCTATGGCAGTCAATAAGTGTAATCAAATCACACACATAACATGGCTATGTCTTGATGTTTGGTCCTAATTATTCATTTTCAAGACTTTTTTTAATCATGAAGTGATGTTAATAATGGTACCTGATCAAATGGAATAAGCAGCTTAATTATTAGTCTAAACTAGAGTCTCTGAATTCTAACATATTACTATGTTTCCCTAGAAGTCACCATTTGTTAAGATCAACATAACTCCATTTATAAAAAAAATGGGGATGATTGTGTCAAATTGTGTAAATTTTTACCTTAAAATTGAAAATTCACTTTATTAGAATATTTATAGCATGTTTACACATTGTTCATAACTCTCATTTGGATTAATAGACATGTTATCAGATGACCATGGTTTTACCCATTCTAAATTTGATAACATTTGATCTTTATGTTTTAGGTCATAGCTCCAATAGAGTCCTTTTGGAATAATCAATGGCTAGGTTTTATTATTTAATAAAGATTTGATCTTTTACTAGCCTTTGGTCTATTGGAATCAAGATAAACTCATGTCTAATTAGCTTAAAACCCTAACTCCAATTACCCTAGCTCATGCAAGAACATTTCAATTATGTCATGGACTTAGTTCAATTTTTATCCTAAGGTTTAGTCATATTTTTCAACATGACCAAACCTTAGGCTAAAAATCTTATCCTTGGTCCCTCTATGTCCCATGACCCCCTAATATATTTTATTATTGGCATGGTCTAACTAGTGCATGGTCCTTTTGTTATAAAGCTTAGACTAAAGCCTTACCCTAGAGTTTATCATATTTATTAAATATAAACCTTAGGCTAAGACTTTAGGCTAGGTATTTTATTCCATGGAGTCCCCTTTAACATGTTTCAAATCTTAGCTTAAGACTTTATCATAAATATTTATTCATATTAATTAATATGAATTAAAACATTAGTCTAAGACTTTAGCTTAAATTTTACATTCTCAAGCACTGACTTAAACTTCATTTTTGTTTATAGGATCAATGATCCATGTTTTTTTAGATGATCAAGATCTAATGGTGTGATTTTAAAGACAAACACCCTAACTTTAAGTTAAATTTCAAACATCTTCCAATATTGATGACACATGTTTGCTTAGGTATGATTGATCTAATGATATGTGTTGAGTCAAGACTTTAATGGATCCCTAGGATAAGTGAGAAAATGACAAGTGTCACACTCATAACCAAATAATATTGAATAGTCAATGGTGTTTGACCCTACAAATCAAGATCTAGTGGTTGGTATTTGCTCATACAAAGATCATCAGATGGTGCATAGCAAATGCTGAAAAGTTAAGAACAAACATAGAGATGACACATGGTATACTTTTAGGCCACCAAATTAAAGCTCAAGCATATTTTGAATATCAATGGTATGAATTCACACATACATAGTATGATCAATGATCCATAGAGCAAGATGCATAATCAAGAAGATCAAGATCCAATATTCAACATTTATTCATGTGAAGATTATCCATAGTGTAAGATCAACCTATACTTTTCAACAAAGCTCAGGACTAATGGCATTAAACCTTACAAATCAAGATCAATGATCTACATTGATCTATTAAAATATATCCAATGGTGTAAGACTAATGTGGAATTTTCAAAAGATAATGGTCATTTTTTAAATATAATGAGTAAAGTGCCATGAAAACACCACAAGATGACATGATAGAGCTACATAAGCTAGACTAGTCTATTCAAGAAATTTTATAGATTTGTGGCAAGGTAAATATATAAATATAAATATCTAATCACAATTTAAGTCACAAATCTTGCATAAGTTTAAATAGATACCACCATTAAAGCATTTTAAGGAACCTTAAAAAAACCTATCACTTTTGGAAGCCTTATTTTGACCCTGTGATCATTATAATCAAGCCAAGAAATATTGGATTATCATATGAGAAAAGATAATTTGATCCAAAATTTAATTGTAGATTTCTAGTAAGCAATTTAGAAAACTTACAGCCATGGTAGCCTAAAAAAGTGTCTCTAAAGAAGATGTAAATCTCTAACAAACTTCAGATGCATAAGGAGGAGTTTTCAAGGATATGCAATTAGATACTATATCTTTGAATACTGGAGACAAAAAATTGTCAAGTTTGTTCTAGACTATTGATAACTAACAACCCATCATGGGAGAAGAGGAGAAGAACATGTTAGTAAAGAAGCTCTACTACGACATAGTTTCCATTCAAATGATGGGTCTCCATTATACCACAACAAAACCTAAGGTACTAAATTACATAGATGGTATCTCTCCTATTTTTAGAGATGTTAAAATTGATAAGGGCATGTTAGTCAATGAGCATACTCATAGTAATATAGCCTATATCTCTGCCATAACATCTGAAAACTACTACAAGCTACCTAAACCCCAAATAGACCAAACCACAATTAATAATTGGGCTAAGGAAAATGACTTGAAAACCTTCATTTCCCTATTGTTATATTCTATAAATTAGGTGTTTTTAGATTTCAATGGCAACATTCTCATTGTTCAGTTTAGACTTGGGATAATAATGATCATGACTTTGATGAATAAGATATTTATAAATCCAACCACCACATATGTGGACAATATTTGGGTGTCATTAGTCTATTTTATTATTGAGAAACAACTCACCCCTCCCCTTGGTGAAGTGTTTAGCACTTGTTTGAGTAGGTAGATCTGTGTAATTAATAAGAAAACCATGAACTAATTATACATGATGTCCTACCTCTTAGATTCCTTACTTTCTACCCCAAAGATCCCAAACTTTAGAGAATGGTCACCTGATGCGACATAGACAATCTCCCAATACTATTCAAAATTTCACATATTCAAATAGAAGGACTACATCCAATTCATATGTGAATGTGTTTATCCAATCTTCTTCAAGGCCATAACTAGGAATCTAATGCCAAGAGTCAGCCCCTTGACCAAAAATTCAATTGAGTCCATGAGAAACACATGGTTTTATATATATTACACAATCATCGAGGTTGAAGGAGCATATTGTGCCCTTCTTAGACTACTAGTCCATATGCCAAACAAGTTAGTTGAATATAAGGTGGATTACCAAATGTGAAATAGAATAGATGGTTTGTGCAAAACCAAGAGGAAGGGACTACTTCATAACTTCCCCTTAACCATTAAAAGAATTGTTTTTACACATTGGGACAACATAGAGGCTTCTTCTAAACATAGGACCTCTTTTAATCTCAAAGTGGATGATATAAGGTAGTGGGATCCATAGAAAGGCTAAAGAGCACTTCAAGGCCAAGGGAATTAATGTACCATATGATCATCAAGTTGTTACTTTTGACCCCATATATACAAAGGCCTCTTCATTCTTTGAGGTCACCTTCAAGTTGAAAAATCACAACATCAAACCATAGTCCATAATGTAAAGAGAGAAAAAAGGGGATGATGGCAAATGGTGATTAGGGCCAAGGTAGTACCATTTAATAAGTGTTATACCTTCTATGCCTCCACCATCCAAGTTCTAGATTGAATCCATACCTAAGGCACAAATTGAGAAAAGGTCAGAGGAGAGAAGGCCCAATGAAATTGCATATTCATCAACTCAAGCAGAGGAGTAGGGATCATAGGTGGAGGAAATCCATGTGGTAGAATTAGACCCTGGTGAAATAATTGAACATGCTCTAAAATTTTTATCATTAGCCTATAAGTCTAAGGATGAAGAAGTGGAGGTATCCAAAGAAGAAAAGGGGAAGGAATTATTAGACACAGTTCCTATAGATCCACTCAAAATAAAAATTGAATTGGACATTATCCCAGTGAAGGCCAAGAAGCCCAAGGTGACCTTCACTTATCTTTTGAGTGAAGTTAATCTCTTAAGTGAAGAGAACTTAATTTAGGGTTCTACTATTCCTAAATGGTTTATCTATGTAAAATTGTAAAATGTACCTACCATGCACCACCCTTGGACATTGACATATGAAATCAACATTCCATTGCATGAGAAGTCCAAACCATGGATAGTTGCATTATATAAGGAGGAAGAGAAAAAAATGACTACTCCAAGAGAATCAAGTGGAGCAAAAGTAAATACCCTAACTCCCAAGGTAAAAAAATCTTTAGTTAGTGTCAAATTTGACCCAACCACCTCCAATTTGTAGAGGGTAACTAAGAAGAAATCCATGATTGGTGGAGAGGAACTCACTTTTCAAAAAGTGGAACCTTTTATGGGATTGACTCTAGTTGGAGGATATAGGTGTGGCAAAGATCTAATGTTTGAATAAAATGTCCTTGAAGTGGCTCAGGCTCAATCAAATTAATTATAGACAATGATCAAATGCATCTTACATTAGAACAAGAACCTGAAAGAACAAACCATCTTGTCAATTTAAGAAGATAGGTTCAAATAATTTGGAGACACCATGACTAATTTATTCAATTATTTAAAGTTAGTCAAAACCAAGTAAGATGCAATAAACAAACAAAGCACTAAGGCTACATGCCAAGTTGGCCAATGGCAGGATTAGAGCTACAAATTAAAGGATTTGATCAAGGTTTTGTCTAAAAATCAAATCCATGAATTCAAGATAGTTACCCTAGCCCACCTGAATATGGCTATGGCCATATTAATTGACAAGATCAAAGCCCTGAGTAGTTGGTCCAAGTAGATGAAGGATGTTTCCAAGGACTTCAAGAAATAAGAAGATAAAATGTTGCACATTTTGGATAGCTTGATCAAGGAGCCTAACACACATAGTCCCTTAGGTATAATAATTGATGAGGAGTTCAAGCATAGAACTAATCAATTCATGTAATAAGTAAGGAACCAAAGATAAGGAAAAATAAGGGCTGGTAATAAGAAGGTCATGGGCCTGATTTTGTCTTCAAAGGAGAAGATGGGAAACTTTAGGGGCATCAAGAAAGCTTTGTAAAGGGCTAAAAAGGATCTCAAGGGCATAGAAGATCAAGAAAAAGAGTTGTTCATAAGACCTATCATTGATCTCTAGCTTATCAATGAGCAACATTATAGAATGAATATCCTAAAGGAAAGGTAAAAGACTACGTCAACACAAGGTTCTCCCAATTAGTTAAGATAGGAATATTATTTTCTATAATTAAGCTTGTATGCTTTTATAAAAGGAATATTCTTTTGTAAATGCATGTGCAACTTGGAAAATCACATTGCCTATAGGTCAGTCCATAGGTAAAAGTCTAGTGTATTCTAACATATTTTTGGAGAGGAAAACTATTATAACACTTGTACTTTTGTAATTGGATATAACTGATCGATGTGCTTCCTTGCATCCTATAAAAGGAGCATTATCATTTAAAAAAAGGGGGGCAGTTCTTAGAGCCAAGATCTAATTATAAATTTTGAGCAATTAATATAAGAAAGGAATTCTACAAGGTTTGTCCAAATTTTTTTGTCTTTTGTTATCCTAGCTTCTCTCTCACTTATTTTGTTCTAATTTGCATATTTGAATGGTTCTTATGAATTCCTAATGTGTACATTTAAATGTAGATATATTAACTTGTGCCAATGCTTAGTTAATTGAAAATTTTTAGGTTCATTTCATTTGCTTGCTCTTCTTGCTTTGGGCTAATGGTATTTGCTTTTAGGGGTAAATAGTTAAAGTTAACTTGATTCTTATTTTCATTATTTGACACCATACTTAGATGTTTGCCTAATGTCTAATATGATTTGATATTATGCTAGTTCATGTCATACATTGGTTAAGTGCTTGTTTGGATGATATTTGAACTTTGTCATGATATTTGGAATGAAGATCAACAACATCTCTTCTCTGCCTTACCTTTCCTTTTGTTCCTTTTTAACCAAATCATTCTAGCTTGATTTTTAATGTGAATACCCATCTTAGATTAGTATTTAGACTAGTGTTTTATCATAATTCACCATTCTTAGCATAGCGTACATCATATTTTACATAGACTAACATTTAGCCATAATGGATCCCAACCACCAAATAATATAAATATTATGAAATAGGCCACTTTATTTGCCTCTATTTTATCAATAGACAATAGGATTATCACAATCTACAACTCATGTGTTAGATTCTTAGAATTCTAAAATAAAAAGTGTTCTTGAACATTTTGGGCACCTGTGATCATATTCAAGCATCAACAAAATGGTAGGTTATATTTAGATTAATTAATAAAAATATTTTATTTTCTTATTGGCTATATAATAGGTATATTTGATTAGCCTATGAATAACGGGCATCATATTTTCTATTTAAAAAGCTAGTACATATCCTATTATAAGTCTAATAAATTATGCACTATTGTGAACTTATCTAACTTTAGAATAGTAAATTAGCCTAAGCTAGTATGATAAAAGGTTCTTAATATATTACAATAACAAGACATATATTTATAGGAAATTTAAGTATAACATTTAATTTTACATAACGTTATGTTGTGTGTGTGTATGTGTGTGTTAATGAAGGTTTTCAGTAATTTAATTATTTTACAAAAACATTAACACAATCTATAGGAGTAGGAGTAGAATGATCAAAACAAATAAAAATTTTGAACCAAGTTTTGAGCATGTAAACTAGGAGTCTAAAATAGGGAACATATATGCCCCACCAGGGGGAGAGGATATAGTAAATCAGACATGAAAGGATTGAGATATATTAAACATGCAACCAAAAGGGTCCCATAAAGAGGATAATTCACCCAACCCCCAAAATCCTTTTTTTCTTGGGCAAACCATGTTTTAAGCAAGAGACCTATGGACCTAAACCAATTGGACTTCCAACTAGAGCCTATAGTGGAAAATAATGAGGTATGTGTCAACATCCCTAACACCCTTATCAAAAAGGAAGATTCAAAACTTGATAACTCCATCTTGGTTAGAGTTAATAGCTCCAAACCAAACTTTGACTCTTTTAGTAAATGAGAAAACTAATAGTGAAAACTTAAGGGTCAAATTGATGTGGTTAGCCTAGCATGAAACTTCTTCCTAGTAAACTTCACCAATCAAGAATACTATTTCAGAAACCTGACTAAAGGACTATGGTTCATGGGTAAGTCTTACATGAGTATTAGGATATGGAAATCTAAAATTAAATTGAGTAGCATATCCATGGAAGCCATTTCAATGTGGGTGTAGCTTTTTGATTTACCCCTAGAATATTGGGAACCTAAGGTGATGGTGGGCATAGAAAAAGCCTTAGGTCAACCCATATCCATCAAACTTATCATGATATTTATAATAATAATGGTTGTATCCATGTTTTATTTATTCATCCTAATAGATAATCCTCTCTTCAACTCGATCAAAATTAAATCTAAATATGGTGAGTGGTCCCAAGCTATCGAGTATGAAAACATAACTTCTATTTATGATAAATGTAACATTCTATGACACATGGAAAAGGATTTCCCAAAGGCATCCCAACCAAATAAATCCAAAAATTTGGTTTTGACTAAGAAACCCATAGACCCATGGGTGGCTACAACAACCCCATTTAAGAAGATAGATGACCATTGCTCAAAAATCATGCCTCCCAAAGAGCTCTATTCACATAACCAAAACACTTAGCCTAGTGATGCAAGCCCCAAGTTAATCCTAAAGGGGAGTGATCCTTACCCCATACAATATGGGAAGGATTCACTTAAGGGAATCTACACTTTTGATAAGTCAAGGATGCCTCCATTAATCCTAGTAATGGACACCATAATAAAGAATCTCGATAGTGAGGTAGTTGTAATTAGCCCCCTAAAAGTGACATGGAATCACTTAGCCTTCAAAATTATTTGGGTAAGAGAATCCTAAGGAAATTCAACTCAATATAGACAAGCTCTAAAGAGGGAGAAGAAAAATATTATGGTAGTGTTAAAAAACAAGGGGTTCAAATCCCCCTCTCAAAATAACAAGGAGAGGACAATGGAAATAAGTCCCCCCTCATGGTGAGTCATGGAACCTGAATACTTAAGGATTCATCCATGCAAAATTAAAAGGATAAATAGATAGTCCAATGTTCTATCTCAATCAATCTTAAGCATGATCAAGTAATAGAAAATGAGTAGTGGTAAAAATTAAATAAAAAGGAAAGAAGAGAGGCAACATGGGATAAATGCCAAGATCTTTAGGTAGAGTGTCTAGACAAGTAGTCAAAAATAAGGAAACAACTAATTAAATATCCAAGGGTAATCAAAAAACCCTTAAGAGCCACTTTTCTAGACTCAAAAATTAAATTAAACTCTTGAAATGTGAGGATCTCAATAACCCAAGTAAGTAGATATTAGTTAGGAATCTAAGGAAAAATAATGACCCTTTCATTTTTATGATAAAATAAACAAAATTTTTTAAGTGCCTATAAATATTTGTAGTGATAATTTATCATCTAAGGCTAATTATATTATATCAATTTCAAATGGGGCTTTGGATATCCTAGCAGTTCATGGAACCCTTAACTCTTAGATGGTGAAACCATGGTCCATAATAATAACCATATTGCAATTTTTTTTAGGGATAAGAAAAATAATGAGTAATTTATCATTTCAAATATTTATGCCCCCAATACCAAAACCAATAGGAAAAAACTCTATAAAGATCTGTTAGCCTTTATGGGTTTTTATGGAAGATGGAAATGGTTGGTGGCTAGATATTTTTATTACCCCTTAACATGGATGTAAAATAAATGGGTCCTCAAATACTTCATGGATAGCATGGTAGACCTAAATGAATTCATTTGAAAATATATCCTTGTTGATGTGGAGCTCAAGGGAATCCCCTTCACCTAGTCAAATAGAATACTCAGGGAGGACTTTATCAAGGTAAGAATTGATCACATTCTAGTTTCTATAAATTGGGATCTTCATTATTTCATCTCCTTTTAATCTTTTCCTAGGATTGGGTTGGATCATAACCCTATCATCATTGAGGGGGGGAAATATCAAATCTTAAGAACCTGCCATTTAGATTTGAGAGCATGTGATTGCATCACCCCAATATCCATGAGACTATTAAGGTTTGGTGGAAGGAACTAATTACTAGATTGGATATGTTAATTTTGATAAAGAAACTAAACCACATTAAGACAAATATTAAAGTATAAAATAAATAGGTCTTTGATAACATCTTTGTACAAAATAAATTCATGGAGGAGGAGCTACCAAAAATTTAAAATCATATTTCAATCTATGGTTCTAATGAAATCTTGGTCAACTCAAAAAAATAACTTCTTAGTGCATACCAAAAACTTGAAGCCAATGATGAATATTTTTCTAAGAAAAAATATGGATAACTCTAGATAAAGGAATGGGATATGAACACAAAATTATTTCACCAAACTACTTATAAAAGGAGGAATATAAATATAAATTATAAGTTGATCCTTGAATGTGGTAGGAAATGTAATGAGGATAGTGAAGTCAATGAATATATCATCCTCCACTTTAGTAATCTACTAAATGAAACTAGCTTAGAAGATAATCAACTAGAAAATTGGATACTCCAAAATATTCCAAGGATATTATCCTAAACAAAAAAATTAGAGTTTTATAAGTCCCCATATTTAGAGGAGGTCAAAACAACAGTCTTCTCCATGGATGCAAATAAATCCCTGAGCCCAAATGAATTATTCTGCTATTTTTCCAATAGTTTTTGGATGTAATCCATGACAAGGTTAAAGTAGTTTTTTTTTTTTTGATTTCTTTAGAGTTGGTACCATACTGAAGGATCTGAATAACACATTCCTTTTTCTCATTCCCAAGAAACTAAGAACAAACTGATTAAAGGATTTTTTCCCATTAGCTTATGCTCTACTATCTACAAGATCTTTACTAAAACTCTAGTCACCCAGACTCAATCCCTTCTAGAGAGGATTATTATTGAGCAGTAAGGAGCCTTCATGTCTAGGATATGGATTATTGATAGGATCATAATTTTCCAAAAATATCTTTACTCAGTTTCAAACTCCACTAAATAGGGTATGTTCCTAAAGCTTGACATGAAGGGTCTCATGGAGATTCTTATACAAGGTGTTAAATAGACTCAAATTTGACTATGTATGTAGATGTTTTATGCATAGTTGTATATCCACCCCCATGTTCTCATTCTTGATCAATGGGGTCCCAAAAGGATTCTTCTTAGCTAGTAGGGGATAAGAAAAGGGGATTCCCTATCCCCATACATATTCATCATGATATCATAAACCTTTAATAGAAACCTTCAAGATATGTTAAAGTAGGGGATTATCAAAGGTATTAAAATTGCCCAGAATACCACCCTTTGACTCATAAAAAATTTGTTGATGACACCTTTGTTCTAGGGGAAGCCTTAGTCATTGGAGATAAGGCCTTTAATAAATTTGTCATGGACTACGATTAGGATTCTATATAATGTGTAAATTATGGTAAAATCTCCATGTTCTTTTTGAACACCTCCATGAGTATTTAGAAGAAGTTGTTTGCCATATTGGGTTACCAAACTAGTAATCTACCCTCTTCCTACCTAAGAATGTCATTGTTCAATGAAAAGATATAATTGGATCTATGGAATCTAGTGGTGGACAAAATTTATAAAAAAAATGGTAGGATAAAAAGGTCCCATTCTATCTTAGGCTGGGAAACTCCAACTCATTAAAATATCTCTCCAAAGCATTCCTATGTATTTTATGTCTCTCTTACACATCCCCAAAAAAATAGTGGAGAAAATATAAAAAATATAACAAATATTCCTATGGATAAGATCAAAAGGTATATTTATATTCCCTCTTATATCATGGGAGAAATCCTATCTCCCCAAGGCCAATGGGGGCCTTGGTCCTGAGCGAGTTAAAATTATGAACCAAGATCACATGGAAATTTTTTGATGGAAAGTAATAAAGTAAGAAAACCGGTGGACCTAAATTATAAAAGAAAATTATCTAGAGGGTAGATAAATAAAACCTTATTTGGGAGAAAGGACCTAATTAATGGTCACCTTATATAATTCCATCTTTAGTAGTAAGAGTCTCTTGTAGAAAGGAAGTAGATGGCAAGTTGAAAATGGGAATAAAATAAAATTTTGGGATGACCCCTAGATCTCTCAATATCCCCTATATTTAAATCCCCCTTGAAACTATGAACAAGGATTGAAATAGAGAGGAGGTTAGTGTTGTGTTAGTCTCACAAAACAAATGAAATGAATACACTAAAACCCTAACAGCTCTAGCCTAGACACTAAGGAGAGCTTAGGTAATAAAAACTAAGTGAAATCACAACAAAAATGTAAAATAAATAACTCTTTTACCTTTCTTGGAGTTCCAAATGGGTATTTGAATGGATTTCTCATCTTGTGCATCAAGAAGTATTTGACAATGGAGGTTGCTTGGCTCCTTCTCTCCTTGGTACCTTGTCTTGTGATTGCTTGGCTTAAGATTTGGGCATGGTAACACTAATTGAATGAGTCTTATGGAGAAAATCCTACATAATAACTCTACAATATCCAATATTATAAATGAAGAGGTATGGCCTTATATTTATAGCCTTATGAATTAACTCTCACCTAAGGTGAGTTAAGGTTGAGTTTAGGATTCAAATGGGTTCAAACTAAAACTAGGTGAGTTAAAAATAACTTCAATTGAGTTAATAGTTGTCAAGTAATTATGATTTTTAATTAATAGGCATGGCTCTCAAATTATATATTTTAGGATATTTTCAAAGATGTTGAAAACTCATAAACGAAATGATGAATGGATTAGATATTTTGAATTTTGGAATTTCCTTTTTAGATATTCATTAATTTCAAATGGATAATTCAACTAGGCATTTAATCTTGTTTTAGCTTGTTAATTAATTTTGATTAGCACTTTTAGATATTTTAATATTTGATTGTGTAAGTGCCCCATTTAATAGGTCTATAGGCCAAATTGATAGTTTTGATGTTGTAATGTGATTAGAGATGAATCTATGATAGGTTATTATTACATAAAAGCTAGTATCCCAAATAGGGATACCTCAATATGATTTTGAGAATTGATAAATGATGCACAAGCAAATTTAGGATGTTTAGTGATTCCTAGGTTTGATTTGTAATGGTTGGTAGGAATCAACTTGGAGTCTAGTTTGAAACTAGTTGTGGCTAGTTTTAGGTGTCTATAGAAATAACCTCAATAGAATATTCAATGACTTTATAAGCACCAAGGTTAAATATCATTGGTTAAGTGAGGATGGTATCACAAAGTGAAATATTATGACTGTCAAGTTAGGTAATGAGGAATTCCTACAATAAATCCATGCTCTAAACATAAACCTTCAACATAAAAATATAGCAATCCTTCCCAAAGATGATTCTCTTGTTTTGTTAGCTAAATATAATAGAGACTACTCAATGAAATATGGTTATCATGTTAATCTTGAACTGGAAGATGTCTGGGTTTATTAGAGAGACCTATAGATCAAACATATCACCTTGAATATCAACATCTTATTTTAGCTATCAACCTAAGATAAAATTCTAACTATTGACAACCTATCTAAGTGGGGTATTGTTATCCCTAATAAATGTATCCTCTAAAAATCTAGTGATGAGTCAGTCTTCCACCTCTTTTTGGAGTGTTCTTTTGGCTTCAAGATTTTTGACCTCTTCCTTCAAAATATCAACCTGGCTTGGTCTAAACCTAACTCCATTTTGGATATAATTTTTTAATGGAAACCTCCTTGGAAACTTGCTTCCTTATCCTTATTTTGGTTTTTGGCCCTCCTCCACTTTTCCTAGCAAATTTGGAGAACTAGAAATGCCTATCTCTTTGAGGATAAAAAGGAAACCTTAGGAACATTTTCCATAGTTTATATGCTGATGTCTTAGAGAATTAGAAGGAAACCATTCCCATTTGAAAAACTATTAATTTTGAGGCTAAAAATTCAATCATTCTTCAATGGAATATCATTTGAAAAGTTTCAATCCTCAGTCAAAAACTTGATATAACATTAACCAAATGGACTCTACCTCCTAGAGGTTAGCTGAAGTTAAATTTTTATGAGGCTACCAAGGGTGACCTAAGAAATGTAGGGGGTGTTAGGGTTATTAGAGATGAGTCGGGGGTCATTGTTGTTGCTTATGTAGGACCCATGGGTTTTTAGACTAACCATGTGGTGGAGGCTATGTCTACATTTTGGGGCATTTATCTAGTCACTCAAATGAAGATCAACAACCTTGCCATCAAGGGTGATTCCCTAAACATCCTTAATTCCCTCTCAAATAAGGTTTTCTCTTGCAATTCCATCAAACAATCCATTAGGGATTTTAAAGGCCTCCTTAAGTCTTTTAATTATTTTTTTATATGCCACATCTATTGGGAGGGTAATTATTTAACAAATGAGTCATAAAACACAAGATTCCTAAATAATGACTTAGTCACATAGTAGGGTACTAATAGTTTCCCATCCCATATTCCCCATTTGCTTATCAATGATTCAAATTATTTCACTAATTCTAATTATGACTAGATCACATGTGAGAGTAGTGCCAATTTTGAAACCCAACTTTTACAACACCAAGTTTAATGATGATTAAAATGATCATAAGTCTAGGGCACCTAAGGTCTTAAATTAAGGCATGACATCATTAATAATATACTATTTTAAGTTGATAATAGTCATTTGGTACTTCCATTATATTTTTGTAAACTAATCCATAATTTAACTAGGAAGGAGCTTGAGGCCATGGGTGCCCATCTCTTATGCTAAGGCATAAGGTAATCGTAAGGTGTGGCATAAGTTGTGAAATCGTGGTCTCAATACATCTATGATCAGGATTATGGGACACAATTAAAATCTCTCCAAGGGATTTACTCTCATTTGGAGCCATCAAAAGGTGTGCTTTAAAGTACTTAAGATAGAAATCTTAGAGGAATTGATAGTGGAGGTTATAATTATGTCCTTAAAAGGCACAAAGGCC
The DNA here is from genome assembly GCA_037957365.1 of Torreya grandis. NCBI lineage: Eukaryota > Viridiplantae > Streptophyta > Pinopsida > Cupressales > Taxaceae > Torreya > Torreya grandis. Next base: position 1,978,724 of record JARHVA010002083.1, read on the forward strand.
TTCAAATATAAGTAAAGGAAGATGAAACTCAAGAAGATGTTCTTCGAGACTAATACTACACTCAAAATGGAGAAAAAGGGTTTCCTAAGGGCTAATTTACCTAGATGATGGCCAAATGTCTGGTTATAGATAATTAAGTATTTAACCCAAGGGTAAGTTTTATTTTATATTTTTACATCATTTTCTACTACTGAATCATTTTAAAGGTCATAGAGTTATTCTTATATCTTTTTTATTCATGTCCCTACAAAACCTTGTCCTATCCTTTCAATCCAACTCCACCAATGACCTTATTCACCAATGTCTCATATTCCTCCTCATCAAGAGGGTGGAATCCATGTGGGGGAGGGAGGTCTAGATAGTATATACTAGTAAGGAAGGTAATTTGGAGGAAGAATCCAAAAATATAGCTAAAGACAGTGAGAATATGCACATCACCCCAAGAATATTTTTCCCAACTTCCCCCCACCAAAAACCCCCATTCTATACCAAGATAAGTAGAGGACAAAAAGAGGAAGTGAAAGGATCTATAAAACCCATCCCTAAATGGGAAGAATACCAAACCTAGGATCAAAATCTTAGCCCTAAGGACTATCAAAGTATAAAATAAAAAATCCAATATGGAAATTCGGAACCTTGATAAGGGTTACAAGATGGATTTATAAGAATTATAAGATAAATTAAAGGATTGGGTTAATGAATGGTCACTCTTATCAAGGATTGGAATGCCATGAAGGTGGAATCAGATAGGCTAAATAGGGATTGGATCAACCTCAAACTAGTGGAAGGTGAATACCATGATATAGATGTGTATGCCAAACCAATCAATAAGGGAAAGGAAACTAATGGGTATACTTATGCTAAGAATAAAAGTCTCTCCAAAATGAAAATAAATAAAATCAAGGACAATTAGTAAATAAATAGGGATATAAAGGAATCCAAGGATAAGAAGGATATAACAATTAGATAGAAGGAATAGACTATGAAAGGTCTGATAAACTACATTAGGGGTATAACTAAACTCATGGAACATAAAGACAGGACCGAACTAGTAATTATGGATGACCAAGTAGGCTCGAAGGAGATTTCAAGGTAATCGGTGATAAGTGTTTCCTTATTTCTCATTCTATTGTCTAGGTTAGTTTTAGGGGGTTGGTAGAGTATTTGTTGAAGTCTTCTTCTATTAATTAGCCTATGAGTATTCTTTCATTATTTTTTTCTTTTTGGTTTCTCATGCATTTATGTTAAACATTTTAGTTTTAGGATCCCTATAAAACATATTATTTACTTAATCAAATAAAAAATGAAGGTTTAGGGTAGAAAAATTATATAAAAGATAAGTCTTCCTATTTAGGCCATGACTTATTAATTATTATAAATAAAGATATGAAATCAATAACCCTTTTATAGAGGATTGGGTTTTCTATGCAAATATTTCTTCAAAGCATTTATATGATAAAGTAATGAGTTTGGAAATTAATTCATGAAAAAATAAAATTAAAATGGATGAATTAGATTATATAAAAATAATTTTTATATTTTATAGTGATATACAAAAGAAAAATAACAATATTTGATCTATCAAAGGTATTAACAATTGAAGTATGAATGATATTTTATTTGTAAGTGGCTTGTTACATGATGAAACTTGAACTTGATCTTTTGATGTTTTGCATTATGAATAAAACCATGAAAAATGGGTTATCAACCTTAATTATGATGTTAGGATCTTATATGTACTTGATTCTATAAAAATATATTATAATATATAATTTTAATAAATCAATTACTAAAATTGTGATATCCTAATCACCCAACAACAATAAATTATACCCTTCGGAAACAATTTTAAAAAAATGTGATATCATTGATAACTATTATTGTTTTCACCATACACATGGATATTATTGACCTACTCTAAACATGGTGATTGTTTTTATTGTTATGCATATATGAATCAATATTTTACTAACATAAATTTGACTAAGTCATTGAGGTAGTTATACACATGATCTAGTTTTTCTTGTAAAGGTGTTATATGGTGGTTTTACTTTTAAGCTTGATATTTTTGACAATCAGTAATTATGTTTATTTAACCCTTGATATTGAGTTAACTAGCTTATACATTGTTAGGTGATTATAAATTTTATCATGTTTATCATATATATTAGTTGTTATAACAACCAACAGTCTAAAATGTGTAATTTAAAAAAATGTTGAGACCTAAAAAATGCTAATTTATATTGTACAGGATAAAATGACATATTTTTTATTTTAAAAGTAAATTTTAATTATATATTTATATTCCCATTAAAAACATAGACAATTTTTAAAAATGGTACGTCATTTTGAGGTCATATGCAAAAGTTATGACCATTTGAAGTTGGTATACTCTAACTCTAGGATCACTCAGAATCTCGACTATTCAATTATGGAGCTATGATTGTTGTACTCTAGATCTAGCTGAGAATGTGGGAATTTGAATAATTTCAACATTTGTCTATTTATTTCAAGTTATAAGTGAATTTCAAGCATGAGGAAGCTTAAATACATGTCTTAGAAGGAAAATTATAGGGGGAGAACATAGGATAAGGAAATAAAGCATTAAATCCCAACATTCAAGTTGATGTAATTAAGGAATAGATTAATATGTTCCTTCATCAGCTCATTACTTCTATGTGACTAAATGAGTTGAATAATACACAATCGATATATTTGAGTTTAGTAGTGTTTATTTCTTAATAGGTAAGTTTCCACCAAAAACTACAGAGATCATTATGAGTTTGGGAGTCATAAGGTTGGTTTTTCTTTATAAGCCCAAGAATGTACAATGCTTGTAAACTATATAACATAGTGGATATGAGGAATCATGGCTTCAATCTTACTTTATTTTTCTCACATTGAGTTTCTCCAAGGTATTTCTTGTGTTATCTCCCTTTATTTATGTGTTTATTTCATATGTTTGCATGTTTACATTCCATACAATTATCATAATACAAAACATACATATGAGAGTTCAAGATTCATCTTTATCAAGCATAGTAGTTATTTATTAAAGGTTAAATAACTTCACATCTATTATTTAACTTATATGCAATAATTTTAATTGCATTCATGTATGGAATAGTAGCATGCTTAGAGTGTGAAGGAATGTATGCAATAGATGTAGCATGTGGATATTACATGTGAAGGGTTTCATAATGTTTTGCATGTTATATATGGTAGTAATTATAGTTGGAATAAATATTAAAACAACATATTAGGTGTTTTTCTATTCCATAAAACTTAAGAGTAACATATTATTTAAAATAATCTATATTGGTAAAACTTAGAGTGGAATATCCACCTAGTTTATAGATCAAATTGGTATTAGAGTGGGTTTTCCTTTTACCTTGAAAGGGTTTCCTAACACATTTATACATTATGTTATACATTCTTCCATGTTTATTTCTAGACAAAGAATTGTTGGTTTTTGGTTGCAAATTTCAGCCATGGACAAAGCTTTGAATAGAGAAAGGCTTTAAGAGCTTCAAGAAATAAATAGTCAAATTCAAGAGGAAAACTCTAAATTAATAAATTTATGAAAACCCTTAGAAGATGAGAATCAATATATACAAAATATAATGATCAATCATGGATAATTTATCATCAATATTATTGAAGAGATACAACATGACGTAAAAACCAAGATATGTTGGTAAAGTTCCAATATGGTGAAGGAATGAAGGAGAGAGAAGAGTCTACCATGCTAAGGTGACCATACTCTACCAAAGATGCACAAATCATGACTGAGGTATTCAAATTAATAACTCCATCATATTATATTTCTTTCCATCAAGATCAAGATGCTTACTTTGGTAGATTTGAGAATCATACTAAGGGTGTTGGCTCCAAGTTGCTAACAAAGCTAGGTTATGATGGAAAAGGCCTTGGTATCAATTACCAAGGAATGAATAATCTCATAATGGTTGAGTAAAGGCCTCAATACATAGGTTTTGGATATGTTAGTGTCAAATAAGTAGTTGTATAATGCTCCAAGATAGTTGAAGCAAGGAAAGTTTCAAAAAGCAAAGATCGCAAGCCAGTAGATCTACAAAAATATCCCATGCAAGGAAATGACATCATTTATTATGTAAAATATAATGATAAGTTTTATTATAAAAATAATTTGTATCTCATGAATAGTAAGGTATCATTGATCCACTTCAAATGCTAACAAAAAATCTTCAAGAAGAAGACAACATATCCATTAATAAGGAGATAACACATTGTCACTCCATAGGAGTGAATACAAGATAGAAATAAGAAAGGGGTGGAATTTAAATGATGGAAAGAGCATCAATAAATAATTAAAATTATATAAAAATATAGGAAAACATCCCAAATAAAGAGTTAATCCATTACTACTTCATCATGCATGCACAAAGGGTAGTCCAAGAAGGTATGAAAAAAAATTAGTTTTTGACTTAAATGTAATAAAAATGGTCATATAGAAAAAAAATATTGGTATACATAGTCATGTTATTTTTTTGGAATGAATAAACATTTTTTGGTTGTGTGTTGGAAGATTAAGTCCATATAAAATAACCCCATGTCCTTCAAGAGGATGGATACAAGTTTTAAAGACCACTATCCAAATCTAAATGTGGAGAAGGGAAAAAAGGGCATTTTGTCCAAAAGAATGGGTAATAATTATTTAAATAATTGAAACATGAGTGGTAATTTGCATGAAAAAATTTTGATCTTCATACACAACAACACCCAAATAATTTCAAGGAACATTCCAAGAAAGAAGAGGTGTCTAAAATCAAGAGGGAAGTTGTTCGTGCACATACAAAGAAAGAGGTAGTAAATGAATAAGCTTCTCCATCATATCTAATATAAGAGATATAAATTAAAAATAGAACCTATATAAGGAATAATCCAAGAGGGATCAACCCATTTAGGATCACCCATCACCATTGATAAAAGGTAAACATGGCAATAAATCAATCCTTAGAAGAACAGTTACAAAACTTAGGTTTTGATTTTTAGCTTTAATCTATCCAAGATAAAATCCATTAATAATTAAAATCCCATAAATAATTCCTCATAGCCATTGAAATTTGTTAATGGTAATCTTTCGTTTCAATGGATAGCGTATTTATATAACTGAGATGTTTTTTAGGATGTAGATGTAAGCACCTCCAAATTGCTTGTTATGTTCCTTTTTTTAAAGAAGCAATCTAACTCTTTTGTATGAGAAAATGAAGGAATTTAAATCATTAATAGTGAATATGGATTATCCAAAAAATAAGTTTTGAGAAGCATGTGTTTGAGTAACCCATGACATCAAAGAGGTTGTATCATTTTTAGCATTCTCATGTTCATGTCGATTATAAAGTTAACATGTATTCCTTATCATGTTCTTGTAAAATGTGAAAATATGGGTAAAAGAGGAAATATACATTGATATAAATCTCCAAGCAAAGGTTGAAGGCCTAGTTATCACAAAGCATGGAGATATAGGCTAGTTTTCATAAATTAGAAATATTTTAGCATGCCTATGTTGGTTGTGATATGCATATAACAATTATATCAAGTTATAACATGAATTTTTAGTTGTGTATGCACATGTAAAAAGTTTGTATTATGTTCTCCAAACAAGTTTTGGTGTAACAAAATTTGATATTACATTTTTTTTAATGCAACATTTTAGTTTCAAGATATGGGTAGCTTTCTAAATGGATTTGTGCATTTTCAATCCATTTATATTGCATTTTTTTTATTAAACCCAAGATATAATAAAATTTTATGTGTGGTGAAATTATGTAATACCACCTAGATAATGCAATATATTTATTCAATTTTTAAATCATTATGAACAACAAGGATGATGTTTTATTAGCATCTCCTCATGGAGAGATTCACCCTAGCCTACAAACATGTGTATTACAGTAGAGGGGATAAGATGAATAGACACAAATAAGACTTTGACATCGAAGAGTGAAATAAGTTTAGTTTCCATAAATTAGAACTTGAAAATAAGTATCCAAGATTTTATTAGATTTGAACCTGAACCAAAGTACTATCTAAAATATGATTAGATTGGAACCTAAAAAGGTATTGTCCAAGAGAATGAAAATTTGGTTTCTCACTTTGGAAGATAGAATTTAAATATTGATATTTTTTATAGACATTTTAGGACCCAAAATCCTTAAATTTTGGTCATGTGATCAAAAAAATATCATGTTTATCATCCAAATCAGTTGGTATAACAATCAACTATTTAAAATGTGTAATCTGGAAAAAATATTGAGGCCTAGAAAATGTTAGTTTATGTTATATAAGATAAAACAAAATATATTTGGTTTTCAAATTAATTTTTAATTACATATTTGGATCCCTCTCAAAAAATTAGACAAAATCAAAAAAATAGAACATCATTTTGATGCCGTAAGCAAAATTTATAAGCATTTGAAGTTGGCATACTCTAGCTCTAAGATCTCTTAGGAGATCAACAATTCAACTTTGGATCTAGGATTATTGGAATCTGGAGCTAGCTGATAATGAGTAAATTTGAAGTGTTTCAACATTTGTCTATTCATTTCAAGTGTTGGGTGAATTTAAAACATGAAGAAGATTAAATATAGGTCTTATAAGCTAGATTATAAGGGAGAACAAAGGAGAAGGTAGCAAAGCATTAAATCCTAGCATTCTAGTGGATGAAATTAAGGAATACATTAATTTATTCCTTTATCAACTCATTATTTTTATATGATTAAATTATTAGAATACTACATAGCTGAGATAGCCGAGTTTAGTACTTTTTATTGCTTGAGAAGAAAGTCTTCCACCAAACATTTCAATTATCATTATGAGTTTGGGAGTTATAAGGTTCATTTTTCCTTGTAAGCCCAATAAGGAAAAATGCTTTTAAACTATAGAACATAGTGGATATGAGTAATCATGGCTTCACTCTTTTTGGAGTTTTCTCACATTGATTTTATTTAATGTATGTATTGTGTTATATCTCTTTGTTGATGTGTTTATTCCATATATTTACATGTTTACATTCCCTTCAATTAACATAATACAACACACACATAAGAGAGTTTAAAATTAATATTTAAAAATAATAGTACTTGTTTCTTAAAGTTTAAATAACTTCACATATATTATTACATTTCTATTCCAAAATTTTAATTGAAGCCATGTATGGAGTAGTAGCATGTTTAGAGTGTGAATGAATGTATGCAATAAATGTAGCATATGGAGACTGCATGTAAAGGGTTTCATAATATTTTTTATACTATATATGATATTCATTAGAGTTGTAATACATCTTAAAACAATATTTTAGGTGTTTTCTATGGCATAAAACTTGAGAACATCATCTTTTTTAAAGAATTTGTATTGGTGAAATTTAGAGTGTAATATCCACCTATTTTATGGATCAAAAAGGCATTTAAATTTGAATCCTATATGTTTTTTTATATTTTAATTAATATGGATAAAAATGAGATATTATTAAGATTAAATATTATGGCATGATTTTGTGCTAAAATATGGCATGTGGAAATATTTGTAGGAAACAAACTAGGGCTTCAATGATAGTGTTTGTGTATCTATTTGTTTTTAAATGGGCATATTTTACACTAAACTCATTTTAACTTAGTGTTTTTTCCATCATATGTTTTTAATTTTAGGTTTTTTAACTATGATTATGTTAAAATTTAGGTTTTTTGTGCTAATAATGTGTATATAAATGAGGGTTTGTTTATAGATTATGGTTTGTTTATAAATAATGATCACTTATAAATAAGGATTTGTTTATAAATTATAGTTTCCATAATTTTTATTACCATTAAAATTATTTATATCCAAATAAAATTTGGGATAGTGATGCAGGAGCATCAGCTCATCCATGTAAAATTTGTAAATAAGACTTAGTCATGTTGAGTAGGTTTAGGGCCATCACATACCTCATTTCATATTATAAGGGTAATAAATCTTAAGTAAGGGGAACTAATAGGGTAATTACATAATTAAAAATACATTTTAACCATGTAAATAAGGAAACACCTCGTCATGTCTCTAGAAGGAAAATTTTTACATTGGATAAGGTAGAATAAAGTATATACTAAGGTTAAACAAGTTATTGAGAAAGATTTAGGATTTTTTATATCAAGAGACTGTGTTTAAACAATCATTTTCCAAAGGATAGATTATAACCTTTATAATAAGAGGCTTAAAAAATCCATTCATACGTGAGATGAAGAGAGAGGAAGAGTAGAATAGGTTTACGAAGAGGTCTACTAATATAGGTTTGCAAGTCTATTTGTAGTTTTGAGAGCTTGTTCAATGAGAATAAAGTTTTTTCTTGATGAAATATAATTTATGACATCCCTATGATGTTTTATCATGTGTTTATATATAAATATAATTATGATATGTGCCTTGGAACCTTTAAAGTATGACTATGTAGAAGGAATCTAGAAATTTGTGTGACTAAGACCTAATAGAAGGAATGTTGAATGTGTTTTATGATGTGTGGAGGTATAATGACTATTTTAAGGTAATATTTGATATCTCACCATTCATTTACATCAATTTTATTGTTTTATTAGTCATTAAATGGTAATCTCATCCGTTTATGTATTCTTGGGCTTGGTATGGAGTCACTATTAGTGATAGTCAAAAGAAATTTTGATTGTTTGACATATTTATATGAGTATGGTGAAGTTATAATACTATAATTAGGTTGAAAATCTATTATAATAAGTATATAAATATTATTCCAATTGAAATAAGTGCTTTAAATTCATTTAAAAACTCTTGAACCCATGTTTTTAACTCTCTTGGGTCTATGAAACTCATCACAACCACATATAAACACACTTAGCGAGTCAAAATCACATGTAAATAGTAATATGAGTATGGAAGGAATATTTGAATAGAAAGATAATTTTGTTAAAATCCTCATACAAGTATTATAAATTTTAGAATTTTCTAGGATTTTATAAAATATTATTTACAATCTCCCATATTTATCTCATACTATGCAAACCAAGTCACATGCTACAAATAATCAAAAGGACAAATATATGAAAATATCCCTTAGAAAGACCTCAAAATTTGTATGTAGATGATAGATAAATATATTGAACTAGTCCAAGTGATCAAATATATTAAAGTATTGGGATTAATGAAATATTGATGACTATATACAAATAGCCCAAAAATGTCTAAAAAAAACTATTTTGAAGGAAATTTGAAGATATAGGGTTCTATGGTTTGAATATCTAAATTCTATAGAAAAGGTTTAGAAAGTTAGATTCATCTTAAAAGACCAATTTATCTAGAAAAGATTATAATTTGATTGATAATAGACCTAGTAAAAAGAGGGAGAATATAGTGAGGAGTTATATTGAATAACTTCAAGAATTGAATGGTTAGATAAGAAGCATATAAGGTCATATCTGAGAAAAATTCATTGGTATTGAAGCAATTTGAAGAGGTACTCCTAGGTAAAATGATAAACTGTTAAAACTAGAAAAGGATTTTGTAGATAATAGACTTGATTGGATAAAGGAATGAGGTCAGATCTTAAAGATATAAATTAAAATCAATAAGTCAAATCATATAAGAGATAAAGAGTATAATCTAATAGGTATAATCAGATAAGACCAATCTTAAAGTAAATAGGCTATTGAGAAAGTGTAGGGAGAGACTAACATATTTGACTAGGTAAAATTATATAGACCTATAAAGGGAGTTAAACAAACATTGAAATAAATATATTAAGGTTTATTGATTGAGATTGGTCATTCCAAAGGTAAATGGGATTGAATAAGTTATTCAAATAGTGGTTGAGAACTACAATAGTGAATAGTGATCCTAGTATGCAAGTAGTAATAGATTGTCATAAATTTTGGTATCAGAGAATAGATGATGAGTTTATGCAAGTGTTAGTGTTTGATATATTTATAAATATTTTTAATGAGTTTATTTTAGTGATTAGATTTATAGGTGATTGCAATAAGTTGGTCATGCAGTCTAGAAGCCAAGTGAGTCTTAAGAAGAAGATAAAGAGCTAGTGGAGCTCAAAGAGAAGAGTAAAGTGATTGATCAAGAGATTGATCCAAGGAGAGAGATTGGATAAAGATATCAAGTAAGGTGTAATAAACTTGATTGAGAGAGTGAAGATGGTGAAAATAGTGATTACAGAGCTGCTAAAAGTAAACAACTAGCTAAAGAAGTAAAGAGAGAATGAAATGAGGAAAAAGTAACAAGAGGAAACCTTCCAAAGAGGAATGAATGATATAAAGGAAAGGATCAATTTGATAAGTCTTGTGATTGAGATCAAGACCATAGAATGTGTTATTGATGAAAAATAAGGTAAGATGGCCAATTAAGTAGATAAGAGAGAGAAGAAGAAGGAAGAGGCTAAGAGTTGACTTGAAAATAGAATTGATATTACAATGTAAGAAAGAGGATAAGCTCAAGCATGAATATCTTAAGGAATAAGAGAAATAAAAAATATCCATTTAAGAGGATAAGTGGCCTAAAAAAAATTTATCTAACATTTATTTGAATGTTTCATTTGTAGGTAGACAATTTTTTCATGGAGATGAAGTATGTGACTTAATGAGTAGGCTCATAGATTAAGAAGTTGAAGTACTTCATGGAGGAGTACTTAATTCAAAACATGTAGAAGAGGAGGCTAGTTTTAAGGCCTCAACATCTGAAGACAATGAATAAAATTAATTGAGCATTCATTACAAGGATATACTAAATTAAGAAGAAGCAATCCTTACTCAAGAGGATAAGAGAGATGAATACAATGATATCCAAGCCAAAAAACAAAAGCAAAAGAAAAGGTATGAAGATTAGAGAGTATAAATTGTATCACTTGAATCAATAAAAGAATTAGAATGTGTATGTTTTCAATTAAATAATAGTACATATTGACACTATGGATTACACCCTTTAAAATAAGTCTCAACTTCTTTCTTCCATGCGGCATAATGGAGACATTCCTCCTATTGTGGGCTTGGAAAATTTGAGGAATGAATCTCTAGATTAAGGGATAACTCCCCTTGATGAACCTTTGAGTTCCTTAAATTCTAATACTAATAATGGGGGAGGGGGTGAAAAGAGAAAAGGATGTTACAAAATTAGAACCTAACTAAAATTGTGATGCACTAAATGATTTGATCTACTCATCTTTTATCAACACTTTACATCAAAAGGAGTGAATAAACACTTCATTTAAACAAAAGACTAAACTGCATGAGTGTTTTAACAAGGGGGATTAATGGAGATACAATGAAGAAGAACCTACCATAGGTGCTCTAAAATCACACTATCATATGGTTGCTCTTCTGCCTCTATGCTCTAACCTGGGCACTTCTTGTTAACCTATAGAAGATGGTCTTGGATATCATAAATATGTTGGTGTCGACCTATGAAAGCATTAAGATAAAATGACTAAATATAATGATGATACATAGGCATATTTAGAAATATAACAAATCAGATGGAGGTAAAACATGTTTCTTTTAATTAAAAGGTAAAATTATCAGGGCTTCACCATACACAAGTGAGAGATTTCTTTTCCAGCTGAGAGGTTACAATATATAGAATTTAGAGAAAGACCCTTAGTCTTTTCAAGAAGCCAGTGGCCCATAGTAGATTAAACACCTTGGTAAGAGGAATTCACTCATGCTACTATCATCTTTCCATAAATATGCCTAGAAGAACCACATTGTATATGTCATAGACATTGACTTTGCTGCTCAGACTACGTTTAATGTTCCTGGTAAAGCATGGGTCACTTTATTCTTTGAATGACAAGGCTACCTCCCTTAAAAAATTATGAAACTCTCTACTTATTAATTCTAAACAAACAAAAAATGGCCCACTCTATTGAATGCTCACACTCCCTTTGATGGTTGTTTGGTGGAGACTATTCCATCTGCAAGTAATTACTTCTTCTATCGATGCCTCTTTTCCCACTTGCATTGATCTAGTTCGTACCTATGCTTGGCTAGATGTGTCCTCTAGAACATTTTGAGCATTGTCTTATGTGTGCATAGCTACATTCTAGATTTACTATTTTTCTCTCTCTTTCCTTGCTAATTTTTGTCTTTTCCTGGCAATTCAAGCTCTCAAGCTATTCTTTACCTCCTTTTGGCTCATTTCTTGGCAAGTTACTTAGCCTTCAAATTGTTTTGAGCAAAATGTCTAAGGGAATTCCTCTTAAGGAAATGTCCTTTATATTTTCTCTGATGATTAACCCATTTTCTTGAATTTGACATTCATAGGCCCGTCATCATTTTAAAACCAATGTCTCTTTTACTACCTTGATTTTGACATTCATGGGCCCGTCACTAGATGTTTGAACCTTCAATGGCTAGTTCACCATGTTGAATTTGACATTCTCAGGCCTATCATTATCCTTTATTAATTTCCTCGGCTTTTGTAAATGAACGTTTTTTAAGGGAAAGTGACCCTTTAGAAAAAGGAAAAGGTCTTTTTTGATGGCCAAGAGTCCTCCATAAAGGTACTTACCCCTCAGGTTTATTTACCTTCCAAATTTCTTCAGAAAAAATGTCTGAAGGAATTCCTCTAGACATTTTGTCTGAATAAATTCACCCCTTAGTTTCTTCATGGATTTTTTTCAGACAAAATGTCTGAAGAAATTCATTGTTTGACTTGTCACTTTCTCTAAAGGAATTCCCTTTCAAGATTTCTACCTTGATTTCTTGAAAATGTACCTTATGTCCTCTATAAGGGAACTTTGGGTCCAATTTTGTCCTTCAAATCTTGCTTAAATGGTCCCATTTTTTACTTTGTTTCCCTTCGCAAGGGCACTTGACCTTCAGATTTTGGTAAAAGACTTATACTTCTTTGAATTTGGCCCATCCTTTTACTGATAAAAGGCTTGTTTGAGGTAATTTTATTGAAATGAAATGAGCCCTAGATCAACTTGAAATACCTACAAGACTCAAATTACTTGGTTCTTTATAGAAATGGGCCTGTCATAAAGGGAAAACCCAAAATTCTAGTAAGGTGAATTCATTAGAGACTAGCTAACATGCCTAGCAAGGAAAGAAAGAGGGGAGCCCTATTTTTGGCCTACAAGACCAAAATTGGTCAACATATTTGGTGATTCATAGGGGAAACATGTCTGTTATGCTTAAGAAAACTAGTGGCCTATAGGTCCATTAGGCATGGAGTCAGGATATAGCTTGAAATACTGGTAATAACCTTGAGAAACTTAAGAATAAACATGAATATTTTACCCCAAAAGGTAAAAAAAACACACACAAGGCTAAAAAAACTACAAACATGCATGAAAGCACTTAGGGAAAATGAGGGAAAAAATAGAGAAAATATGTATATAACAAGAGAAGGCTTAGTGACAATGTTTAAGATATATCCCATTAATTGGGATATGTAGTTCTCCACCATCCAACCTAGAGAGTTAGAATACATTATGTTGCTTGCATTGAGTGATGACATATGGACCAATCCACAAGGCATCAAACTTCATGTGCTTTCTAGGTTTAGCTTGGTCTTCATCCCATTTCAAGACAATGTCACCTTCTGAGAAGTCTTTTGATGAGTATTTCTTGTCAAAATTCTTATTTGTTTGCTACTAATGTTGGTTATGGAAACCATGGCTTTGTCTCTTGCCTCCTGGAGCTCCATTAATTCACAAAATCTAACTTTCATGATGTCTCTTTCCTCCAATTGTAGCTAGTGGGCAAGATCCAAGGCTGGTAATTCAAGTGAAATAGGAAGTCTAGCTTCCCTTCCATACATAATTGTGTATGGTGAATTATCAATTGCTATTTTTGAAGTGACCCTATCTACCCATAGGGTTGATTTTAGCTTGGCATGCCAAGTCCTTTGATTCTCTTCCATTGTCCTTCTAATGATCATGATTAGATTCTTATTGGTGGACTCAGCCAGCCCATTTCTTTGTGGGTAGTATTTGGAAGAAGTAATAAGATAGATATTGTATCCTAATGCCCAATAACTTTTTTTGGTTCCCAAGAAAGCTAATGTGTTATCTGAAATGATGGTAGCTGGGACTCTAAATCTTGACACCAAGCCTTCATAAAAGTCTAGGACTGCACTCTCATTGGCTTCTTTCAAAGTAACAACTTCTACCCATCTGATGAAATAATCTATAGTAGTCAAGACCCACTTGTGGCCAACACTAGAAGGAGGGTTGATCATCCCTATGAAGTCCATACCCCATTGCATGAACAACAGTTCCACTTGAATAGGTTGCATAGGCATTACAGCAAGCCATTATTTTCCCTCAAAGAGAGCACATTTTTGGCATTTCCATACCTAAGCATGAGTGTCTTTAAAAAAAGTGGACCAAAATTAACTAACCCTCATAATCCTTGCAATTGTGGGATTAGGAGCAAAGTGACCACTAGATGGTCCATCATGAAATTTGGATAGTACCCTGTTGACCTAATATGAGTGTATGTATCTCAAGAGTACCCTTGAAAAATCTTTTCTAAATAACAATCCATTAACTAGGACATAAGGAATAGATTGGAGCCTAAAATACCTCCTCTTAGTCCTATCAAGGCCCTATGGGAACTCACTAGTTATAAGGAAATGAACCATGTCTTGTGCCTAGTTCTTTATGACTACAAGTTCTTCTACTATAGTTTCTTCATGGAGTAGAAAAATTCCATCCTACTATTTAGGGTCTATATTGAGGTGTTCACATAGCCCTCTTCCCCTTACCAGCTTGGTGGTTTTAATCTCCACATCATATTCCATTACCTTGGTGATCCACCCTACCCTCTTTTAATTTAAGTCACATCTCAACAACAAATCCTTGAGACTAGGATGTGGAACCATGATATGAATCTTGTTGTTTGAGAACATATGTCTAAATTTCTCTAGGCTTTATATAACTACAAGTGCTTGCTTCGCAACATATGTGTACCAAATTTCAAAACCTTTTAAACCTTGGCTAAAGAATGTGAAAGGTTGTTTAAGGTTTTCATCATTTGCTTGAGTGAGCATAGCAAAGATTACCTCTTCATTTCCAAAGGTGTAAAGGTTTAAATCCTTGGAGAAATTAGGACTGATCAAGGTGGGAGCATGGGTGATAGCTTACTTAATCCCTTCAAAACTATATTTCTTTTATGTTGTCCATATAAACATCTCATCCTTCTTCAGCATGGAAGTTAGTGGCTTGACTATTTCAGTAAAATTATGGATAAATCTCCTAATTAAATTTATTCTACCAAATAATCTTTATAGACTCTTCTTGTGTTTAAGTAAGGACAATGCTAAGATGGCATGTACTCTTTTTGGATCAATGGTCAAGCCCTTTTTTGAAATGACATGACCCAGGAGTTTGCCTTTATGGATAGTAAACACACATTTCTTTGGGTTGAGAGATATGCCAAACTCTCTACAACTCTCAAAGATTTGCCTCAAATGTTTCAGATGTTGTCCTACATCCTTGGAGAAGACTTTCACATCATCAAGATAGACCAATACAATACTATTCATCAAACCCTGGAAAGCCATATCCATGGCTCGCTAGAAGGTAGCTCTAGTATTTGATGATCTGAATGGCATCTTCCTGTAGGTAAATTTTCCCCAATTGGTGGTGAAGGATATATTGTATTGATCATAGTCTTACACCAGAATTTGATTATACCTAGAACACCCATTCAGGAAGGAGAAACATCCACTACTTATCACCATCTAGAGGATATGATCCATACTTGGGAAGGGATAGTGATCTTTTAATGAGACTCTATTGAGGTCTCTTAAATCAACACAGAGTCTAATCTCCCCATTCTTCTTCCTAACAGGGACTAGATTGGCTAGCCAAGAAGAGTGTTTGATAGGAAAAATGATCTTGGACTCAATCATCTTGGTGAGTTCCTTCCACATGAGACTCTCAATCTTTGGATTGATGGGCCTTTATTTTTGTTTGATGGTTTTGGCACCTTCTTCCATATTAATGGTGTGTTTAGCCAAGCTTAGGTCAAAACCCTTCAGGTCACTATACTCCCAAGCAAAGGCATTGGCAAACTCTTAGCATAACAAAATGAAAGAATCCTTTCATCATTTATATATACCTTCCCAAGTGCAAGCATCCTATCCTTAAATATTTTGAATCTTTCATAATTTTCCTTCTTATTTTTGATGCCTTCTTTTTAATTTTTGAGTTGTTCATCCTCATTGAAGATGCTTTTGAGAGTGACTAAACCTTTAAGAAGTTTATTGCTCTTCAGCTAAACAATCTAGCCGTCATACTATTGGTACAACTTGGATTGATTCCTAGAAGTGAACTTAGCCTCCTCTTGTAAGAAGAGTGTTATCTATTTGGCACTATCAAACACCTACCAATTGGTGGCATTATCAGGTATGGAGGGTCTTATTATCACTTTTAAATGGTGTTAACTATTGTCCTGACTTATTCCCTTGGGAATGTCAAACTGAGCACCAACTGCTGCTAGTCTATAGGCTTGCTTATTTTTCTCTCTTACAATGGAAATAATGTTTAAATCAAGGAAAATTTATATTAGGTCCTACACCCTATGCTTTTAAGACTTAAGAAAGGAATTCTTGGTCAAGTTATGACCTCTCACTTGGTTTATAATTAACCCACTGTCTCCAAAAACTTACAATTCTTTTATTCCTCTTTTTCTTACCCACTCTAAACCATGAATGAGAGACTCATATTCTACAATGTTTCAAGTGTAAGATAATTGGAACCTAAAATTTGAAAAGTATATTTCCTTTGAGGGTTAAACTAGCATTGCTTCACCACCAGCTCCCAACTTGCTTCTTGATCCATCGAAGAAAATTTTCCACAAACCATAGCTCTCTTGGTTTACCTTCATCAAATTTGACATGAAAGTACCTTTTTCTTGCATGTAATAAAATCCAATACCTACTTCTTCAATGAAATTGTATGGTTCATGTTCAAAATTATCATTTCCCCATTCATCTAAGAGTAGGTTAGCAACTCCTTCAAGGGAAAAGGGTGGGGATTGGTCTATTTGGAATTCGTGTTCATCAATGATGGCGTAGCTGACATTTGTCACCTTGAGTGAGTATGGCTCTAGATTATCTCTATGGATGGGCTCTAACTCAATCTTCACTTTGGTTCCATATTTGGTCCTAAAAACCATGTAAGACCAATTTTTTGCTAAGTACCCACTTATCTTGGATGTGAAATCCCTGTATAAGCAAAGAGTAAAGTAATGGGGAACATCTGCCACTATCACATCATGGGGAAAAAAGAAGGTTAGATAGGCATGAAGCATTAGATTCAAGCCTCTTACCACTCCTAATTTTTTGGCTAGTGATCCATCCAACTACAAAACTCACTTGGTCATTTCTTCATATTTGAGTCATAGTTTGTCAACTATGCATTTTGGCATTACTAAGGTGCTTGCTCCACTGTCAATAATGCAATTATGAACTAATAAATCTCTAATGACCAAAGTTATATGGAAAGGAGGAACCTTTTTGTCCTTCTTTGCTTGACCTCCCATGGAAGGAGCCCCATTCATAATCAACACATTATCAGCCTTTGTTGGGACAACTTGTTCACTCAACCCATGTAATTCCTTTTGGAGTATATCCTTTTGTCATGGCATTGCTAATGAATCCCACAATGAGATATTCATGTGCAGCTTCTTCATTTTGTCCACCACATTGATTAGAGGGTTTCCCCATTTTGAATTTTCTTTGAGGGCATTTATAGCTTGAGGTGCAACCTGAGGAGTTGAGGTTACAACTAGATGCTTGTAATTTGGAAACTTCTAGTTCACTTGTGATGAAAAAGATGTTATAGATGCTTGAGCTTCCTCTATAGCTCTCTTTTTGGACCTGGTATTGGCTACAACATAATCATCTTGGTTATTCTTAATCCCCACATAATTAACTACATAGAATTCTCCTTCGTGGTGGCTCATACGAGTGGAATTAGACTGAGCTTGCATGTTGTCCATCCTAGGTTGTGTTGACACCTCAAAACTTGGGAATTGGTCTATTTGATTACCTTGCATGTTCATACATTGATTTAGCAACTCATTAGTATAAGCAACCTATTCTTGACCATACCTTAGGGGTGGTCAATTAGGTTATTCTTGTACCAAATTATTTTGACTGGGAACAAGAGCTTTGGATGATGAAGGGGCACTTAGATTATAACATTGATAAGGTCTAACCTAGGTAATCTGACCTTACCCTTGGTTATAATTTTGGAAAGGAGGTTTATTCATTTATCTAAATTGTTGGTATCCTTGATTTAGTCGATAGCTTTGAGCTTGTTGCATTTTGAGAGCCACTAATTCATTGGTAACACTTTATAAAAAAACTCTTAACTTCATGGAGGTCATTTGGAAAGGTAGCAGTCAAATTTTATACACTAGGTATAGGAGCTAAAGTGGGTGCAATAGTCTAAACTAAGGGTTTAAATTTAGGAAAGAGCAACATATGAGGTCTAGGAGCTATCTTTCCTGCTTGCACCAAACAATTTTTGGTGGCTATGGCTATTTCATAGGCAGTGGATAACACTTATCCTCCCATGGACTATATCATGACAGCAATGTCATTGTTCAAATCCTTTAAGTATTAAAGGAAATCATATCTTGGGGTTGGCCTCACTAAAATGGGGATTATATCTCAAGTCTTTTGGAACCTAGTATTAAAATCTTTCATAAATTCATGCAGAGCTCTTTTCATAGTGGTCAATTGATCAGCTAGAGAGAGATGATCACTCTTCTCTCCAAATCTATTTGTCAAGAGGGTGTCTAATTCATTCTATGAGCCAATTGAATTTATAGGCAAGGTCCCATACCAGTCCAAAACTTTACCTTTAAAATACAATGCTAGTAACCTGATGGCTATGTTATCTTCAGTGACATTATGAATGTTGCAAAGGTTGGCTATATTTTTGATATGCTCAATAGCAGTAATTGGCCCCTCTCCATTAAAAGGAGGAACACTCTTAAGGGTCATCCCTAGGATTGGGTCATACTATAGAAGGTTTAAAGGATCTAACCATTGAAGGCTACAAAAGGTAAAGCCATGATGATGACAAGGTTCAACCTGGGTCTCCTTATGTAGGTATATTTTATGACAGGTTTGGGAAATTGATTTATTGTGTAAGGATGAGTCTTTGCAAACCTTAACCATTTTATTGACTTTAAAGGCAACTCAGCTAATTCAAAAGGAACACCCTTGGAAGAAGATTTTGTGGTGACCTTAGGCATGGGATGCTAGGCTCATCTCTAACTAGAGACTGAGTTCTTAAAAAATGGAGTCTCCAGAAGTTGGGTTAGTTTGCTCACTCTTGTAGTAACAAGACTAACACCAATCCTAAAAATTCCTAGAGCATTAAAAAATGGTCCCATCAGGCATGCCAAAAAAATTTGACATTTTGGATTGCACCCTTTAAAAGAAGGCTCAACTTATTTCTTCTATGAGACATAATGGAGACATTCCTCTTTTTATGGGCTTGGAAAATTTAAGGAATGAATCTCTAGATTAAGGGATAGCTCCCTTTGATGCACCATTGAGGTCTTTAACTACTACTACTAATAATGGGGGAGGTGAAAAGAGAAAAGGATGTTACAAAATCAAAACCTAACTAAAATGGTGATGCACCAAATGATTCTATCTACTCATCTTTTATCAACACTTTACATCAAAAGGAGTGAACAGACACTTCATTTGAACAAAAGATCAGACTGCATGAGTGTTTTAACAATGGGGCTAAATGGAGATACAATGAATAAGAATCTACCATAGGTACTCTAGAAGCACACTATCAGATGGTTGTTCCATTGCCTCTATGCTCTAATCTGGGCACTTCTTGTTAACCTACAGAAGATGGTCTTGGATATACTAGATATGCTAGCGTCAAACTATGAAAGCATTAAGATAAAATGACAACATAATGATGATACATAGGCATATTCAGAAGTATAATAAATTAGATGGAGGTAAAACATGATTATTTTGATTAAAAGGTAAAATTTTCATGGCTTTGCCATACACAAGTGAGAGATTTCTTTTCCAGCTAAGAGGTTACAGTATATATAATTTAGAGAAAGACCCTTAGTTTTTTCAAGGAATCAGTGGCCCATACTACATTAAACACCTTGGTAAGAGGAATCCACTCATGGTGCTATCATCTTTCCATAAATATGCCTAGAAGAACCACATTATATATGTCACAGACATTGACTTTGCTGATCAAACTATGTTTAATGTTCCTGCTAAAGCATGGGTCACTTTATTCTTTGAATGACAAGGTTACCTCCCTTGAAAAATCATGTAACTCTCTACTTATTAATTCTAAACAAATTAAAATGGGCCACTCTATTGAATGCTCACACTCCCTTTGATGGCTATTTGGTGGAGACTATTCCATTTTCAAGTAATTACTTCTCCTATTGACGCCTCTTTTGCCACCTGGGCTGATCTGGGTCATGCCTATGCTTGGTTGGATGTGTCTTCTAGAAGATTTTGAGTTTTGTCTTATGTGGGCATATCCACATTCTGGATTTACTATTCCACTCTCTTTCCTTGCTAATTTTTGTCTTTTCCTGGCAATTCAAGCTCTCAGGCTATTCTTTGCATCCTCTTGGCTCCTTTCTTGGTGGGTTGGTCACGAGAAAAATGCCTAAAGGAATTCCTTCATGCAAAATGTTTGAAGGAAATGTCCTTTAGATTTTCTCCAATGATTAACCCATCTTCTTTAATTTGACATTCATAGGCCCATCATCATTTGAAAATCAATGTCTCTTTTAATACCTTGATTTTGACGTTCATGGGCCCATCACCAAATGTTTGAACCTTCAACAACTAATTCATCATGTTGAAGTTGATGTTCTCAAGCTTGTCATTATCCTTTAGAAATTTCCTTGGCTTTTGAAAATGTACTTTTCTGAATGGAAAGTGACCCTTCAAAAAAAGGAAAAGGTCCTTTTTGATGGCCAAGAGTCCTTCGTAAAGGCACTTACCCTTTGAGTTTGTTTGCCTTCTGAATTTCTTCAGACAAAATTTTTGAAGGAATTCCTTTAGACATTTTTTTTAAGGAATTTGTGCCTTTAGTGTCTCAGATTTCCTTTGGTAATTTTCTTTGGACAAAATGTCTAAAGGAATTCCTTTGGACATTTTGTTTGAATAAATTTGTCCCTTGGTTTCTTCATGGATTTTCTTCAGACAAAATGTCTGAAGAAATTCATTGTTTGACTTTTCACTTTCTCTGAAGGAATTCCCTTTTGGGCAAGGGTACTTTGGGTCCAAAATTTTTCCTTGGAGCTTGCTTAAATGGTCCCATTTTTCACTTTCCTACCCTCCACATGGGTACTTGACCTTCAAAGTTTTGTAAAAGACTTGTACTTCTTTGAAATTGGCCCATCCTTTTATTGATAAAAAGCTTATCTGAGGTTATTTACTTGAAATGAAATGAGGCCCAAATCAACTCAAAATACCTACAAGACTCAAATCACTTAATTATTTATATAAATGGGCCTATCACAAAGAGAAAACCCAAAATTGTATTAAGGTGAATTCATTAGAGACTGGCTAATAGGCCTAGTAAGGGAAGAAAGAGGGGAGCCCTATTTTTGGCCTATAGGACCAAAATTGGTCAACAGTACTTTAATTCATTTTGATCAAGATATGTTAAATATTGATCTATTGAGGGAGATAGAGAGCCTTGAATAATATATTATAGGTGATGGAGAGTTTATAGATGGTCCAAAAAATAATTTGTTTGTCTATAAGAACTCGGATCAATTGTAGGCATAGATGGTAGCTTTGGAGAATGCCTTAAATAGTAAAGAAGAGGACAAGGACTGTCCTAAAACAAAAAATGAAGAAGTAAGTAGTTCATATGAGGTAAATAAATATCAAAGAGAGATAATTAAGGTTGTTAATTAAAATGGTATACTTGATCAACGTATGGAAATAAGAAGAATGAAGAGAGACCTCAATGTCTCAAATTAGATATCTAATGTTACATTGAGTTGTATATGTGAAGGTATAGTGGACAAAGAGGTGGAATCCATAGAAAAGAGGGCTAGCAAGATCTCAAGACAAGTAGATAAGAGTGGATATCCTCATTATAGAGGGTAAACTAGAAAATAGGAAGATATAATATAAGATGAAATAAAAACAAATAAAATCTTAGAGGGAAAAGATAAAAAATAAGAAGCAAAAGTGTGGAATCAAGGAGCATGTCCACATATATGAATGGACAAGTGAAGAAGGTTAGTAAAATAAAATTGCATACATGAAGGGAAACATTAAATAAAAACATGGAATAGGATCTCATGAAATTTTTTGAGTCCAGGAGTATGATTCAAGAGCATTAGCTCATCCATGTGAAATATGTAACTATGTAGTCATGTTGAGTCAATAAGTCAAGTTGAGTAGGTATAGGGACATGTTATACCTCATTTCATGTTGTAAGGATTATCACTCTTAAGGTAGGGGTCCTAATAGGTTAATGACATAATTAAAAATAAATATTAACCATGTAAATAAGGAAACACCTCTCATGTCTCTAGAAGGAATAATTATACATTAGAGAAGGCAAAATAAAGCATATACTAAGGTTAGAATAGGTTGTTAAGAAAGATTTGGGATTTTTTATATCAAGAGGATATGTTTAAAAAAAAATTAAAAATGATGGATTTTAAACTTTATAATAATATGCTTAATAAATTCATTCACATGTGAGATGAAGAGAGGGGAGGATTAAAAAAGGTTAATGAAGAGGTCTGCTAATATAGGTCTGCAAGTATGTCTTTAGTTTTGAGAGTTTTTTCAATGAGAATAAAGTCATTTCTTGATGAAATATAGTTTATTACATCCCTATTATGTTTTATCATGTGTTTATATATGAATATAAGTATGATATATGCCTTGGAACCTTTGAAGTATGACTATGTAGAAGGAATCTAGAAATTTGTTTGACTAAGACCTAATGAAAAGAATGTTTAACATGTTTTATGATGCGTAGAGGTATAATGACTATTATAAGATAATATTTTATATATAAAAATTAATTTACACCATTTTTATCATTTAATAAATGGTAATTTTATCCATTTATGTATTTTTGGACTTAGTACAAAGTCATTGTTAGTGATAATTAGAAGAAAATTTGATTGTTTGAAATGTTTCTATGAGTATGATGAAATTATAATACTAGAAGGAGGTTGAAAATCTATTATAATATGTATATAAAATATGTGGCAATTGAAATAATTTGTTGAAATTTGGTTAAAACCTCTTGATCCCACATTTTTAATTCTCTTGGGTCTAGACACTTGTCACAATCATATGCATCCACACTCAGTGTATCAAAATCATGTGTATATAGTCATATGAGTATGAAAGGAAGATTATAATAGAAATATAATTTTGTTAAAATCCTCATAAAAGTATTATAAATTTTAATAATTTTCCATATTTTATAAAACATTCTTTATAAGATCCCAGATTTGCTACATACTATGATAACCAAGTCACAAGCCGTGAATAATCAAAGGGAAAAAAATATGAAAATATCCATTAGAAAGACCTCAAAATTTGTGTGTAGATGCTAGATAAATATTTTGAACTAGTGTATATGATAAAATATATTAAATAATTAGAATTAATGAAATATTGATGATTGTATACAAATAGGTTAGCCCAAAAAATACCTAAAACAAAATTACTTTGAAAGAATTTTGAATATACAAGGTTCTATAGTTTGAATATATAAATTATATATAAAATGTTTGGATAGTTATATTGATCTTAAAATACCAATTTGTCTAGAAAATAATATAATTCGATTGAGACTAGACCTATTAAAAATAAGGAAAATATAGTGAGGAGTTATATTGAAGAGCATCAAGAATTGAATGGTCAAATAAGAAACATCTAAGGTAAAATCCAAGAAACATTCATTAGCCTTGAATCCATTTTTAAGAGGTAATCCTAGGTAAAAGGATAAACTATTGAAACTGGAAAAGGATTTTGTAGATAACAAACTTGATTGGATAAAGGAATGAAGTCAGATCTTATAGATATAAATTAAAATCAAGTATTATAATTAGACAAGAGATAAAGAGTATAATAGCATATGTCTTATAAGATAAATCTTAAAGGAAATAGGCTATTGAGAAAGTGTAGGGAGAGACAGATCTATTTGACCAGGTAAAATTATACATACCTATAAAAGGGAATTATGAAACAAATTTCAAAGGAAACCTATTAAGGTTTATTAATTGAGATTTGTCATTCCAAACGTAAATGGGATTCAATAAGTGATTCAAATATTGGTTGAGAACTAATATAGTTAATAGTGATCTTGGTATGCAAGTAGTAGTAGATTGTCATTAGATAGACATATCAAAATGTTAATCATTAAAATGAAAAAAGTTAACTCCTCTAAATGTTTCTCCTCATAGGTATAATTGGGTTATTTTTTCTAGTTTTTTAGATTATTTTTTACACATTTTCTTTACTTTTACTTCCAAAATGTTGTAGTTATCAATAACATTAATCATAATTTACTCATTATCACTAAGCCATTTCTAGTTTTTTAGATTGATTTTTTACACATTTACGTTGCTTTAACTTCCAAAATGGTGTAGTTGTCAACAATCATTAAGGACAATTCACTCATTATCACTAAGAAATTTCTAGTTCTGTAGACTATTTTTTTACATGTTTACTTTGGATTTACTTTCAAAATGTTATAGTTGTCAATAACCAGAAAGCATAACTCATTCATTATCACTAAGCCACATTGTATTCATTCTCAATTCGACATCTTGTTAAAGGATATGGATCAATTTTTTTCTCAACATGTTTCATCCTTATTTATTTCTCATTTACTTATCTTTTTTTTCTAGTAGATTGAGTATTTTTTGTATTTTAAGATTAATGATGTGTGAATTAGTTGGCTATTGTTTGACATGGCATGTGATAGATAATTGATCTCTTGATTCATGGTGTTGTCCAACAAAAGGTATATGATTAAAAAATATAAAATAGATCAAAATAGAATATACCTGACATAAGTAGGGTTGGTATTTTACCTTTAGACATATCAAGGTACATCCACACAAACTAGTTTGATTTGTCTATTTTAATAGTCAATAACTTCCACTTTGCCCTCTAACTTTCCTTGTTTTGAAAAATGAATACAAAATGTGATGTTTTTCATTGTTTTTATTTTCATAAGGTGATGACCTTAAAAATACAAAACCTATAAATATAATGTTTTTGGATGTGTCATGTTCACACTAGTTATAAAGCCGACCTTAACTAGTCTCTTTACCAAGGTGTGATTTAATATGTGCAAAAATTAATTTAATGCACATTTAATGTTGGTAGATATATTCACATGTGTGAGAAGGCTTATGTGTAACTAGATAATGATATAAAATTTAACTCCACCAATAATAATCTCTCACTCATTTATTTTCCTATATAAGCAACCTATGTGTCCTTGTGGAAAGTTAGATTGGATCATAGAGTCATCTCTTGATCTGGTGGAGATGTAGTCTTTTAGAGAATGATATTTTGGTTTAACCATTTATATTTGCACACACATACATTATATATTATGCATATTTATTAAAATTTTATTTTATTTGTGAACCTCCTTCTTCATTATGAGTGCATATGTGTTGATGATTGTATTTTAAATTTTTACTTGACCCTCCTTTTATTTTTATAATATGGTATCAAAATGATATTAATTTATTATGGTATTAGATCTATGATAAATTTAATATGGTATTAGATATGTAT
This sequence comes from Torreya grandis, assembly GCA_037957365.1. Taxonomy (NCBI): domain Eukaryota; kingdom Viridiplantae; phylum Streptophyta; class Pinopsida; order Cupressales; family Taxaceae; genus Torreya; species Torreya grandis. The sequence continues at coordinate 2,004,548 of JARHVA010002083.1, forward strand.
TTTAAGTATCCATATCACATGGTTTTAGATCTCATTCTTTTCTTGGTTAGATTCACATAGATCTATTACAGATAAATAAATCATCTTTCATTTATGAGTTTTTGTTGCACATCCAACATTCCCATTTTATTTAGCATGCCAAAGGACATAAATTTTGATTTTTTTCACTTTGATAAGACAAAATGAACTCATTACTCAATCCATTTAGATCACATTTGATGCATATCTAGAGAACTTGTAGTAGTAAAAATGATCTAAAGGGAAGGAAAATGACCTTTTCAACTCTATTAACATGTTTTCAAGACTAAATTTCACATTTATTTAGTATCTCATGATAATATATTAGTTATTATATTCATTTATGGATTAAATATGAGTTTATTGGGAGGGTTATTTTTTCTTACCTTACTTATATTTTTAAGATTTACATATTTTGTTAGTTCATCAGATGGCATTTTTGGCACTTTCACTTGATTATTTATGTTGTGATTTTCCACACACATACCACATTGAAGCTTCTAAAGACATTGATTATTTTTTTATTCACTTCCTATTTAGTGTTATTTAGGAGGAGGGGTATTTGGGAATGGGTGATTTTTTATGTATTGTTAATGCTTCTTGATTATTCGAGTATGCTATGCACCTTGTGTGTGTCCATGTATACTATGCCTATGTAGAGAATGGTTTCAAATTTAATAATACTATTTATGAACTAGTTTTCATAGTATAAAAAATCAAATCATAGTCTATGAGCCAACATTATTTGGTTATATCAAAATTTAGAATAGTTATGGTCTAAGCCTTTTTGATGTATTTTACCCATGCATTCCACTCAAATGGAACACCTACTCTAGTTTACATAAAAAGATTAGTGGAGACTAATTTTTATTCATTCCTTTGGAGTATTGATTAGATCCAATAGTCATATACAAAAAACTTGATTCATTTTTTTATCTCTATTATGTACATGGGTATACATAGGTACTCATTATACCTAGTTGATATGACCCATACTTATGAGCTTAATAATTTTTCTCTTTTACCACATAACCTAAATTGACCTTTAGGTGGGTTTTAGTACACATTTGTGATTGAATATATGCACAAATTTTTTAATGCACATTTAATGTATGTATATATCCTCACATGTGTAAGAGGGATTACTTGTAACTTGGGGAATGATCCCACCTTTCACTCTACTAATAATAATCTCTAATTCACTTCTTGTTTTTCCTATATATAATACCTTTGTATACTTTTGGACATTTATATTTGAGCTTAGAATCATCTCATGAGATAGTGGAGATGTAATATTTTAGAGAGTCTTGTTCTGGTAAAGCCATTATTAGTTATAAACACACATTATATATTATGAATATTTAATATAATTTTATTTTATAGATGAATATATTACTTTATTATAAGTACATATGTGTCAATAATTTCATTTCAAAACATTCCTAGACCCTCTTATTTTTATAATATGGAATCACAAATATTATAATTTAATAGTATTAATCCAAGTTATAATAATAAACTCAAATGAAGATGAATATTTTATGATATTGAATGCCATATATGATAAACACTTCACAAATTAATAGTCATGTTTTATGTCTCTAAGTTCATCAATAGTGTGAAGATAAATATCAAATAAATAAAAAACACAAATATTGCATGGATATAATACATTACATTTTAGGGAAAAATTAATCTTACACAATAATATTGATAGTTAATATTGTATTATTTTATAATTAGTATTTATCAACCTTTACACAACTTATAAAGGAGAAAATATATATATGAAAGTCCCTTAAGTTTAGTTATAGGTTTGTGAAGGGAACATATGTGTGCTTGAGGGAAAAACCAAGAAAATAAAAAGTTAGAATGACAAGGAACCCCTAAAGTGAAACTATATTTTAAGATGCATCCATTTTAAAATATCTTGGATGATAACACACCTCCTACAAGACATATATTGAGTAATAAACAATAAAAATAATGTAAATGAGGAAAACCCATAATTTATAAAAAAACTTGTCTATAAATTCATGTGTGTACATTAAAAAAATCATAATTTATAAATAAAACTTAAATTTATAAATAATATTTAATTTTTTTAAATAAATTCTAGATATATGTTAAATATTAAAAATATGTATAAATTAATGTTATATATATATATATATATATATATATATATATATATATATATATATATATATATATATATATATATATATATATATATATATATATATATATATATATATATATATATATATTTATGCAAACACAATACATGCATAATTTTATAAAACTATTAACAATTTCTTTTGGTTGTGAACTAACAACCATTAACTATCAAAGTAAATAGAGAACTATATGATATTGATTCTATAATAAAAATATTGAGGAAACAAATAAAAATTGGGTTTGTCTTGAAGACACTCTAATATGTGAAAATATAATATATCACCTCATTGAGGGCTAGTGTCCACTAATTTCCAAACATATACATGTGTGTGTGTGTGGGGGGGGGGGGTGTGTAATGTTTTGATAAATAAAATTTTTTAATAGAAAATAGTAGAATAAAAAATCATTAATAATAAAATAGAACTTATAAAACTATATGGATGTGATTATGCATCACCATTTTGTAATAAATACAAAACAATTTCCATCAAGACATTATTTTATTTCAATATTGAAATGTTTAATTAGAAGGGAACTAGTTAATTATTTTACAACCTAGTTTTATTAGATGCAAACACTTGTTGGTGTAATAAGTTATAAGAAAATAGTGTTAATATTATATATGTATTAATTAGGTTAGAAAAATTTATATCTAAACATAAAATAGAATTTGAGATGAGCATTTTTTACCTCAAAAAAATTTAAGCTTTATATCTAAACATAATATAGTTTCCCTGGTCCAAAGTTTATATGCTCATAGGAAAAAGGAAATGCGCCCTATCCTCCATGAAGGCCTTATTCTGCTTATTGAAGGCTACTGCAAGAATAGGGCACTGGTTAAGTACCCCAAACAGGGGGAAAATAAGGTGTCAAGAAATAAAAAGAATGAAAGTGTAATCAGGAGAGGTAAAATCAAGTCCCCTAGTCCTAAAAAGCAGAATGTAGAAGAAAGGGGACGGGAGAGAATTGAAGAACCCGAAGAGGAAAAACTGGAGGAAGAAGAAGGAACTGAAAGTTGGGATACTAACTCTAGTGATGATGAAGAATGTTCTGAGGAAATTGAAAAAGATAACGTCAATACAGAGGAGGATTCTGCTAACAAAACTGTAGATACAGAGGAAAACCTGAATGTGTCAGATGATGAATTTGTCCAGGAAGATCCTGTTGAGGACCCAACTTCTAAGAATGAAAAGGAAAATTTTGATCAGGAAGATATTCAAAATATGGATATGGAAATTCAAACTGGAATCAAAGAGCGGGAACAAAAGAGTTGCGAAGATATCTTTAAAGAAGCTAGGAATAGCCCCAATAAAAAGTCTGAGGATTGGAGAGGGAAGAATCAGAATGATGAAACACACACACCTATGACCTGGGTTAATTGTAAAGCAGAGGCTTCTTCCCAATTTGATTCCTGGATGTGTAGGGAGATCATGGATCTCAAGAGAAAAGCGAAAACTTTGGAAGATTCCCTGAAAGCTGCTTGGAACAAAATAAACAACATGGATAATCAGTTAAGCGAGATCCCAGTCAAGCTCAAAGCTTATGAAAACAACCTCCGAGAACTAATAAAGGACAACAAAATGAAAATGGAGGAAGTAACATCCAACATTTGTGTTGATGCTATCAATATAGGTAAACGAGCCAATGAGGAGACCAAAGCACTAGAGGGTCCCAGCAAAAGGATGAGGCAAAGCTCTAGAAAGAAAGATACACAAAAAGGAGCTTTGCTGGAGGCTACCACTCAGGAAACTGTTTTGAAAGGAAAAGAAGCCATGAACTTGATACTGGAACTGGATGAATAATCTGGTCCTTCTTGTTGGTTTAGAAACTGGTACTGATCTTTGTTTTCTTTTTGTTATCTTTTGACTGTTGTTTTACTAGAACTCTATTTTTCTGGGTTTTGACCGGATGTTTCTCTAGTGGTTCTAGGTCCATTTAAAACCTGTTTTTGCTACTTCCTTATAGTGTTTTTTAGGCTTTGCCTGGGGTCTTAGATGTTCTTTCTTTCACTCTTTGTTACAGGGTTTCGGGGCCCCTTCAAAACCTATTTTTACCTCAATCTAAAACATGTGATATGTTGGCCACCCACTTCACATGGGTATTTTGACTATATGGATTTTTTTTAACCACATTATTTCAATATTTTCAGCCTACCAATTTTATTTATGAAAGAAAGCATTTCCTATTAAACATTTCCTATCTTCCTCATTTTAGTATGTAGGATGTGTAAGATTTCAATATTATGTTGGAGAGTCTATTGTGTGTCTTATATAAGTGTTAATTTTAGTTTGAATAAGATCATGAGAAATTGAAAGATCATATAGTATTCATATCTATTATATGGTATCAAATGTCAACTCTTACATTCTCTATAAAATTTCATGATTTAAGTTTGAAGAAGGAAGAATTGGTATTTTAAACACTTTTGAGGTAAAAAAACACATTATTTTTTTGAATCCTATCTCTTTCATTTTAAAAATGTATATTTTAGAGGTATTGTTATTATTTTTAATTTAAATTTAAATTTAAATTATATTTTATTTATACTTTATCTAAAAATTATTGTTGTAAAGAGAATTTTTAATTCCTGATTTATTAATTTAAAATATAATTAAAAATAAAAATGAAATAAAAAATTATAAATAAAAGTAAAAAAAGACCCAAATAAATAAATAAATAAAATAAATTATTATTGATCGGCCCTCCCTTGACTAAGAAAACTTGGTTACCCTTGACCATGTCTCTTGTGTTTAAACCCATCCCACCCACATAACACTATACAAAGTGGCATAAATGATACATAATTTTTTCTAAATCTTTTATTTCACATAGGTTTAGGGTATCAATTTCCCTTGTGATTTTTTTATTGGGAAAATATTTGGGAGGTGTGATTTATTTTTTAATTAGAATATTTGTAATCTAGGTAAGATAATTTTTTTACATTAGATATTTTATATGGATGGATGACATGTAGGAAGTTTATGGAGATTTTTTTATGCATTATTATGGGGGTTGATTAGGGGAAGGGAGTGCAGGGTTTTTATGAATTTTTTCACACATTTTGGTGTATGTTTAGTACATTAAGATATTTATATAAATGTTTAATATTATCAAGTGAGCCCAGTGTGATAAGTGGGAAGACCTCACACACATGATTTTTTTGTTGTTGGCTTATTTGGATCAAATGTGTACATACCTTAAAATGGAAATATATCTACTTGAGGAAACTTTTCAAAAGTAATTTTTTTAATGTGCATAATTTTATACATATAATTCAAAAATATCATCCTATTAATCTTTTATTGTTCAATAAATAATCTTTTTTCTTATTTCATGACATTCTACAAAAATAACATTAACATTGTAAAACTAACCACATCATTATAAAAAGTTGTGATTGATCATCTATTATACTCATATTGAGTATGAAATTCCTTTGGTAGGGTACGTATTTTGTTTGGAAGCCTTTAGGTTTGTTCTAATGTCCTTTTATGTTCCTTATTTGTGTCTGCAACATCATACACACTTAAAACTATGATTTCTTATATGTGTATCTATATTATTTTAAAACATTCACCTATTCACATAATCCACTAATCATCACTTCATATGTATATTACATCTTTAGATTTAAAAAAATATTAATAAACTAAGGATTAATTATTTATATAGCAGAGGGAGGTGGAGATGATGATGAAAGGGGGTGTATTTATCTGGTGCCAAAGTTGGTGATGGGTCTACAAAATGATTCTAGGATTTTGGGTGATCTTGGTAGCAAATTATTTCTAGATATGCTCCCACCAATGTTGCATAATGAGCAAGAAGACAAATCAGAATGGAGAGCATGTGGGCTTGACATTGACATGGCTGAGGGTTTGCATTTTGAAAAAGATACTGTGGAATGGATCATGATGGCAATAGGTAAAGTCTCACATTTTAGCCACATTGAGGTTAATAGAAATCTCTTATCACTCTTCACAGGCCCTAGTTTCTTCTTGAGGAATGACATGGACTTTTTTACCCACCTTCACTCCTAGTATGGTGTCTTCTATAGGCTAGTGAGAAAATAATGCAAGGGAGGCATCTAGGTTTCTCCTCCTTTCCTCTCCACCTACAACATGTTATAGGAGGCCCCCAAAAGAATTCCTTCTTATGGTGATGATGGGTTTAAACCTTCTTGTGGGGTTTGGTCTTATAATTTTCTTGGGCTCAAAAACACTCTTCATAGGGGAGGTATATGGTCTTCCACTAGGATGTTTGTCTTAAATGATAAGGCTATTCCTTTATGGTCTTTGGTTTGGGTGAAAAATGGAGGATCCCACCTCTATTTTCTATCTTGGGGTAGGATGGGTATTAGAGGAACCCACTCCTCTAATTTGCTATGCATCAAAGATATTAAAGGAAGCCATGCTTGAACCCTTCTAATATAATTGGAAAATGAAAATTTCCATCTATTTTATTTGGACAAGGCCATTTCTATCCTATATCTAAACTATGTGGAAGGCCTTCTATTGGATCTAAGAGGACCTAGTTATTGTATTCTCAAGGTTATAGGATCCTTAAAACCCTTGGTTATGGGTCCTTAAAACCCTCATGTTTCATGTTTTATAATTATGGGAGCTTTAAAACTCCCTGGTGACTCATAAAGATGGTGGTTCCTATTGGGAAGTTTAGCCCCTTTATTGTGACCCAACCTTGTAAAAGTTGTATGGATGATTGATGGTTAAGTATAGATAATAGAGGAGTATTCTCTAGGGTTATTCAAGTTACAAGTTTATGTAGGAAGATAAAATTTGGAGAAAACCCATATCAGTTTAAGTCATTTTGGTTTGAGATGGATTTTGGAACTCTAACCAAATCTTTTTATTCCAACATGGATGATAGAGGAATCCACTTTTGTGGAAGTGGTGCAGATGTCCCAAGAGGTGGAATACCTTATTTTTCAATTAAATTCATGTTCTATACTTAGTTTCTTATTTTACTTTGTTAGGTTATGAATCTTAGAGGGAAGATAAACCTCCTTTCTAGAACTCTATTATTTGAAGGCTATGTTGAAGACCCTAATGGTAAAAGACCCCCTATGGGGGATCTTTTAGTGAATAGTACAATAATTTCTTTATGTTTTGTAGTTTTAGTTGGGGGATCCCTTAAAACACTTATGTTCTCTAGTATTTCCTTGGTCATGGGACCTTTACTCTACTTGTCTAAGTTTGGGGGAGTCTACAAACCCCCTTTATTGTACTCAAGGTTGTGGGAGCCTCAAAACCCCTAGTTGTGAGAATCCTTAAAACCCTCATGTTCTATAAAAATGTTTTGAATTAGCTATGTAGACGTTGTGTGGATATCTTAGGAGGTGGAAGACCTCCTCTTTCTGTTGAATTTTTACTCTACAACATGTTTCTTGTTATGCTTTTCCAGGCTGTGAATCTTAGTGGGAAGATAAAACCACTGGTTGTAACTTTACTATATGATGGCCATGTAGAAGATCTTGGTGGAAGAAGACCCCCCTCTCTAGAGGTTCTTCTAGTTTGCATTACCCTCACATAAGTCACAATAGAATGTGGCTTCCCTTTGAGATTCATTATTTAACTTCACTTTTGTGTATTTCAAGATACAGTACCCTTAAAACCCCTAGTTGTGGGAATCCTTAAAACCCTCAATGTTATTTCATCTTGAATTAGTCATGGTACCTTTATTCCACTTTTAAAATGTTGAGGGAGCCTTAAAACGCTTATGTCTTGCCTTGGCCATGGGATTTTTACTCCACTTGTTAAATGTTGAGGGAGCCTTCAAACCTTCTTTGTTGTACTCGTAGGTTATGGGATCCTTAAAACCCCTAGTTGTGGGGATCCTTAAAACCCTCACATTCTCTAGTATTTCCAAGGTTAGGGATACCTCTACTTGTCTTGTTTTTGGTTTGGGGAATCAAACACATGATGATGCACTTGTTAGTTAGGGGGATCCTCTACCCTCTTTGTAGTACCTAGATGTAGGTCCACTTGTCAAAGCCCTCACCTTCTTGGTTCATAGCTCCAGTTTCAAAAGCATTTTTACCCTATGAAATAAAAAATATCTGTATAGAGTCATAATATGAACATAATTAGAATCTACTTAGGCTATTGAGGAGCTTGAATGGTATAACAAGTTTGATGAGGTCTTTGGTCTCAAATGTTACTAGTATTTCCTAAGCTATTATATCACTTAAAGTTTACATAAATTATAAATGTATGACATGGGAAAAACTAAAATAATTATATGAAAAGAATGATGAAATTAATGGTAATCAATTAGACATAGTGATTATTTATCTCAATCCCTCTAACTTTGATAAAATTTTATACCAAATTTTTGAAATCAAATTATTAAAGATACAAATTCAATATTTTATGTCAATAAATAAGATGATAAACTTATATATCAAGTCTTATCCAAAATAGGTGAGAAATACTTATTTTTTATATCCAGATTCTACTCCAACCATGATTAGTTGGGTTTTAATTTTAGAATTCCTAAATTTGATGATTTTTCCAAAAGGTTACCTCATGAATAGGAAAAGATCATCTAGATGGTAATTATTTTAAAATAGTAAAAATCACATGTTATTATTGTAAAAAAATATAAGACTACTAAAACACCTAAAAAATAATAGAATCAAGGTCCAAAGTCATAATCACATGCACAGTTATTATTCTTATTCTAAGGCTTCTATTCAAAAGTATGCATTTGTGATAAAGTGTAACTTTTGAGGAGTAAATTGACACCTTTAATATATATGTTTTAAGAAAAATATATTCTTAAAGAGGAAATGAAGAAGCACAAAATTAGTATTCCATTGGTTGCTTCTTATTTTAACAAGGGTAAGAAAAAATTCATTTCTTCCATAAATTCATCATTATATACTAAATGGATACTTGACTCTAAATCCACTCACCACATGGCCTGATCCACATGTTTATTTTCTTCTCTTGATACTTATACTACACAATATATCTTTAATAGTGATTATTATTCTCTAAGGATTAATTTAAGAGGGTTTGTTGAGATGACTGATGGTAATTTTAACAATGTTTTTATGCACCTTTTCTCCTAATAAAACTTCTTTCAGGTCATCAAATCACCTAAGAAGGTAGCAAAGTTGAGTTCACACTTGATTCATCCATAATTGGAGATAATAATGATCTTTCACATATCATCTAAGTGTGAAATTAATATCTCCATGCACATTTGGACACATTTTCTCATTTTATGTTTGATTATCCTTCCCATATATTACTTACATATAAAAATAGATTAAGTTATAAAATTAGTGGTTTGGACACTTAAACTACTATGATCTTTAGTAGATTCATCAACATAACATAGTCTCTAATATTCCTTCGATTTCATTTTTTATGGTGTATGTCCAGAGCGTGTTCTTGGTAAACATTATATTGATATCTATGTGAAATTTATAAAATGGAGAGAATCTAAGGTTATTCAAAATTCTCATAGACAAATTCCAAACCCCTTTTCCTCACATTCTTTTAATCATACCCATTATGTGCTCACCTTCATTGATGACATTTTGAGGTATATTTGATTATATTTATTGAAGTAAAAACATTATTTTTTCCATTTTTTTACTTCAAAGCCTTTGTTCAAAATAATATGAAAATTATTTAATTTTTCTTATAGATATACAATAGTTTGATTATGTTAATTTTCACTTTGAATACTATTTTTTCACTCTTGGCATTCAATTACAATATATAGTTATATATAGATCACAATAAAATAAATTTACCAAAAAAAAGAATTAAAAACTCAAATAAATGTAAATAATAACCTAGTGGAGGGGATGGATACAAATAGAGTAAGACTCAATCATAGATAATCCATAATAAAAAAACAACCAAAGAAGTGGTTGAATATACCAAAAAGATATTAGAGGTAAGTTGTTTATCTTATATATTTAAAAAATGATAAAAAAAATTAGTGATTTGAAAAAAATAGACATAGAATCCTTAGTAGATTTAAGGACTTCAAACATAATATGGAAGTAAGACAAAGTGGTAAAGAGAAAAAATGACTAAAGATATATTGAATCTAAATAGGAAGTGGGTAGAAACTAACAAGTTTGTGGCTGACCACTTACTGGTGTTTTATTAATTGTTGTTGCATGTTTTTTGTTTAGTGTTGGGGTAGCTTGATGTTTTTTGGTTTGGTGTTTTGTCCCATGATCCTCTAGAAGAGGTATTGTTTTTGATATTTATCACTTTATCTTTTTCTCATTTGTATAAGGCTCTAAGGCCTTTCAAAACTTGACCCTTTAACCATATCTAAAAAATCAAAATGGATTTACTAAAATAAATAATCAAACACTCAAATAGATGAATAATTATATGATTGAATCATATGGTCCCTCTTATTAATTTTGGGTTAATTATATAAATTTTATGAATTATATTTGGAAATACACTCAACACAAATATATCAAGGACCTAAAGATGTTTGGAGTGGTATGGAACAAATTGTTTATCACTTGAGATTATTTGGATGTGTAGTATGAACACACATTCCTAAATCCAAACCCAAGTCAATGTAACCTCAAAACATGTTTTCCATATTTTTAGGATATGTTAATAATGTCAAAGTCTATAGATTCCCTCATCCAAATACACACAAGTTGATTTGTAAAAGTGTTTTTTATGATAATACTCCACATTACACATTATTTATTCCCAAATTTTCTTGAATTTATAATATGGATTATACATATTAGAGTAATCATAAGTGTGATACACTTCATTTTGATGAGGCTTTTCTTATAACACCTAATTTATATCCTTAATATATTAATTGATAGTTTCATAAGGAAAAAGAAGTAATTAGTTATATTTGTGGTGATTTTACTAAAACTTTATGTACCCAAGAATTTTAAAATGAATTACATCATGCATATATATCCATATCATAAGATCCCCCAACCCTTAAATGAGGTCAATGGAAATATAGATTGAGACATAGCCATGTAATAAGAGTAGAATTATCTTATGAAGAATGTTAATTAGGATTTAGCCCCTCTTTCAAAATAAATAAAGTTGGTTAATTTTAGATGGATTTTTAAAATCAAATATGAATAAGGTAATATGAATAAGATGGTATTAAAAAACATAAGGCACAATTGGTACCAAAATATTTTTTTATTACATAGAAGGCAGTGATTATTATGATGCCCTTACCTAGTCACTAAAATGTAATTCATTCACCTTGTACTATATATTGTAGCATCTTAGAGATGGATAATTCACTATATGGATATGAAGATTTATTTTATTCATAGTGACCTTCATGAGGATATTTATATGGAGAAACCTCTTAGATTTTTTTTGACTCGTCACTTCTATATAGATTAAAGATATCCTTTTATGGCCTTATGCAAACCCCTTAATCTTAGTATCATAAAATGAACTCATCCTTATCTCTTCATTATTCTCTTATTATCACTTTGACCCAATTATATCCATTCAATGACATCCTAATGAGATTATCCTAGCTATTATTTATGTGGATGACCTTATTCTTATAGTAAAATAATCTCTAGATATTTAAGATGTGAAGTATTTCTTACCATAATAGTTTGAGATGTAATAATTTGTCATTTTACTCTACTTCATTGGTTTATAGATCACTCATTTTGACTTAGGGATATTTATTTTTTAACCCAAGGTTGCATTAGATATTTTTAAATATTTCACATGATTGATTGTAAACTCACATCTACACTATTTATATCTATATTCAAGCTCGAATTTGAGTTCTCTACACACTTAAGTGGTGTTAATCTGTATAGGAAGATAGTTTTAAACATCATTTACTTGACTCAAAACTGATGTGATATACATTATTCCATTGCATTGGTTCTCTATTTATGAAATAAAACCATGAGCTTAATTTCAATATAAAAATTAGATTTTATTCTATATTAGACGCATTCATTATTCAAAAATTAATGTTACACAATCAATAGGTCATATTGACTTTGATAGGGTAGGTGGTATTAACAAATGTACATCTGTTTTAATCTATGTTTTTCATCTTGTTTCATAACTTATTATTTGGTCCAACAAGAAGCCAAATTTCATAGTTCCATCTTTCATAGAGATAGAGTATTGAGGATATTTCAATTCTACCATAGTTTATTTATACCCATCAAATCTTGTAAGCTATTTACATAAAAAATAAAAATGTACTACCATTTGGTGTGATAAATAGATCATAATCCATATCTTTAGAAAACCTATGGAACATCAACACACCAAACATTATAGGTCCTCATACACTAGATTCATTAGTTTATTAATGAGCACATCATTTACCTTTATTACTATTACACAAAGTTGAATGTGGGATAATTATTTAGTAAGACCCTCAATAAAATCATGTATGTTGATCTCAGAGAACTATCAGGTGTGAAGGAAGTTGTCTTTTTGGGGAAGGGGCCAAGCCTTTATTTATAATACTAATTTATAAGTTGTAAACATCATTTTATACATACTCCTCTAATTTTACCTAAATATGGGGGTTGATGTTTTATTGTAGTAACTTATATCATAGTATTATTAATATTATTTAGTATTAATTAGGTTGGCATATTTCCATTTTATAAATAATAAAAAGTTAGATATACAAGTTGTATTTTATATAAAATCCAATATGATCATTGAAATGAGATATGTTAGCTATCCACTTCAAAATTTTATTTTGACCACATGGGTATTTATACAAACACCTTCAATCAATATTATATATACTAATTGTATTTATGGGGTAATCCTTTCCTATAAAATACGATTTCTCTTCCTCATTTTATAATGTAGGATGTTTAATATCTCCATTAGAGATCGATTTTTAGAATAATAGAAAGAGTATTTCATTATATAAATACTTAATTTCATGGTATAAAAATGAATGTTGATGATGTAATCATGGTTATGGGTCCTAATTAATATATTATTTAGTTGTGCAAACCACAATTACATTGTGTATTTCATGTAACAATAATACATTTTATTACTTTAAAGATGGATTTCATACATATACAAATTTGACTACAACACAAACACACAAAGTTATCCCCAATTATAAAACCTTACAATAATCAAACAAACAAAATATAACACTACATACAAGCTTACAAGTGTTAGCTCAACACTATAGTCTAGTTTTAAATGAATCAAATCTAATATTCCTTCTCAGATATACACAAATCTATTTACAATAATACTTACAAACACACCTTATACTACCTTCAATCTATAATCTAATAGCTTATCAATAACTAGTGCTGTGTTTATATAGACACAATCAACATAAATTACATTAATGATAAATAACCCATTAAAAAATATTAAATGAACAAAAGTATTAATGGTAATAAATCATAAATACATGTTACAATACACCACCATTTAATGCACTATAATACATTATTGGTCATCTCATCAATCCTTTATGACATCACAATTAGTATATTATTGCTTATTATCACAACCTCTCTAAATAACTATGAATTAAGAACATATATTCTATAATACATTATATAGACAATTCCAATTACCAATCTTACCATAGGTTATCACAATAATTTCATGGTGATTAACCAATCCCTCCAATAAAATTATGAAACATAGCAAATTACTTTATGCATGCACAAAATAAAAATACTAAGTAGTGACCTCAAATAAAAATTTGATGCTCAGAAAGATTTCAAAGGCCTGCAAAAGTGCTTCTCAATTTTTTGTAAGGTCAGGCTTCTAAAGTATAATATAAACCTTCTTTCACTTTAATTTGTAAGATTAATTACACTAAAAAATGGTATGTAACAATATATTTACACATAATTAAAAACTATTTGAATATATAATAAACATGTGCATGTTGCATACAACAACAAAATAATAAGTGTAAAACACATGACTTAAGCAAAAAGTATAATAAATCTAATAATTAAAAAACTATGTAATTATACACTTAGATTTTTTTTTAATCTAAAATATTTTTTTTGATACAAGATTTCACATGAACCAATGTTCTCTTCAATCAATTGATCCTAGTTTGGTGAACAGAACTTGGGAGATTTTATATTCTTAATTTCCCTTATATTTCTAGGATACAATTTTGTGAAAAAAAATATATATATTTTAAAGTGAAACTCACATATTTAATGAACACCATATAACAAATCAAAATAATAAAATTACTTATAACTTATTATATAAAGTAAATATGTAGGCAACCTAGAACAATGGGTCTAGTCTTGAAGATGTTTTAATATTTGGAAATAAAAAATATCACCTAACTAAAAACAAGTGGTTTCTAGTTATAAACATTTGTTTGCATATATCCAATGTGGGATGTAATTTTTTGCTAAATTTAAATAAAATTAATAGTAGAATCAGTGACCATTTATTCTTAAAAATAACTTGTAGAACTATAATGAGTTCTTGATTGTGTATTGTTAATATGTAAGTAATTTAGAACAATGTCCCAAGACATTATTTTATATCAATACTAAAATGCTTTGACATAAATAATTAATGGTCATTATTTTCCATCCTTATTTTATTAGGTATACATGTTGGGACACAATTATGTGCTCAGAGAATATTTTGAAATAAACATCGTAGAAAGAGAAATCATGAAATATTGAAGTATAATAATATGGTTACATGGCTCTAATTTTGTAATGTAGACATATATGAAACCTATAAAAATGGAAAGAGGATTAAATATGTTGTAATATTTGGAAATAAAATAGATAACATCTATAAGAAATAATGGTCATTAGTTTTTTAACATTATTTTTTAGATATCTATGGTGGGACGTAATCTTTTACTAAATGTAAAATCACTATATGTAACCATTATAGTAGAATTAAGATACTAATGTTCAAATATAACATGGATAAGTTTATATACCTAATTATGTATTGTTGATATAATGTAAGAATTGCATAGTGTTGTGTGTGTGTGTGTAAACACACACACACAAAAAAAGGATACAATGATATACTGAAAAAATAAAGATTTATAAATGAACATTATAGAATTAGAGGCCTGTAGCTATTAAAATAGAATAGGATAAATATATGGCCTAATTCTATAATGTAGTTATGGAGGTAATATGGTATAATGGGCTTGAGATTGAAGATGTTGTAATATGTAAAAATAAAAACTATTACCTCATCAAAAAATAGTGGCCACCGATCTTTCCGACATTGTTATTTAAATACCAATGTTGGGATGTAATGTTATGCTAAATTTTAAAATAGTTTTAAGACAAAAATAATAAAATTAATGGTCACAAATTCTCAAAAGAGAATTTAGATAACTATATGGACATGATTTGACATCACCAATGTATATGAAACCCTGACATTATTTTATGTCAATATTAGAATATTTAGATAGAAGGGAGATAGCGATTATTATTTCCTAACATTTTTTGGATACACATTTGGATAAAATGTTATGCTAAAATAATTAAAGGAACATTATAGAATTAGTGGTTGTTAATTATCAAAGTAAAATAGGAGAATTACATGGCACTGATTATACAACACATACAAATGCAACCATAAAAAAGGTCTTAGTATATTTTTTTTTTAAATAATAAGTTAAAATAAAACAAATAACTTCATTGAGAACTAATATTTACTAGTCACCCAACATTTTTTTGTAAATATCCAGGTTGGGACGAAATGTTGTGCTAAATATAATAATTTATTTTAAAACTAACATAGTAGTAGTAAGGGCCACTAATTATCAAAGATATCTTGAAACTATATGAATATAGTTTTACATCATTTATATGTAGTCAATCCAAAATAGTATCCCCCAAAACATTGTTTTATGTTAATACTAAAATGTGTAGACAGAAGGGAATTACAAACAACTATTTTTTAGCTTTTTTTTAGATAAAGATGCTCAAATATAATGATGTGCTAAAATTTTATATATTTATAATGAACACCATAGAATTAGTGGGTGGTAACTATCAAAGTCTAATAAGAGAACTAAATACCCATAATTATATAATGTAAATATGCAAAAAAACATAAAATAATGATCTTGATATAAAATATGTTTTAAAAGATAGAAATCAAATATATCACATTATTGAGAAATAGTAGAAACTATTTTCTAAACATTTTTATATAAATATCTATGCTACGATGCAATGTTATGTTAAACATAAAAATAATTTATAGAATCAACATAGTAGAATTAGTAGTTTTTGAAATAGAACCTAAATAAATATATGGACCTAATTTTGCATCATCAATACGTAGGAACTCCATAAAACTATCCCTCAAGATGGATTTTTTTGTATACTAATTTTTTTTAGATAAAAGGATCTAGTGACCACTTATTTTCAAAAGTATTTTGTTAGATAAAAATATTGGGATACAATGTTGTGCTAAAAAGAAATACATTTTTAATTTAAGAATGAAAAAAAAAGTGATCTCTAATTATCAAAGTATAATAAATGAATTACATGACCTTGACTTTTTAATGCAGATATGTATGAAACATATAATAATGGGACCGATCTTTAAGTTTTTTTTAATATGTGAAAATAAAATAATATCTTGATTGTGAACTAGTAGCCTTTAATTTCTCACCATTTTTCTACATATATCCATGCTAGGATACAATGTCATGTTAAATGAAATTATTTTTATAAAACTAACATATCATAATTAACAACCACTAATTCTTAAAGAGAACTTGGTCAAGTGAATATATTTTATTTTTCATCATTGATATGTAGGCAATTAAGATATGGTGGAGAACTAAAAGTTTGTAATTCTTCATAGTGTTTTCTTTTTTTTATTTATGGTATACAATTTTTGGGCTAAAAAAATTAAAAAATTATAAAATATAATAGTTCATAATATTGAGAAAAAGTGGCTACTAATTATCCAATATTATTTCCATAAATACACTTTCTACAATTATATGTTGGGATATATATATAAATATATAATAAAATGAATACATGGAAGTTATCGACCATTAATTCATTAAAAAAAGGAAAAATTACTAAAAATTATAATAAGATAATTATATACCCCTAATTATGCGTCATAAATATATAGAAAACCTATTATAATAGACTTAAGATTGGATATTTTATGTAATGATAAAATAAATAAAATCACTTGTTTGAGAATTATCAATTTCTAATTCTCAAATATAATAGTTTTAGATAACTATTATTTTATTATATGTCCAAATAACTAAATATAAACACATACACAAATAAATGTTAATGGTGGAGAATTAACATTAGTTAATGGTGGAGAATTAACATTAGTTAATTGTCCTACATTTATTTCTTGTTTTATATTAATTTAAAAAATTTCATCATATATAACATTATATTCAAGTCATTACATAACATATTATGTGAAATAGTATTTTATATTTCATTAATAAATATATAATATATTTTTATTTTTAAAATGTTTTGATTAATTGTATTAAAAATAATATATCAAATAAATAACATTGTAATAATGTTTATAACGGTATATAATTATGTGCACATGTGTATTTGTGTGTACATGAAGTTTGACAATCTATCAAAATCTAAAAAATCTAAAAAATATTAATATAAAATTAAAAATATATATATACAATAAATAATTTTTAAATTTAAGGAAAAAAGGTTTCACATAGATAGGAAAACAAACATTATATAACATATAAGTATATAATTTGTATGTAATGCCCCTTCTATTTTTATTACTATTCCTCATAAATTTATCCCTAATCATTTATTTCAATATTTTTTCTTGCAATGTGAATATGAAGGGTCCTTAACCCTAGTAGAAGCTAGATATTATGGTATTCCTAATTTATTTATTTCGTGTCAAGTGTTTAAAGTGGGTTACATTCCATGTTGATTTGTGTGTTAGCATGCCTACTATAAAACCATGTTGCTAACTTATTGGATACATGATGGTTGTCATTTAATGCCAAAGTTACATTTAATAAAGGAAATATGGTGATTAAGTTTTGAGTGTGTCGAATACCTCATTTTAGCTGTGAGTTGATTGATGCCCAATTTGAAGAAGTAATATATATCTCATTAAATTTATTTATGCTACTATATTAATGTGTAATGTCTATCATTGGTCATAATAAGGTAGTTTCAACCATTCCTTATTGATTAAAGAATGGATTTAAAATCATGACATCTTGGGTATATGATACAATTTTGAGCCATTTATTTTTTGAGGGTACATCGAAATTGAAATAAATGGGAAAGTGAGGTCAATTCCATTTGGTAGTGAAATAGAATTTTTTTTGAAAATAAAATGGAGTTATTAATCAATATGCTTTGTGGCAAACTAAAGATAATCACCTTTATATTGATATATATATTTATGTAGCAGTGTATTTCATATATATATATAATACATGAGTGGTGGGGAAGGGCAATGAAGTTATTTTATAATAATAAATAATTATAGATATAAGTTAATAAATATCCACACACACATTATAAAAATAAGTATGCAATAGAGCAATAGATCCTTTATTGAGTAGAAAATTCTATTTAGAAAAAAAATTACAATATTTAATAAATAGGACAATTCATTAATAATATAAGTTATAAGAGTGAAGAGAAAATAATGATGTGCCAAAGAGCCTATGATGAAGAGACCCATGATACTATATCCCCAGGGCCCATAGGCAAGGGCACCATAATATCCACCTTCACATATGATGATAGTTTCCATTATTTATGATGGCACTAAATGAATTTACATCCTTTACATGAGTGTTTCCTTTAATTAGTGTGCACTTAACATGTCACTTTTCCCTCTTATGGATTTATTATATTTACCTTAGAATGATCACATCATGATGTTTCAAAGTATTGGTTATATTTATTTGTAATTCATAAATTTCAAATTGAATTTGCTTCAAAAAATAAATGTATGTAATTATTAAAAGTGCTCTGGGGATTGAAAATCAAAATTCTTGTTGCATGCATGATAATTGTTAGGTTTAAATAAGTTATTAACTACTAAACCTACCATTGAATTTAATTTTTTCCAAGAATTTATCCTTTTCCTCTAGCAAAACTTTCTATAAATATATTTTCCAAAGATTTAATTGTATTCATATAATGCCAATGCCATGGCATTCACATCAGAATTATCATTCTCAATTGAGAGTATTATGTAGGAGAAGGTAGTTTTGGGAGAAATAAATAGGAAGAGGGAGATGTTTGTGAAGGAGAGGAGGTTGCAATAAAGTTTGAATATGGACTAACTATTTTAGGAGAATTACATTCCTTAAAATTAAACAATGATAATCACCACCAATGGAATCACAATCTCACATTATTATAGTTAAAGGATTGATTTTAGTAGATAAAATAAAGTATTGTTTAAGTGAGAGGGATTTATTATGAAAACATAAGTATGGAATTTTGGGTGGTCCCTTTGAGAAGCTTGGTGGATCATTTGAAAGTGATAGAGGTAGCTTGAAAAGGATTGGGAGATTTAGTTTACATAGGTAGGGATGGTATGTAGAAAGGATTAACATCAGGTTCCTTCATTCTTGTATAATAATTTTTTGTTTTGTGTTTGATCCATAATATATTTTTTCATAAATAAATTGTATATTTTTGGGGGCTACTAATCTAAATAGTGGGTAATTTAGACACTTGGTTAGACAAAATGAAATTTAGATTGTATGATTTTACACTTATTATGTTCATTTTTTATAATATTGATTTTATTAAAAGCAATTAAGTTGAATATAATTAAATTCCAATTATATTTTTGTGAAGAATTGGGATTTCATGCCTTTTTCATACATATGCTCTAACTTGGAACTTAGTTGTGATGTTTTGTATTATGTTAAGAGTATACATCCATGATTATTAATTGAAAGTGATGAGTGTTATATTTTATTAATGACTTACCATAAAATAAAAATATAGAATACTTATATGCTTATTCAAAATATGGAAGTCAATTTCACTTTTCACTAGAATAATTGTGATTATTACGATTGTGAATATTTTTACATATGACATTTAGTTTGACTAAATATGGAAAGTGTTTTTTTTAATTTCAACAAAATATTTAGTCTAGTCATATGTAATAATATGAAAATATATATGTTTGAGGTCATTATAAAGAAACAAAATTTAATAAATATTTTGATCAATTAAAAGTAAGAGATTTAAATATATTAATTTACTTTAATTTGGATCAATGTGTAAGATTAATTTAATTAAGATAATATTTTAAAATTTAATTTTAATATAAAAGATAAATCATTTTATGTAATTTGATAAGGTCATATGTTAAATATTGATAGTATTAAATAGATCACAATTTTTTTTAATGTTTAATTGTTTAAATATGACTATATTATGGAAGTAAAAATCAAGGATAAGTCAACTTATGGTTCATTAAATTATGGAATTGGTATAATGTTTTGTGATGGGTTAGTTTAGTAGAATAAATTTAGTGTCATTGGTTGATACTAACATGTTGGTAAGTACTGAACCATGAATAAGTAATTCAAAATTATTGTATGATTACTTAATATTGATTTTTATTGCTTTGCATTTACAATTTAGAACACTGATGATTTGTAGAGATTCAGAAATCATCTACCTTTGTTTTGAACCCTATATGTGCTTGTGAGGGCTAGTAACATGAAAACATGGATTATGTTTAATGGTATACATTTACCACAATCACATTCACCTAATGATTAGTTTTTTATTATGTATCCAACATTCCAAGGAGTAAAATCAAGCCACACATAGTTGTTCCACCTAATATGATTGTGAAATTCTACTCCTTCATTATGTGTAAATATCTAATGATTGAATTTGACACTTGAAAAATTATTTTTTAACTTTGATTTTTAATGATTTAGACTTGTATTGTGACTACTCCTACTGATTGGTATGCAAATTTGAAATAATAGGGAATATTTCCTTAGTGTGTAATTGATTATAGATGTATAATAGATAAATGCCTCATCCTTTTGAATGATACCTTAATTTATTTATATATAGATATAATTGAATAATTCCTCAATCCAATAACATGATAGGATTATGGGCCAATATTAAGGATGGTTTTGATTTTATAAAATATAGTTTTTTGGGAGTGAGTTGGTTCTAACCAGTGTAGTTTATTATTGACTAGTGATAACAATCGTAATTGGTGAAATTGAATCGTGTATAGGTGGACTAAATTATTTATCTATGGATATATATTTATGATATTTAGTAGTTTTAAAATAGATAATGATGTTACTCTATGTGTATAAAAACAAAATGAAAGGGTTGAATCATATGGTAGAATGCAAGTGTGAGAGGATGGAAATTTAGGACTTTGTTTGAGTGCTCAATTCAAGCATGATAAATGTGAGTAAAACTTATCATTGTCAAGTAATAAAGACTAGATTTAGTATCTACATATGCTCCCATTTTATTATATTAATTTAATTTATATAATAAAGGAATAAAATGTACCTTAGTGTGTAAAACACACTTTTCCTTTTGGGAGATGGGTCCAAATATATAGCTTTGCTCCATGAAAACCAACAATGAGAACGAATTATTTAATCTCCATATGTGAAATCTTAAATTTTACTTATAGTATACCTAAGTGTTGATAAAATATATATTTACGTTAAAACTTATTGGAGATGATGCTTCTATATTGAATCATTGCATATTTTGTGTGATCATGCCCTAAACTTATGTAATTATGTAGGATCCTAAGTTGGGAAGGCAACATGTCTCAACCCTCATGAATGTGGGGGAAATTAAACAATTTAGTAACCCAATTAACTATGCTAAAAAAAAGAGATAAATAACCATGTAGCTAGGTTCAACTCTAAAATATCAGTACATAGGTAAATGAGAGATCGATCAAGCAAGGTATGCTCAAAAAAATGAATCAACCACTACAAATGGTTTATAGATTAAAATGGAATTTTTATCTCTATTTTTATCAAATTCAATCAATTTTAAATGAAAAATGCATGATTATAAGGTAATGAAAAATGTTCATCCCACCATGTACATAATTTTGATTGTGTATATCCACTCAGTGTATAATATAATGCATGATCAAAAGCTAATGAACCATATTTTTTCTCCCATCATGATCATAGATATGATAAGTGTGAAGTGGAATTATAAATATTTATCATTAAGCTATAATTGTGCTATTGTGTATATGAGCATCAATTAGTATTATGCCCCTTGAATATGTACAAACTAATATAAAATGATGTGCATGTATATGCTAAATTTGAGAACCTGTATCTCAAAAGTATGTATATGTGAAAATATGAAATTATGTTCCTATAAATTATTTTTCATATACCCATTCATATGCATCCAAATGTGTCTAAATTTGTGCTCAACTATTTGAAAAATGAATGAATATGCATGGCATATTCCCCTATACTTTATATCAATGTGCCAATATATTTCATGTACTTGATAAAATATAATATAGATCCATCTTAATATCTAAAATATATAAAATTTCTACTCTAATTTTATTTTATGTTCATAGAGGCTTATGTCTCTATGATTATTCCACTATAATTCTCTATTTTTTAGATGAGGGATATATCCTAAAAGTCACTTATCTCAAAATAAGAGTTAACTATATCATGTCATGTACAAAGATATAAGCATATAATATCATCTAATAATATGGATATTATGTCACCATATTAATTTATATATCATTCAATACATCATGTAATATCAACTAATCATGTGTATAATATTCCAACATAGTAGCATATATATCAATCAAGACATGTACATAGAAAATGGAATGTAGGGCACATAAGTGTAATCTCTAGTTAGGTACATCAATGAAGCATGAAATATAAGGATATATGAGTAATAGTTCATAGTAAAAGTGCATGATATAGATCATGGCACACATCAATATCAACGAGGTCAACAACTATGATTTTATAGTGTCACACATAGGCCATGAACCACATACAAGGGACATTATATTTCATAACAAACAAGGCCAATGATCACATGTAGGATGACATAAAAAATGTCACAAAAAAGGTACATAAAATATGTCACATCATGTAAGGCCAAGGGATGCACATAGTATTCACACATAAAGTGACATATCATGTATAATAGTAATAATATAAATGGATCATTTAATAATAAACTAGTCCACATCATCCATATGAATTAAGGTCACATTGACATATTTCAATCTATAATAAATGAGTAATTAGTAATGAATGTATAAAAAATTTAGGTGTCTCAACATGGTACAAAGGCCATAATAAAATATAACTTTTATTATTGAAACATGTGGAATAATATGCCCCAAGTATTGACATGGACACTAGGTAGAGGGAAAACCAACATCTATATAGGCATGTGTAGTATGTATGTCCTATATAACACTCAGATACCATGGAATACACGTGTATGTAACTAATATGTCATATACCAAACATGTGATAAATAACATATGTGAATAGTGTATAATAAAAATCATTTCATGCACAGGTGCATATTTTTTATTTTTTGAATATTTGAATGTTTATGTGTATTTTATGATTATTTAGTTATTTGTATTTTATTTGAATATTTGAAACCATGAAAAACTAACCAATGATCCACTCAATGGGAGGGCTATGGGAAGTTAATATGTTAGGTGGTGGAGGGATACATTGTATTGGTTAGGAATTATCAATTAGGGATGGATCAGAATATTATAGGAACTTATGTGTTATATTATGTATATAATGCCCATGGCTCCTACAAGAATGGGTCTAAAAGGTTGAGGAGTCTCTAGTGTCCACTGTATATTAGGATGGTTCATTATTGATTACATTTAATATAGAATAGATTGAACTATCTACAGTGTTAAATATTTATTTTAGAAGATGGTTCCCTCTATGGCCTCTAAGTAAATTTCATATGTAATAAATGTGGAATATCCAGTTGTATATATCGACCATGTATTTGTGTAACTATCAAATGTTTATGCTCATCCTAGATATGTGTATTATCCATCTTTAAATAATGATCTTTAGTATGTGTATCAATAAATTTTGGTGGTGTTATGGGTGGAGGAGGAGATTTCACTTACTATATAGGATATCCATATCTTAATCCTATAACTAACATTTTTGTTGAAATATATATAATTTATGCATTCATGTATTGTAATTGGAACTGCATAAAGTATCTGCATCCATGGACACCCTAACAACATGTTAAACATGCCATTATTTTGTAACACTAGGAATGAGATGGCTAATATGGTTGATCCCACTTAAATAGATAATACTATGCATCCCAAGGTGTTATGCCTTTGTCTATAAAATAATTTAACTAATTTCATTATATCTTCCAAATATTTTTGTGTGTACCCAAGAGATTGAATAATTTCCATCATGCAAACATTCTCACTTGAGTTATTATCAATAATAAAATTATATATACGTTGTTCCTAAATTTTTTCTCATATGAATAATTCATGACAATTTTAAACATCATCAACTATCTCATTATCATTAAATGCAATCATGGGTTGGTGAGTTGGATTATATCTAAGTGTACCAATGATATTATCTAGTAGATGATCATGTGTTTCCAATGTAGGATGCATGTTGTATGCATAATGTACCTCTAAAATTTACTTAGTCTATATTGAATCATGTTTATGAAAATAATCACTAAATATTTTTAACTTTTTATTATAATGTATTTTGATCTAGATTCCACTATAGGAATATGTTATCATCTATTAGATACGGTATCTTATGTCTTTGCTTTAAACATTTGTTTGTTGATTGACCCATACTATAATGACACTCATAATATGTATAGTCATTTTAATTCATTGGTATAGGTATAAAAAGGATTTATCTATTGTGGAGGAATAAATGTTATAAGGTTATGCTTGAGAAACTTATTTATGAGTACATGATAAGTGATAGTAATCATGAAAAGTGCATCTTTAGTAGAACTGACAATTTTCACTAGTTCGTAGGTTACGTCACTTCAATGACTATAGTATTCACCTCATTATCATGATCCTTTGGTTTGAATTTATAATTTTTTTACTTTAAACTTCATTATTAAATTATTTTTAGGATTTGATGTATGCTTAAGTTTGTTAAAATCAATTAACTTGAATTATCTATCCCTCACTACATTGCATAAATCATCAAACAATTTGAATTTATTGAATATAATTTATTCATGGAGTGATGATAGAAAACATTTTTTGAATATATCTTTGAATTCATTTTCACCCATAACATTCATCATCCTAGATAACATGGTCTTATATTGAATCACATAGTCATTGATTGGTTCATACGATCCTTGATTTAGCTTAGAATTTTTTACATAGGTTAAATTTTCATTGATGTTAATAGAAACATGTGCTAGAAATTTTTAAACCAAGGTTTTGAATTCTCTTACATATTAAAGAGGTAAATCATAAAACCATATCAATAAGGTGTATTTATTATAAATAACTTGGTCACTAGTGTTTCATTATATTCATAGTCCAAGCAAGCTATGCATAATTATATAATATTTTTTATTAGGATAACTTTGGAGCTATAAATCCTATGTGTAAAGGTTAGGTTGATATATCAATGGCTAATGGGTTATGGATCAAGACATATGAAACCATAGCATGACTAGATCTTGATGCACCTTTATATAATTTCAACACCTTGGTATGTAGAGTTAGCAACAATTTATTTAAGTTAATGTGTATTAAGAAAGGTTGAAAATGGAATGTGTGTATACATCATGGGAGGAGTGAAGGTTTCAAGTGTAGGGATAGGAATTAAAATGTATTAAAGGCCTAGTGTTACCCTTAAAATCTAGGAATATGTCACATAGTTCACTAAAGGTATAGGCATGGGAATAATACCATTAGCAGTGGTTTGAATACCTAATGCAGAGAATTAAACTAACATTTTCTACTCATATGTTATTATATAACATAACATAAATATTATGTGGATTCATATTAATATATTCAATGAATTTTAATCTTCCAAAGCAATTTTTTGGTCTTTATTAGTTTATCATTAGTCTCAATATTCGTGATGATCTCATCAATAAAGTGTGTATGCATGGGCTAGGATGACCTAAAACTATCATCTTTCTGTAAATATACTAGGTCTTAAATAATGTCAATCAAATATATTTTATGTATACTTAGACAAGTGGGTAAGGACCTAAGATATTGATATACCTATTATAGGGTAACCTAAAACTTATATTACAAGATGAAAGGGTCCTAAATCATAAACTAGTGACATGCAGATGTATCTCTCACTAGACCTTAATGAAGATAAATTATTATAACTATGATTTTAAAGATTAAATAAATTAAATGATGGGTAAGTGATTGTAAATAAGGTAAGGTGAAATGGTCAACCAAATGGGGGTCTATGCAACCTAAAGTGATAAATGAAAATCTTAAGCAAACCTATATCTACACTAGCTTATTTAGTCTAAGTAATATCCTATGAAAGTATACACACTTCCATCCACAAATTAATATAAAAAACAATGTATAATCTACTAAGTAAAGAAAATAGTGTAATGATATAAATGCTTACCTTTGGGTGGACTCATCGACACTTCAGTCTCCCCTTTTGGTTCAAGTGGAGCTTTGAAAGAATTTTTTTAGGTTTAAGAGCTAATATGGTTGGATGTATACCTAGATATCCTTAGTTAGGAACCCCTAGTGACTCCTTCTATTGAGCTTCAATGATACCACAAAATAAGACAAAGATAAGATCTTAAACCTATAACTCTCTTAAATACTTCATTAATTAAAATATTTGAGAGAAATTAGATTGTATGAATGATATATATTTTATTGGGAATGAAATTTGACCCCTAATATATGGATTTAACATTTAAAACTAGCCTTAAACTTTAGGCTAAAGGTATCGACTAAATTGATACAATTGGATTATGTTGGATGGTATAATACAATATATACTAGATCAATAAAATATAAATGATATAATATAAACTCATAACTACATTAGGCTAGATGATATATTATAGGGAAAAATTAATCATGAAATTATCCAAATCAATATCATAGGATATAGGGAAGCTAGAAAATTTGGTCAAAAAGTAGATGAAGAGGAAAGATATATAGAGACTCAAAGGAGGTCAAACATATAATAATTATGGTATTATATAATAATATTCAAACATATCTCAAAATTTACCACAAACTAATCCCAAATCATTCTTGGTGCACCCTTTAAGGCATTAACTTAGGGAGAGTGATGCATCAACAAGGTGCTACAAGAAAAAGTGTAAGTAAAGTGATAATGTTAAAAATCATCACATATATATAATTTCAATATGATATGTTGTTTAATAATTAGTATGAATAAGAAAATGGATTCATGTAATCCCTTTGGCATCTAGTGGTTTTGATAGGTATATCAAATTACATATTGCAATAATACAATTAAAAGAAGTCTTGGGATTGTTCATTGGTAAATTTATCATTATTCATGAATTTATATTTGATATTTATTACCCATTAATTGCATAATTTATATAAATAAGATACACTATCCATGTAGAATACTATGAAAATAAACAATTTTATTATTTATGTTGACCAATAATTCTCATTCAACATGGTCATGATTAATGTATATTATTAGGAGAAAATTAGAAATCAAGTCTAAAAATAAAACCCTAAATATGAACTAAAAAACCCTATAAGGATGAAACCCTAAGGGAAAATAGTTTTTTCATTCTTAGATATGTGCATAGGTTCACCAATATGTTTTACCCTAATTCCGATTAATGAGTAAGATTAATATAATTAATAGTATAGAATTCAAGAATACATTTAAATGTAAAATACAAAGATTAATTAATATGATTTGACAAGGGATTATTATAAATATTTAAATTCCTAAAGATATCAATATACTTTGATTTTATGGTTGACTGTCTAGTTATGAGTGTATTTTACAAGTGAAAATTAGGGAACATTGGCTTGATGTTTGTTCAATTTTAGAACTAATTTATTGTATGTATTGGGTTCATTTCATATGATTTGGTTATTATAACTTGGTATTAATAACCTATTTGTTGGTATTAACATATTCATAAGTTAGACACATTGACTATAAGGTCACATGTGACTATCTTTGATTGTTCTATGTTTGTGATCTTGAAATTTGATGATGTGCATAGATTCATAAATCAACATCCTTTAATTTGAAACACTAACTATGCTTGTGAGGGATATAAACCTAAAAAAATAAGGTAATTTTAATGGTTAGAGATAAACTAAATCACCCTTTCATAATGATTGGTTGTTTCATAAGTATTCAATACTCCAATGAGATAAATCTAACCACACATAGTTTTCACACCTACTGTGATTGTTTAATTGTGTTATTTTTCCACATGTATGTAGATAATTATTGTATTTTTTACTTTAAAATTATTTATGTTAATTTTATATCAAGTGTTTTAGACTTGTCTTATGACTGATCCTAGGGATTGTTATGAAAATCGGTAAGAATAATGAAGATTTTCTTAGTGTGTAATAGTGTATAGATGTATAATAGATAAGTGTCTTATATTTTTAAATGAGACCTTGATTTTATATATATGAATATTGTGTTCATATAAAATTTGAAAATTGGTAGCTTGAGTGTGGCTTGTGACACACAACCCATAGGTCCCTCTTGCATGCTCTCATGACCCTTCTACACACCTTTTTGTATATTCCTAGTGATTTATATTCTTCTGAGACCTGATTCTATCTTAGCTAGGATACATTTCATATGATAATTCCTTATCCATATGTCCCTCACCTATATTAAAATATCACCCAACATGGACTATAGCACTAGACCTTAGAGTGTCTATTTTTGGCACTCTTATACAATTGCATTTTTAGATCCAACGGTCACTTCCTTCTAATTCCTATCCTTATTATTGTTGACCTAACATGAATACATTTTAAATATGACCAATATATCTATATAAAATCCCATTTAAAGTTCATTTATAAGGGGTTGGTAAATATTACAAAAGCAAGCAAGAATACAAGCAAGACCATTAAGGTAAACTTTATTATTATTTGCATACAGCTATCCAATACAGCTACAAGCACATCCAAATCCTCAAACCAGTCTATAACCACCTCAATCACACCCAATTTATTATTTTTTCATCTTCATAACACTATTTCATAAATCACATCAAGTGGGAGAACTACATATGGCTTGATCCCTCCTCATAGTATTGAATGTATATAGGCAACATGACCACATAAAGGGGTGTGGATACATGTTCAGTGTATATTACACACACCAACCCCCCCTTATTTCTCAATATTGATAAAATAATAATGGATTCTAGGGTTTTAATACTAAATTATCTCTACAAGGATTTTTTTAAACCTTCAGCAATCAAAATTTCATAGGTAGGCTCACATAGGGACAGTGAACAAAACCCATAAAACTTAGGTCTCTTGGACAATAGTGTAAAAATAAGACTATATCACTAGACCCTAGGGTGTCCTATTTCAAAACTCCTATTCTTTCACAAAATGAAATCCAAATCTTGATTTGAAACACTATCCTAGTCTTGTACAATAAATTTTAGACCCTGTCTCAATCGTTTCATCCAATTTTTAGCTAAGTCTTATTTTCTTCATATTTATTACTATTTATAGAAAGGTTAAAAATACATTCAAATTATAAAAATAAGTATCTAAATGATTTCAATATTATTTACTAATTTAGTCAGCTCAAACCCTTAGCTAAATTAGGAATAAGACTCTAATATTCCTAAAACAAATAAATCATATACAATTGTTTAATTCCTCACATTACTAAAATGTTAAGATTGTGGGCCAACCCTAAGGAGGTTTTTCATTTTATAAAATATATTTTTAAAGGATTAGGTAAGTTCCAACTCATTCAGATTGTTATTGACTAGAAATAACAACCATAACTAGAAGAATCAACTCATGTACATGTGGATTGAAATTATAGTTATGAGATGTATGTACAGGATATTTAGTAGGTTTGAAATAGATAATTATATTTATATAGGTATATAACATCCAAACAAAAAATTTGACCCATAAGATAAAATACAGTGTGAGAGATGGGAATTACGACCTTGCTTGAGTGTTCAAGTCATTTATGGTAAATGTGTATCAAGATTTTCATTGTCAATAGTAAAGACTATATTATAGTATCTACATATAAAATTTAGACCTAAATGATTGATGATAATAACATGAATATATATCATTTCTCATTAATTATAAACATATTGATATAAATACAAACAAATAATATATATTATTGTTCATTATTAACCATAACATGCTAATAGGATTATAATAAAAGTATATTTAAATAAGAACTTACATGAGAAAAAGTATATCAAACATCAAACATAAAACTTAAGCTCTTGAAGTCCTTTTGTTGAAAACACATGACTAAAAGAGTTGTGGAGACATTAATATTATTATCTTATCTTATCTTATCTTATCTTATCTTATCTTATCTTATCTTATGTTGAAATGAATATATATTATTATAATATCACGTTAACTTGAACTAATAGTTAACTTAAAAATAAGAAACCAATCAAGGTAATATTTTTTTGTGTGTGTGTATGTGTGTATAATCAATATTTTATTATTATTAAATATAAAATAATAAGTCTAATAATTAGCATAGTCACTAGGAAAACTAAAATGTGTTAATAATGTTATTCTATTTTAGGTTCTGAGCTAAATTATTATGGTTAGGAAAAATTGAAAATTCCTTACCAAACACTTTAGTTTGGTTTTTTGATATGTAATTTCATTTTGAAGTTAATTAATATGAGTCTATTAGACTAAAGAAAGATACAAACATTTAAATTGGATTATTTTATTAGTAACTAATTCAAAATACAAAAATGAATATGAATACATATAGTATTATTCAGTAGTAACCATAGAAAGGCACATTTCAAATAATAGTTGAAAAGAGAAAAGGGATAAATACATAAACCACAAGATATAAGTTATTGAAACCTTCCTCTTGTCATCTCGAGGAAAAAAATAATGTTATTAAAAATAATATATCAAGTGAGAGGGTAAGATACACTTTAAATTACTCTAAATTCAAAAAATAAGTGAAGTGTAATAGACTTTAAACTTAATAAAAATAGATAAATTAAATATTATAATATTTTTATTTCTCTATATTAGCTTATGATAGCCAAAAAGTACCTAAACAATTTCTCTATTTTGAAAATACAATTAATATTGGTAGAAGTGTTTTTTTTATTATTTTGGAATAGCCTAGTAAACTATGTTTGGTGATTTAATAGAATAAATATCCATTGGTAAAATTATCATATCTAGGATTTTTTTAATATAATTAAAAAGGATTAAAATTACTAGATCAATAGTTGATTAATTTTATTACTTGAATTTGTAATTAAAACTAGATGGATTTCAAACCTACTTTCCAAATCAATTTTGTTAGTGTGTTTCTATATTATAAAATTATTCCTAAATACTAAGTGAATTTTAAGTGTACTTGCATTTATTTTTTTTCTAAAGTTTCAATCACATTGTCTCTACCCCATAAACATAATTAAAGAGATAGAAAATTCTATTGATGGTTCTGAAAATTAATTTGATAGTTCTTCCATTAAATTTTCTCTATATTCAAAGTGATGTGAATTTTTTTTCAAACTTTGGTTACTTCCACATGTTTATTGAGTTTTACATGGAAAATAAAATATTTACAAAAAGTACAAACACTTTCACTACCGTATAATTTGAGACATAATCGTTGAATAAATGTTTCCATCATGTTTGCTAATTAATTGAGAGAAGTTTCAAGTGAGTTTTATTACCATAAAAATATAAACAATGTGTTTGAATAAAAAATTATTTCCTTTCAGAAAGTGTTTAATCAATCTCATACAATTAATATAAGCACTCTTGTGTTTGCTTAGAATTATAATTCAAGTTGAGTCACTTCTACATTTGTGCATTTGAGTAATGCACATGTTTGTCTATAGGTTTTTAAATTGAGGGTAATCTATCATAATGAGTACTAAATAATTTTGGGAAAATTATTGGTTGTAATTTTACTATTGGGGGTAACTATCAAAGTTAACATTGTGAGGATGTGATGAAGAGCATCACAATGTAACATGAGAAGTTAGTGTGTGTAAGAGTTTCATAATGACCATTTTTTATTTAGTGTGAGTGTGAGAGGTATTATAGGGTTATATAGGGTGTGTTGTATTATGTAAGAGTCCTTGGGTTGTGTGTATGTAGTCCATTTTTAGTTTCCATTCAAAAAGGGGAATTTGAAAATTTGAATTTAAAACTAAGCTCTTGAATGGTGTTTTTGGTTTTGTGTAAATCCAAATGTTGATATAAGTTGGTCATATAAGGTCATAATAGAGTGTTTAATAGGTTTTTTCAATGTTTATGATATGAAAAATCAATAGAATCCAAGAAACTTAGGTTTGTAACTACCACCCTATATGGAGATGGCCAAAAAGGAGTTATCTTGCATGTTTGGTGTGATATAAGAATATAAATGCATGTAGGTGTGTAGAGTCAGAAGCAGTAGGTAGGTATGAGAATATAAATTTTAAGTATAGAGGAGGATATCCTAAAAAATTAAAATAAATAACAATATTGGAAAATAACTCTACCTGCCTTAGTAAATTATATGGTTTGTTTATTGTTTCAGTAAGGAGATCAATGAATAAAAGAATGCTTTGAGAGAGACATAGTTTGAACTCACATAGATTATTGGTAGGTTTTCCATATTATTTTTTTTCTTTGAATAAATAATTTATTATTTTTTTAACCTATAGGTTAAGGTCAAAATACATAGTCTAGATAAGATTATAAGAGTTTTATTTTGAACACAGTCTAGAAGGAAGATAAAAAGGGAATCTTAAAGGTCCATTAAAATGTATTATATGTTGTGAGTATAGTATAGATATCATAATTGATGAGATTAATATTTTTTAATTATTAAAATTCCATTTAGAGTAAGACTTAACTCCAACTTTCATTATTACTAACATTGTCCCACATGAGTACCCATAATTTTGTAAGCTCACTTATTGGAATCTTATTATGATTGTTTAAGGAAAAGTAGTTATTGGATAAGTTGAATAAATATATTTTATACATCATATAGGTATTATTAGTGTTTTAAATCTTCTAAAACTCATTCTATACCATTTTTTAGGCTCCTAGCCTTGTACAAGCCTATGTAAACCAAGCCTAGGGTTTGATCTTACAACC
This sequence comes from Torreya grandis, assembly GCA_037957365.1. Taxonomy (NCBI): domain Eukaryota; kingdom Viridiplantae; phylum Streptophyta; class Pinopsida; order Cupressales; family Taxaceae; genus Torreya; species Torreya grandis. The sequence goes on from JARHVA010002083.1 coordinate 2,038,168, forward strand.
AGCATAAATTTTTTTTTACCCTTAAAATTTAATGAAAATTTGGATTATGATTATATTTTAAATTTTATATAATATTTTATAGGTTTTAATTTGGTAATTATCCATATAGTATGGTATTCAAGATTGTATTTAAACTAGGCCTAAAGAGACCCTAATTACTTGGAAGGTGTGTTGAGTTGGTAGGTTTCCATTGAGAATTATGACCTAAAACTTTGTGTGAAGATAAAATGGGATAAAGGGTATCTAAAAAAGTGTATATTTTATCTATAATCCTTTTTTATTTTTCAAAAGTTACTATATTTGTGTCAAAATAGGGATACTAAAGACTATGCCTTAAGGAAGAAGGGATAGTTTATTGGAGAGTTATAGATTAGAGATTAAGTAGTATGATTGGATGTGTATGGGATTTAAAATAAGTAGTTTAATGTCAATATTAATCCTATTTTTGGATTAAATAACCTTACAACCATGCATAAGGACTATGAATCTATATGAGAAGGAGCAAGCTTGAAAATAAGAATGGAGAGTGATGTCTTGAAAATGGTGTATGAGAGAATGGTGTTTGTAATAAAAGGAGAGAGTACATACCAAGATGAGGATTTATATGTATTAAATAGAGATGAATGTTTTTTTTTCAAAGATGCTTAGTATTCTATCCAAAAGGATGATTGATCAAGGGTGTTAAGATACAATCAAAATACTTGTTGTAACACATAATATTTTCAATCTTTATCAACTATTGATTCTTTATTTGTTGCAAGAATCCATCAATTCTTAATCTCTATAAGTGCATGACTTAAATGGAACACTGGGAAAGGGGTGGGTATACCATTAATACTTCAAAATATTTTTATCTCCTATACCACCACTTGTAACCAACACAAACATTCTCTTATACACTTCCCTAAGCTTTGACACCTCCTTTACACACTCCCCAAGTAATTCAACATATTATTTAGCCCATTCCTAAGCCAAAAATATTTTTTGACATTTAAAAAATAAAGATAACCTAGGCCAAACTTGTATTTAAATTATATTATCACTTTATGAGTCTAGGTTGGCCTTCACTGACCCAGAATGGAACCTAACTTGCTTTTATCAATTAACGATACAAGGTCAAATTGGGATGACACTATTGGATAAAATTTTAGAAAGGTTTAAGGTTAGATTAATTTATATATACACATTAATTTTTCCATTTATTAGAGAGATAATATTTATTTATTCATTTGTGCTTCTTAACAATTTGCTCTTCCACCATTTTATTTGAGTTATTTGCTTAGGGTTTACACTTGGAGAGAAGAAATTTGTCTTATGAAATCTTGAAATTAATTAGGAGGTCTTTGGATATATTCCATTTTCCATCTTTACTTATTCAAAAATACATAACAACCTCTTGTGAATCACCTTTGGCCAAGGGAGAGATTGAGTCTTGACATTCATCTTCAAGGTAAGTATCTTCAACTTTTCTTCTCTATTTTAGTGGATAGAAGTAGCATAAGTAATGGATTTTGAATGTATTTCTCTCTCCATTAATTAGGGTTATATCTATACATATCTTAATTATAATTATTCTATGTATTTTTACTTTCATGCTTATTACCCCCATTTTGTGTCACAAGCTTTAGTGATCACTTGGTTAGATTTTACTATTACTTAGTATTTACTTTGTGTATAATAGAATACATAGGACCTAACTAGGGTTATCAGATGGTTTTACTTTAATAGAGGCTTTATAACTCATATATATTTTTATTTTTTTAGTACTATATCAAACTTATCAATACAATCTAACATTATGTGTGCAGGTTTAACACATAGTCACTCCAAACTAACTATGTTTCCTTTATGCATGTCTTTTCCAAATATAGGTGACTATATTATCAGTTTAACATAATCCTCTTATTAATATATAGGATTTCATACTTCATCAACATATTTAACTCTATTCATATTTATCTTTTTTAACATATAAGTTTGTAGACATAATCAAGCTAATCGACTTTGTTAATAGATTATTTTTAGCACTAGGTTTCACAAATTTCATCAACCTAGTTGACTCTATTTATAGAAATTAAAAATTATCAAATGAGAAACACAACATAGCATTTACAAATCTAATCATATTCATAATTATCAAGGTTCATTCTTACCTTCTCTATCATTTCTATTTATCATTTATAGTTTTCTTTTTCATAGTTTATAGTCTATAAAACTGTAATCCTACAATAAATTGGGTTAACCAGCTTGACACAATTTTGTATCCTATTTTATTGTTAGAATCCACAATTGACTTATTTTAATATATTATTATAGATATTACTTCTAAATAATAGTAGCGACCCTATCAAATTTGTTTTGTATTATTTTCATACAGTGCCATCTAAATTGACTTTGTAGTCTTCATAATCAAATAAATTAACCTATTTTTCTAGTAATTAATTAAATTTTTCATTTTATTTACTTGAATTATTAGATTAATAAACATATAAAAATTAGGTGGATTTCAATTTACTGATTTAGTCACACTATTTTTTATTTTTCACATACTTCCAAATCACTTAACACTAAAAACAATTAAACATTTTTCTTCCTGCAATCTACCTATTTAAATTTCATAAACAAGGGAGTAAAAAACTTGGTTTTATATCCAAGTATAAACATGTGGTTGATGGTATATATTGTCAAACTACCTAACACCCTTATTTCATCCTACACTACCTAAAACTATCCATACATTGATTTGTAGTTCCTTATTGCATCTAACTCCATATCACATTAATTTAAAATTTTATTATAAATTAATAACATTCAAGAATGACTAATTAGCTTATAATTTATCTTAATTTTTTTCTACTCTTTCTTTGATCATTATATTTTGTATTTCAAAACTTGTACTAGTCAGCATTAGTGCAAGTTTTATGTTGTGTGTTATAATTAGAACAAACACATTGATATAATTTATTTTGTGCTTCATAATATTTACTTATCTATTATCTTGAAAAATCTCTCCCTATTTTTGGAACACTATCATCCCTTTCAATATAATCTCTTGCAGACTATTAGTATTGCTTACCTTTAATATACAATTGTCATATATGACTGTGTATATTTTTATCCTATTAAATTTCTCCATATTTAATAGATAGTCTATCCATATGCTTATGACATGTTTCAAGTTTACCATTTGTATAACATAGTCAAGAAGTTTGATTCTATTTTTTACATCTTGTTGTATTGACCTTTTCCCATAGACTCTATCAACCCAGTCAAACTTTAACCTCTTAGATGATATTTTTATGTGTTTGGAATACTCTATACTTATTTTTACTCCTTAATTACTAATTTTATATTTTTCCTTAAATCATCATGAAATCCCCTATCAAAATATTTTTGGACAACTTAAATCCATTTGGAAGCTATATGGTGTGTTCTTTTTTTCTTACCTTTGACACCCAACAAGATCTTCACTCTTGGATCACCTTTTCTCATCCCTCATATATTGATTACAATATGGTATAAATCAATCCAATATATGAGATTAGTGGATTAGATCCATTTCATAATTTTCAAGATAATTCTTACTTTAAGGCACCTTACCATACTATGGGGGCAATTGGCATAAGCCTAAAAAATAACCCCATAAGAAATATTCTCAACACTAATAATTTTTGACCTAATAACCCTACCCCTAATACCAATTATATGAATCCTCTTCCTAACACCAACCCACCAATTGATACAACTCAAATTATTACATAAATATTACAATAAATGAAAAACCATGCAATCATTTAATACCTGTCAAATGATGCAACTACAACATCATTTGATAAACATGGCTAACTAGACTCCTATCCTTCTTCCCCAAAATAACCAAAATTTCATTCTTCCACCTCTTAAAGATACCATGGTAAATTTCATTCCCCAACCTATCATGCATAACAAGATGCTTCAACATATTCATAATGAACCTTTATCCCCATTTATTGTATCTATTGATATTGGTAATATATCTCCAACTATTAATAATGATGGAACTAAAGACCCCACATCTTTAATCAAAGCATTTAGTAATATTTATAAAGAGTGGATCTAAACTAATACCTTTTCCACTACTAAAATTCTAGTTAAAATATTAATAGGTGATGTATTAGAATGGTATAAGCAACTTCCCCAACATTTTATATGGCAACTTTAGGATTTATTTGATCCTTTAGTTAAATAATTTCAACATAATGGCCTTCCTAAAAATTGTCTTAGCCATTTCATCAATGCTAAGCAATCCCCTACTGAATCATCTCATGATTTTATCTAATGATGGAAATCTTTGGCTCATAAAGCTAATCATAACATGATTGATGATAACTTGTTCAAAATTTTCATAAATGCCTTAACACCTTCCATCTAATATAAGGTTCAAAATTTTTCTCCCCAAACATTAAACAATGATATTTTCCAAACTAAGTGATGATATTTTATAATGAAAATTTTTGAACATAACACTAAAACCATCAAGAGATATTTCTAAATTTTAACCAATGAAATCAATAGCAATCCTCCTCAACCAAAACCAGGAGTAGCCAAAATGGAAAATCCTAAACCTTCCCATATACTGCTAACTATTCAATAAATGAAACAACATTTAACACCTTCTAAACCATTCATGTATTCTAATAATCCCCCTCAATGGTATGATCCTAGAAAAAATTGTTGGTTCTATTTTGATATAGGTCATTCCCATGAAACATGTCATGGGATTACTAAATTTTATGTTTCTTTTATGCTAGGATATTTATTCAATCATGATTCCATGATCAAAATCCATCATCATGATTATGTTAATACTTATCAAAAGAAACAAGATTTCAAAACTTCTTCCTATAATAATTAGAAAATTTTATATATATCCAACCCTCAATAAACAAACAAGGATGTTTATGTGATTTATGCCAATTATGATCAATACTATACCAATTCCCAATACATGAATGTGGCTAAGGTAAATTATCAATGCAAACCTACCCACAAATATCTCATCATAAAACCAAAGAAACCATAGTCAGAAGAGTAAATTCTCAAAGATACTACTACCACTAACCTACCTTCAGAGACCCTTGAGGAACCACATCTTCAATTTGAACCTCCAACTACCTCTCTTCCTACTAAAAATATTTTAGCCTCCAAACCTCATGCTAGTTTTTATTCCAAAACTCATTGGAATTTATTAAAATAACTTAACTCTATGCCTTGGAAAATACTTCTCATGTAGTTATTTCATACTTCTCCCTATTATCATAAATTCCTAATTCAACAACTACAAGGAATTGAAGAACCATCTTCCGTAGAAGTGGAACAACCTTCTTATGAGCCTCCACCAACATAAGTTCATACCATTAAAATTATTTTTCCTTATTCAAAACCTTATATAGAGTTCCTTTAAGAAGACATAAACAATGATTAAATTATTTTTTGTGTTGATGACCCACCTCTCTTTATTAAAATAGCCATTAATACCACCCTTATTTGTAAATTATTAGTAGATGAAGGGTTAGGAATTGATGTGACATCTCTTTGGCTCATTCAAAAAATTGGGTATAAAAAATATAATCTTAAGAAAACTCATCTAAAATATTTTGGATTTGACAAGACCAATCAAAATCCATTTGGTTATATTTAGATCCCCTAACTATTGGACCCAAAACTATATGTACTAATATTATGGTTCTCAACTTACCATTATTCTACAATATACTCTTAGTTTTCCCATGGACACATCACATGAGGGATATTCCCTCTTTTGGTAGCCAACGTATAGGGTTAATTCATAATGGAAAGTATTATAAAAATGATGCCAATCCTAACCCATATAGTCTTTAGCTTCCTAACCCCAAATCTTTATATTAGATTCTAATAATTCAAAAAATTAAGAGTGCACCTTTAATTAAATTTGTCATTAGGAATCCAAACATACAGGCCACTCTTACTGATTATGATGATGATAAGCCAAATGATTTGTAAAACATGTGAAATACTACCAAGCTACCTCCTTACATTTTGGAGTGTATTCCTCCCTTGCTACCTCATGATCGTACCATCCCTCTCATAAATGAGATCACTAATTTACCCCCTCATCTTATACAAAATATGAATTCACTTGTAATAAATATGGAGTGGCTAAGTTATTTCAAGAACCTTTGAACTATGTCACCTCATTAATTTAGAGATCTAGGCATATCACCTTTTGATGTTCCTTTAGAGATATAAACATGTACTATTTCTCCCATGTATGATGATAATTACATTGTCCCAATCTCAATTGCAAGACTTGGATGTTAAAAACTATTAGTAAACCTTAGCTAAAATACATGATTTTAACGAAGATGTTCATACTATTTTCATGGATATTAAGTTAGAACCTAAAAGTCATGTACCTCTAGTTAATTATCCATTTATCGATACTCCTTGGGTTATTGAACAAATCTTACCCCTTATAAGTTTGAAACTTTTAGAACCTTGTATACCTCCTATCACACTGGTCACTTTACCAAATCCCCTCCTTGCCAATGATTCCAATGATATGCCTATTATCAAACCAATTGAATCTAATTAACCTTATTCCATAGTTCCACCTACTCTTAGGATCACTCTTGCTGTTAAGGCCATAGATGTACACTAGATAAATTATGAATATGATTTCCATAGTAAAAAAATCATTTATCTTGATATAGATGTAGAATACTATGGATATTTACTTATGTTACCTAGAGATGCAGCCATACTTGAGTTTATCCATGCCCGAGAACCTCAACTTCCTTGACAACATCACAAACTTAGGAATTTAAAATGAAAGGCTCCTCATTTTAAAAACTTTATTACTAGCATTCATCCCAAAAATAGTTCCATTTCTTCTCTTCCCAATGCTATATATCATTTTAAATTTGGAAATGATATTCTTATTGAAAAAACCATGAGAATATAATATGTCACACCTTCATATCCTCAACCTATAATAATTTACAGAGAACTGACACCGATCAAGCATGATAAATTTAGTGTGTTATTTGATAAATATCATGAGACTTTTGGTTTTTCATATGACAACATGCTTGGTATTGATCTTAGTATCATTATGCACAACATAATCACATACCCAAATTTCAAACCTATTCATCAAAAACAACAAAAAAATTGACCCAAAGTTTCTACTATATGCCAAAAGGAAATTATCAAACTATTATATGCCAAGTTTATTAAACCTATAAACTATTCTGAATGGGTGTTAAAAATTGTTCTTATTCACACAAAATTCACCATGGTTATCTACATATACATTGACTTCTGCAATCTTGACCTTACTTATCCCAAAGACAATTTTCCATTATCTTTAATAGATGTCATCCTAGATTCCACTACTACATATGAAATGTTGACCCTCATAGACAAGTTTCTGGGCTACAATAAAATTCATATATCCCTTGAAGACCAACACAAGACAACATTCACTATGGAATGGGGCACCTATTTCTATGTTAATATGCCCTTTGGCCTTAAATATGCTAGAGCTAACTATTTGTGGGGTATGCCCCATATTGTTCATGATATTATACATAAGAATATGTAAACCTATATGGATGATTTCATTTACAAATAAAAAATTTACACACCCCATCTCTCTAATCTAGCCATCATCTTTAATCAATTAATCAAGTATAAAATTAGAATAGAACCCTACAAGTGTGTCTTTGGTGTTACATATGGTAAGATTCTAGGGTTATTAGTCTCTATTTGAAGTATTTATGTTGATATCACTAAAATCAATGTTATTTTCAACATACCCATTCTTCTCTCCATTCCAGACATTCATACTAACCTCAACAAACTTGGGTCAATTTGATGATTTATCCCCAAAATGGCTTATTGCATATACTCTGTTAATTCCCTTATTAATAAAGGTAATGATTTAAAATGGAATGATACTTGTCACAAGTAATTTGACAATATGAATGAATGATTTATCCATTTGTATACCCTTCATCCACCTTCCATTGATTGTCCCTTGATTTTGTACACTTCTTCTACTCTTGTATCTATTGGGGCAACGTTTGACAAATAAGATGATACTAAAAGAGAGTATTCTATTTACTATATTATTTGAGGCCTCATTGATTATAAAAATATTTATACCAAAGTAGAACATGATTACCTCACCATATATTTTGCATTTCAAAAGCTTTTCCAATACATGCTCTATCAAACAACCTATATCATTATTTATTTTGACCCACTTCGTCACTTTTGTTCAAAATCATTTCTACCTAGAGATACAATTTTCAATTGGATGGTTATCTTAATGGAATTTAACCTTCATATTGTAATACAAAAATCTATCAAAGGGCATGTCATCACCAACCAATTTGCAATGGCACCCATGCCTACTACAAATCACCTTCAAGATAGTCTCCTTGATGATAAAATTATCTATATTGAAGGTTTCAATCAATATATCTCTCTCAAATATTACATCCATAACTTCACTACTGCTAATAAATTAATAAGATACCTATATCATTCCCAATACTACTAAATCCAAAGTAGTTATTGAAGAGCTTCCTAAAGTCACCATAAATTTGCATGAAGACACCTAGACCCTACACTTTTATGGTACCAAATGTCTCCAAAGAATTGAGATGTATTCTAACTAATCTTCATGGTAAAATAATCCCTTTGGCATTCTATCTAACCTTTTATGTCACTAATAACATGTTAAAATATGAAGTGTTAATCTTAGGCATGAAAGTGGAATTTGACTTAGATATTCCATATCTACATGCCTTGGGTAACTCCTAACTTATCTTCTAATAGGTTAATGGTGATTATCAATGTAAAATTAAAAATATTATCATTTATCATCAAATGGATACCACACTCACCAAAGAGTTTGCCTCTTTTACCATTGATCCCATTCTAATAGATCAGAACTTTATTGATGACTCTCTTTCTTCTTTGACATCCTTATTTCATCTTCATTTAAGCACTTAGTGATTCCCAATTTCTAATTCAAATAAGAAAATCCATATATTCTATCCAATTACAATATTCATTTATCTATCACATGTCAGGATCTTGCTCCACCAAAAGAGCACAATATGATTACCAAACCAAGCAACTTAATATGCAAAAATTAACCAGATTCACCAAGTAACTAGAATTCAGAATAACACATGATATGAGAGACAATACACAACTTGTATTAACACTTTATACAGAAAAGAATACAATAAAGAGGATGCCACTTCTTCTCCACCACCTTACAGAGGTTTCCCACACCTCAAGTGAACAGTAAATCTTCTCCCTAAAGCTCTCCCTCTCAGGTCCCAACACACAACTCAAATATAGAGTTGGTGTTCACCTCCTGTGCTCCACGCACACCACAAGTGCTCCACACACTCTATAAGTACTCCACGTACTCCACAAGTACTCAAGGTACTTCAAGTAGATCTCCCATGAACTTGCAACAACCTGCGATTCAACAGACCATACTTATGGAAGGAACTCCCTTGCCTTCCTCTCTTGCTCTATCCAAGTACACACCTATACTTCAAGTAGATCCTACCTGATACTGCTGCCTGTTGTGTTGCTGTCTATATGATCCTACACACCTACAAATCAAACCCGGTTTTTCTCACCTGTGAACCTTGACCTTGCACACACATACACCTGTAGATCAACGATCTTACTTACCATGTAGATCTCCTATATAAGCCATGCAACTATGACCAAGATCCTACATACATGAAGAACCCTGTTGATTCTCCAATCCAGCACCTACACCTGGTACTATGGAACTAGGAGGAACACCCTTGCTCACCTCACACACAGAAGGAACAAACTTTGCTCAACTCAAACTAGAACACTTTTCCAATACAACCATGAGTCTATTATATAGATCTCATCCAAACAATGATTAGACATCTAATTACCATAATTAGATCCATAACTCTCAGTCTAAAAATAGCTCTCTTCATGCAAACACTTGGTTCGTTAGCTAACTGCCCGTAATAAGCTCGCAGTCGAACCACACAGGCGACCGATGTCGGTCCCTATCTGCCTGGAGGTGACCGATGCCGGCTGATCTCTGACCGACATCAGTTGCTTATCTTTACTGTCCTACCGATGTCGGCTGATCAGACTGACGTCGGTTGCTCTGACGCTTAGCAACCTTCGGCAACCCCTCCAATGGCCTTCTCCGTGTCTGCATCAGTGAAGCTTTTAGCTCCACAATCCTAACAATCTCCCACTTGGAGATAAATAGCTGCACTGTACCTGTACCCATACTCTGTCTAATCTATTTCTTGGTTTGTATCCCTCTTCAAGATCAATCCTGAAGACAACGCACCACACATCTCGTGGTGTACCTCCTGTCATCCGAGTACCCTGCCACATCTGAACCTACAAATCCATGTAGTGAAGTCCTAACCCTACATAGCATGAATCCCTACTACTGGTCCCTCTCAAATACCTGAGAACCCACTTCCCCGAATTGGCTCCTAACTCTCTGACAGCTCCCACTACATGGGAATACTCAGGTCTATACTAGACCTCATGTGATTTCGGACACTATACTTGTCCAGCCCTTAGTGTGCTCTGGCTCTGCATCCTGAACCTCACCAACACCTAATTCACATCAGCTCCCACTCGAGACAAAATCAACCTGTGATCTCCATGCCTCCCATGTCAAAGAATTTCACTGCTCCAAACTCCTCATGACATGCCACTAAACTAATCTTACCCTTAGCTCAGCAAAACCCTGTATGTACAAACCCGCTAGCTAGCAAATATACCATCCACATACAGTAATAGAATGATGTCGTGACTCATCATCCACCTGGTAAGTCAAACCATAGTAGTTACCCTGACATTGACTGAAGCCATGCTTCGTCCTCTACCTGTCAAAACCTGTACCACTGTCCTGCAGCTCCTCAAGACCATATACCTAGTCTTCCGTCTCATGTATCCGTTCTCTCTATTCTTCAACTAAGGTATCCATTCATCTCTATGCTTTCATCCACTGGCAACCCTACCAAAAACACCTATTTGGTTCTCCTCCAAGGAATCACATCCTCATTCATGCTGAGCTCACACCTGTTTCCTAGATCCTTCCTGCTCTACAATCAGAAACAAGTATAAAGAAGAGGAACAACAAATTTGAGGGCCTACTTACGTCTTCAGTCCTCCGTATGGGTGTTTGAGACTCCTTGACAGCGTGCTGTCCACCCAAAATCCATTACAGTGACCGACCTCGGTCACCCCACAGTCTGCATCCGACCGAAGTCGGTTCCCATGCGTCTGTCCCTGACTATCGACTCTACCGACGTCGGTGTCCCTGTTACCGATGTTAGTCCTCCTGACTGACATCGGTCTTACCTACTGCCAACATCGGTCCTCCTAACTGACGTCGGTCTTACCCTACCCGACATCACCGACTTCGGTCTGCACATGACCGACATTGGCACCTGTCTGTTCGACGCCGGTTCCTCCTGACCGACGCCGGTACCTATGTTTGCCTGTGAGTGATGACTTTTTACCTGCGAGCTCCTTTGAATCAAATCCCATGTCTAAACTGCCCTGCTTAGAAGTATCCAGCCACATCCACTGGGTTCTATCCGCCATCTCCTCCAAGAACACCAAGGCTTTCTAGTTCTTAACCCTGTCAAATATATTTGTCTTCCGCTTAAGAACATGCATCTCCTTCCTGCTCATGTGACCAAGCCTACGAAGCCACGTCTCCGCAACAAAAGAAGAATCAGTAATATAAACAAGTAGATAAAGAATACCTATCTTCTTACCACCAGCTAATTCAAGTGCATCCACTGTGAGAGTTCTTGTGCATCTCTCATCACCTAATCTTTCTGAAGAAATTAGCCATATCTCCAAACCTGGGACCTGCATGACCTTCATCAACAACTATGTGTTGGCCGCCTGCAATTTCAGCGTCACTTCCCCTTTGCCAATTCTTTGGCAAGGCTCACCAGCTCCTCTACCTAGGGCTGCATGGAAAGAGGCAACCGAATCTTTTATCCAAGATTCAACTTTATCTAAGAAACCTCCCAGAGCATCCTGTGTAACAACACCTGCAACATCTGCTTCTTCAGTTTCTTCATGCTGATCTGCTACCAACCAACAATATTCTTTTACCTGCTCTTTCTTTCCATAGGACCATGAGTAACCATCTGTGCTTTTCAACTCCTCCATTCTTAGCTTACTTTCATCTGCCATTGCTCTACTCCCACTCAATCAGAAACCCATGAGAGTGACCTGTAATCAAAACACACTACCCAGATCTAAACCAATCTGTTAGTATCCCAACCAAAAGCTCTGATACCACTTGTCAAGATCTTGCTCCACCAAAAGAGCACAATATGATTACCAAACCAAGCAACTTAATATGCGAAAATTAACCAGATTCACCAAGTAACTAGAATTCAGAATAACACATGATATGAGAGACAATACACAACTTGTATTAACACTTTATACAGAAAAGAATACAATAAATAAGATGCCACTTCTTCTCCACCACCTTACAGAGGTTTCCCACACCTCAAGTGAATAGTAAATCTTCTCCCCAAAGCTCTCCCTCTCAGGTCCCAACACACAACTCAAATACAGAGTTGGTGTTCACCTCCTGTGCTCCACGCACACCACAAGTGCTCCACGCACTCCACAAGTACTCCACATACTCCACAAGTACTCAAGGTACTTCAAGTAGATCTCCCATGAACCTACAACAACCTGTAATTCAACAGACCATACTTATGGAAGGAACTCCCTTGCCTTCCTCTCTTGCTCTATCCGAGTACACACCTGTACTCCAAGTAGATCCTGCCTGATACTACTCCCTGTTGTGTTGCTGTCTATATGATCCTGCACACCTGCAAATCAAACCCGATTCTGCTCACCTATGAACCTTGACCTTGCACACACATACACCTGTAGATAAATGATCTTACTTACCATGTAGATCTCCTATATAGGCCATGTAACTGTGACCAAGATCCTACATACATGAAGAACCCTGCTGATTCTCCAATCCAGCACCTACACCTGGTACTGTGGAACTAGGAGGAACACCCTTGCTCACCTCACACACAGAAGGAACAAACTTTGCTCAACTCAAACTAGAACACTTTTCCAATACAACCATGAGTCTATTATATAGATCTCATCCAAACAATGATTAGACATCTAATTACCATAATTAGATCTACAGCTCTCAGTCTAAAAATAGCTCTCTTCATGCAAACACTTGGTTCGTTAGCTAACTGCCCATAATAAGCTCACAATCGAACCACACAGGGGATCGACGTCGGTCCCTATCTGCCTGGAGGTGACCAATGCCGGCCGATCTCTGACCGATGTCGGTTGCTTATCTTTACTATCCTGCCGACATCGGCTGATCAGACCAACGCTGATTGCTCTGACGCTTAGCAACCTTCGGCAACCCCTCCAATGGCCTTCTCTGTGTCTGCATCAGTGAAGCTTTTAGCTCCACAATCCTAACATCACATTAAGGTTGTCACTATTTGACAAAGCCCATGTTATAAAATATTATCCAATTCTTTGAACATCAAACTTATCCTCTTGAGACAGATTCTAACAAAAAGACTAGAATTTAAAAACAATATTTTAAATGTCTTTTGATACAATACCCTTTATTATCATAATGCAGAAGGTACCCTACTCCACTATGTAATGAAAGAAGAGATCCCTCCTCTCCTTGAATAAGAACATGGGTGAATTTGTGGTGGTCACTATAACATACATGCTAAAGCATGAAAATTCCTACATATGGGATACTTTTGGCCTAATTTAAAAAAGGATGATATCAATTTTTCTAAAAAGTGTAGTCCTTGCCAACTCCATAATGATCTAATACATTTACCACCATCTAAGCTCCAAAATATGGAATTTCCTTTCCAATTTTCTAAGTGAGGATTATATCTAATTGGAAAATTACCTCAATCCCAACATGGGCATGTTTTTATCATCATGGCTATTGAATGTTTTACCAAATGGGTAGAATCCATACCTCTTGACAATGTCAAAAGAGCTAAAATTTACAAATTTATCTTTAACCAAATCATCTATCATTTTATATTTCCCCATATTATCATTTTTTATAATAGCATCAATTTTAAGAACAAAGATGTGAAGCAGTTATGTGCTAAATTTAAAATATCCCACAAATTATCCATGCCTTATCATCCACAATTCAATGGCCAAGCTGAGGCCACTAATAAAATTATCAATAAAATCTTCCAAAATACCATCTATAAAACTCACACAAATTGGTATCTTTATTTATATCCTACACTTTTTGCCTATTATACTAATATTCATACTACCACCAAGACAACACCGTTCTCACTAGTTTATGGTTCCAAGTCTATCTTACCCTTAAAAGTTGAGCTTACCTCTTTACATATATCTCTTCATGGTATCATTCCCAATGAAAAACTATGTGAATCTCTCATTCATAATCTCAATCTTCTTGATGAACATTTTCTATCCATTCTTCAACATAACTACCAATACAAGGCTCATATCACCAAGCAACATAATAAAAAGGTTAAAGGCTGCACTTTCAATGTTGGTGAACTAGTCCTTAAATTAGATTATACTCATGATAAATAAGGTAAATACATCAAAAAATGGTGAGGCCTTTATTTATTAAATGGAATTCTTTGTCCTAACGTTGTGTTTTCAAAGAGCCCACTAATACACAATTCTTGAAGAAATATTTTGCTTATATATTTCCCTTCTTATCATCTTTATATATGTTATCCTAATAACACTTTTTGTAGGATTTATTCATGGATATCACCCTTTTTACTAGGTTATTTTTATACAAACCTTAGTTCCATCCCTAGTTCCTTCAATTTATTTATCTCATGAGTTTCATTGTAATGCCATGGATAGGACTCGGTTTTCCTCATGACTTCCTTTCACTTTCATTACTTTTCATTTCAATTTTTTTATTTTTCAATTATTTTTACACCCTTTTGAGTTTTTATTTTTTGTTTTACAGTGTTAGACCATGAATAAGACTAGGTTTTCCTCATAAATACCATTTCTACCATTTTATTTTCACATACTTTGTTTAATCTCTTAGTTTTCTCTTTTATGATTTGCAATGCAAGACTATGGATAGGACTAGGCCCTCCTCACAAATACCATTTTTTTCCTTTATTGCACCCACTTGGTTTTCTATTTTATGAGTTGTAGTGTAAAACCATGGATAGGACTAGGCTCTCCTCATAAAATCACTATTTTATTTTTAAATACCTTTACTCAATTGAGTGTTCCTTTTATAGAATGTTATGAAATGGTTAAAGTTTGTGATCGCATATTCTTAGCTTCAATTTTTGTTTATTTTTTGGTTAAAACTTGCACAATAAACTATGTTAGCTTGTTCCCCTACATTTACATACATTTTTATGATAAGGAATCATACTAACTTATTATTGTATCCATTTCCACTTTTATCACATTTTTTATCATTTGAATTAATTTAAATTATTTCATGTTCATTCCCATTGATTTCCTTTCCTTTCATTCCAATTTGGATAAAATAAGGTCAAAGTCAAGATAACAATTTTATTTCACATGAATAAATAAGACTCTTTCTTATACACCATGCTCTCTAAGTTCTCTTTCATAGCAACCAATCCCAAAGTTTTTGAATGTTTGTCATTTTTAGCACCCGTATTTAGTTCTCTAAATCCATATGAAGGAATGGAAAAATCAATCAAAATTTAAAAGCCAAATCATTTAAAATAAAAAGGCAATTATTAATAGGCAACTTAAAAATTCAAAATCACACCAAAAGATGTGATTCATAACACATCTCCTATCTCCAATTGAATACCAAACTCAATAGTTGGCCTCATCATAGACTAAGGTCCATTAGGGTGTAGTAGGCTAGTATATTAAGATAAGAGAATTCAAAATAATCTATATTACTACCTTATTTATCACATAAGTACCCAATATTCATAGTATACAAAAGGCTCTATAAGGGGTCCTAAAGAATTGGGAACATGTTGTGTGAAGGTATGTCCATTTTAATTTTCATGCATATAGCCTTCATGGCATGATATTCATACTCAATTTGGTGACCCAAGATTTGTGTGGTTAGGAAAAGTTCTTCATATTACTTAATATCAAAATTCCTCTTGTTTTGATAAACCTAATCTAAGTGTCTTGACTTGGATAAAGAGTTTCTCTACTTTACTTTTTATTTCATTTTCCCCACCACCCATTTCATTTCCCCCCTTGATAGGAAAGTTTGAATCTAAATCTATTTCCCCACTTTTATATTCCATCTTCTTCACATCTCAAAAACATACTAGCATTACTTTGTTTTAATTTTCTCTATCTTTAGAACACAATATAATATGCTTTAGTGACTATGCATTATCTTAGTTATACCATTACTTTACATTTATAGAATTTCCTTGGTTTATTTTAAAATTATTTCATTATCACTTCCTTTTTTCAGACAACTACATTTGTCTCTATATTTTTTTTGTACATCCTTTTTCCAAACAACTACGTCCGTTTCTATTTTTCATGTACTTTTTCCATTAATGATTGAGTAAGGATTGTTAATTATTACTCATCAATTTTATTTTACCATTTATTGCCCATCTTTGTTTAAGGATTGTTACTACTTTCACATTGATGTTTGATTACCATTTTTACTTGTATCCATAGTTTGATTTGGTTTATTTAATTTTCTTACTTAAGGTTTACTTGTTTGATTTTTTAGGTCATTTAGTAGCCTTGGATTTTTGGTTACCCAATTTAATCTAGAATTTTGAATTGGTCATTTGGTCATAACTTAGCATTTATCACCCTAGCTTACCAATTTTGCCTACACTATTTTATTTATCTTGGATTTCATACTTATTTGTTTTTGATCTTTAGTTTTGAATCCTTGGGTTTGTCCAAAGCATTTTCTATGCCCTCCATGATCAGAAATACAAACACACCAAACAACCATCCGATAATAAAGGTAAGTCAAGGTATGCATAGTTTACTTTTATTTTAGTTATTTCATTTTAGTCATTTCCTTTAAATTATTTTATGTTTTAAAATACTATAATTTATTTAGCTTCAACATTGTGAATTGTTATGTTATTTTCTTGAAGCACCATCCCATGTTACACCTAAGTGAAACATGATGAGCTTGATGTGGGGCATATGCATACACATAATATTTTTAAACTTTATCAACTATTGATTCTTTGTCTCTTACAACAACCCATCGAGTCTCAATCTCTCTAAGTGCACACCTTAAAGGGTACACCAAAAAAAGGGTGGGTAGACCATTGGTACTTCACAAGATTGTTGTCCCCTATACCACCAATTAAAACCAACACAAACCCTATCTTATACACTTCCCTAATATTTGACACCTTCATTATGCACTCTTCCAAGTAATTCATTGCCTTATCCAGCCCCTACCTAAGATAAAAACCCTTTTTGACATGTATTGAACAAATTTAGCCTAGGCCAACCCTGTACTTAAATTATATTAGCACATTATAGGTCTAGGTCAGCCTCAACTGACCCAGACTAAGACCTAACTTACTTTTATCAACTAACCATATAAGGTTGAATTGGGTTGACACTATTGGCTAAAATTTTAGAAAGGTTTAGGGTTAGATTTAGTTATATATACACATTTATTTCACCATTTATTAGAGAGAAAGAAGAGTTAATTATTTATTTTTGCTTCTTTACAATATGCTCTTCCACCATTCTACTTGAGGAATTATTTGCTTAGGGTTTATATTTAGAAAGAATAAGTTTATCTTGTGAAATATTGAGACACATTAGGAGGCCACTAGCTATAGTCCATTATCCATACTTAGCTTATTAAATAATACACAATAACCTCTTGAGAAGTACATTTGGTTAAGGGATATATTGAGTCTTGATAGGTTCATCTTCAAGGTAAGTATCTCTAACTTTACTTCTCTATTTGAGTAGATAAAAGTAGCATAAGTAATGGATTTTGAATGTATTTATCTCTCCATGTATTAAGGTTATACACACACACACACGCACACACGCACACATGCACACACACACACACACACACACACACACACACACACACACACACACACACACACACACACACACACACACACACACACACACACACACACACACACACACACACACACACACACACACAGATTAGTTATAATTAGTTTATGCATGTTTAATTTCATGTTTGTTAGCCCCATTTTGTGCCACAAGATTTAGTGAGCACTAGGTTAGATTTTAGTATTACTTAATATTTACTTTATGAATAATAGAAAAGATAAGACCTATCTAGGGTTATCACATGGCGTTACTTGAGTAGAGGATTTGTAACCTTCTATAATGAAATTATTGTGGTAAAATGCCCTTTGGTTAGGTCTAGTAGATCCACCTTGGTCATGACCATGAGCGTCTAAATGTATCAACAAGTAAAAGTGTATGATTTATCTTCTCTGAGCTAGAATTGATTTTTATGTTAGTTACATTTTCCTTTGCATACAACTGCATGAAGTAAGAAAATCAAAGTAAAGAGAAAGAGATAAAAGGTATAAATCATAGCCATATATATGGATGAGGTCAGTGTAAGCATCCCCTACATCAAGTGGTATCAAAGCCTACATAAAGTGGGATTAGAGCATGGAAACTCTTGGAAAAGTTTATGATTTCATGCATTAAAGGTTTCTAATTGAGGTTAAAAAATATAGTAAGAGAGACATAAAGGTTTGTGAAACCTAGAAGGTAAGATTTTGTGTTATAAGATCATCCCTAAGAATAGAGAAGAAAGACTCCAAGAAGAGGAGTAATTTCAAGGTGGAAAAGACTTGGAAAGGAGTGTTAATAGACCAGGTAGAGGATATAAACTAGGTTGAGACACTGAGGCAAGGTAAAAGATACTTGATAAATCTAGGTGAAAAATACTTGCTTGAGAGAAGATGAAGATAGAGAAATCAAAAGTAGGGAAGGGATTAGTTGAGTTAGAGTACCACAATGAGAGAAAGAGGAAGGAATACCCAAAGAGAAAAGGGTTGGTTATTGAAGTGGAGATAAGTGATATGAATTAAAGGATATAGAGGATAATTCCCTTGGCTAAGCTCATACAACAAGAGGAAAACTAATGTTATGGCTAGGTAATGATTAAGAAAAGAATTAAGTGGCCTATAAGGCTACTCATGGAGAGAAGAAGAAAGATTGACATAAGATACAATGAGAATAAAAAGAGGTTGCTTTGTAGGAAGATCAAGGAGGAGATGAAGAAGTTCATGATGGATGAACAAGTTTATAGACAAGATAAAGGTGATTTTATTCCCTTAACCTTTGACATGTTTAGGGATATGTGTGGTCAACTTGTGGCTTAAATACATTTTTTATAATCTTGTTACATTTCTCTATTTTCTTAGTTAGGTCAACCTATGGAATAACTATGGATAATTAGACTATATATAAAAGATAGTGGTTAGTTTTTAATCATCATATTAATTATTTTACTCCTATTACATTTTTTGGAGGTTTCCCCCTTAAAGTGTCCCTGCTATATTATCAAATATTCTATTCTGCTATCAATTATTTCTATGTGATCTCTTATATTTGATTATTATGTGTGATAAATAATTAATCTATGTGAACATCTAAATAAATAATTTATTTACAAGTGGTATTAGATCACCGACCCATGTTTGAGTCATAGGTCTCTAGTGGTAACATTAGCATAGTAATGTTTACCTAGGGATCTTACATGTACATGAAGGTGCACACCTATCCTGAGGATGGGATTGTCAGAAGCGTGGTGGGGTGTTAAGATCTTGGTGGGTAGATTCACTAATAGTAAGATTTGTTGGTGTAACAGTTCATTATAAGTGATATCAAATCTTTTCTTTGGGAAAGTTTCCTATATCATTTTTTTTAATCTAGTGAGGTATGACTTGTGCAAGTTAAAAGAGTGAAAAAACATAACTTGCAATCTAGGAAGAATTGATTTTTTCTATCAGTGTAGTATTATTTGAAATGCTTTTTTGAAAAAAATATTAAAAAGAAGTTTGGAATTTTTTTTTCTTTGCACATTTCCTCAAATTTTCTAGAATAAACTTCCTCAAAAATGGACTAAAAATAGCATTCATCTCAGTAAGATGGTTGTAATGGTATATTCTATTGGTACACTTTTTTGTGCTAAAATGTTTTACCCTAGTACACAAAAGCAATCATTGGATTCATCTTGGTGATGCAATTACAATGGTACCATCTCTTGGTACATAATTTTTGGAGAAAATTACCTCCTAGGGTTTGTTCATGGTGGGTCCTACTGCTTGAGGAAAAAATGAGGGAAAGAGACTCCTAAGACTCCTAGGGATGACATGGAATCTCTAACTTTAGATCTGATGATTTCTTAACTTCAGGGTAACATAAAGGGCTTGATATAGTAGGATGAATTTGATATAGTTCAAAGTAATGTTTCAAGGATGCATAGAGAGATTATTGGGGTACATACTCAATTATATTATATCTTTTCACAACTGGATACCATTTCATCTCAGTTATAGACAAATAACCCTCCACCTCATCATTTGGGTCCTCCTCTCAACACTAATAGCTCCAATCTTGGTATGAAACTGATGTTTCCAAAAGTGGACATTTATAAGTTTGATGGTAAGGATCTTCTCACTTGGATTACCAAAGTTAAGAATTTATTTGATCTACACCAAACTCTTAGTTATCAGAAGGTGTATCTAGAACCTAAGTCATTCATTTGATATTTCTTGCTGTGTGCTCAAAATAAAAAGAATGGCACTCCTATTACATGGTCTATTTTACATGATAATTTATTATCTCATTATCATAATAATGTCTTTGAGAACTACTTTATCTAGTTAGTCAAACTACATTAAATAGGAACTATGTAGGATTATATTCATCAATTTTAGAATCTATCCTTATGGGTGGAAGACATTATTGAGGCAAAATTGATTGATCTTTTTCTTGGTGGAATTAAAGATAACATCTAATTTTAGGTTCAAATGTTTAATTTATCATTTGTATTATAAGTTATCCCAAGGGAATGCATGGTAAAGGAAAGAGATGGTCAAATGGAAAACTTTCACTACTAGTTGTG
Organism: Torreya grandis; assembly: GCA_037957365.1. NCBI lineage: Eukaryota > Viridiplantae > Streptophyta > Pinopsida > Cupressales > Taxaceae > Torreya > Torreya grandis. The sequence continues at coordinate 2,059,391 of JARHVA010002083.1, forward strand.
ATCTCACCTTTCTAGCACCGTCATTTCTTCAACCCACCAGATTGAAACCTCAACAAATTGAGGAAAAGTGAGACAAAAGGTTGTGTTATGGGTGCAATAAAAAATGGAGTAAAGGACATCATAATGTTGAAAATAAGTTATTTTACATCAAAGGTGCCAATGAGATTGCAGATGATGAGGAGGCAATTGGTGAGGATGCAGAAGGACTGAGGAGGAATCTAAAGACTATCAGCCTACTATTTCCTATCATGCCCTTTTAGGTATTAGTACTCCCCAAAATCTTAAGGTGGTGGGTTTTCTTAAGAAATATAAGGTTAATATTTTTATTGATTCTAGGAGTACACACAACTTGATCAATAATAAGTTGGCTTCTCATTGAAGTATTTCATTTATCCCACTCCATAATTTTAGGTCATGATTGCAGATAGTGGTACTATCAATTATTCAAGAAAATTCCATAGTATTAAGTTATACATGGGAGACTACCTATTAAATTCTCTTATGCTTTTTATTCCCATGGGTGGAGCTAACATTGTTCTAGGAGTATAGTGGCTCACCACTTTGGGCACTATTGAGATGAATTTCTAGGAACTATTTATGTAATTTCATTCTCATGGAAGTAAATTTGAGACAAGGAGATTAAGGGATAAATATCCACAACTTTTTTTATCTCATCAAATGACTAAGATTCTCTAAAAGGGTTATGAAGTATTTTTGGCTCGCTTATTTTCCATTGAAGTACAACCAAGTTATCCATCTACATGTCCTAATCTATAACAAGTGGTTGATGCCCATTCTATTATTTTTGCTGACATGTCGAAAGGACTTACACATAACTGCATGCATGCTCATGCCATCAAACTTATTATCGATATTATACCACCCAACATCAATCCATACATGTATCCTTATGCCCAAAAGAATGAAATTATAAATATGGTATAAGAGATGTTGGACGTAGGAATCATTTGCCATAGCCAAAGTGAATATTCTTCACCAGTATCATGGTGAGAAAGAAATATGACACTTAGAGGATGTGACTTAACTATAGAGAGATCAAAAAGTACACTATCAAAGATAAGTTTCCTGTTCCTATCATTGATGATTTTCTAGATGAATTGAATCATTCTCTTTATTTTACTAAGTTAGATATGTGTTATAGGTATTATCAAATCTAGATCCATGATGAAGACATACTCAAAATAGCTTTTAGAACTCATGATGGCTATTATGAGTTAATGGTTATGTCTTTTGGTCTAATAAATGAACCATCTACCTTTCAGAGTTTGATGAATACTATTTTTAGTCCATTTTTGAGGAAATTTATTCTGGTGTTTTTTGATGATATCCTCATTTACAGTAAAATTTGTGAACACTATTTGCAACATGTGAAATAGGTACTCTTAATTATATAACAACATCAATTGTATGTCAACCTTCCAAATGTACTTTTAGAGATCATGAGGTTGAGTATTTGGGTCATATTGTTTCACATGGAGTAAAACTGGATCCTAAAAAAATCCAAGAAATGGTGGATTGGCTAGTTCTTAAGACACTCAAGCAACTAAGGGGATTTATAGGGATAACTACTTAATAGCATATGTTTGTTAAAAATTATGGTATTATTATAACCCCACTCACCTATTTATTTAAGAAATACTCCTTTCAGTGGACTGATATAGCTATCGGGGCATTTGAACAATTGAAACTAGCTATGTACACCACTCTAATGTTGGCCACTCTTTATTTTTATAAGACTTTTGTGGTTGAATGTGATGCATCTAGATATGATATGGGTTTTGTCCTCATGAAAGAAGTTAGACCACTTGAATTTGAAAATCACCAATTGAAGGGTATAAATTAGCTCAAGCCCATCTATGATAAGGAAAAGATGGCCATTCTACTTGCAGTCAAACAATGGAGACCTTATTTTATGGGTCATCATTTTCAAGTAAAGACTAATCATGATAGTCTCAAATATTTTTTAGAATAATGGTTGTCATCATAAGAACAATAAAAATGGGTAACCAAGATGTTAGGATATGATTTTGAAATAGTCTACAAGAAAGGCAAGGAAAATGTGGTGTCAAATGCACTATTCAAGAGGGATGAATCAATTGAGGCATTGTTATGTGCCATGACCATTTGGTAGGTAGATTGGCTAGAGGAAGCAAAATCAGAATGAGAAAATGATAGTGCTACCAATTTTGATTTAGAATATTTAGTAGGGTTTGGATGGATTTGAAAAATTCACATGGAATGTAATGCATTATGGTATAAAGTTAGATTATACCTATGTAATAATTATATTCTCAAACAAAAAATCCTTCAGGAACTTCATGCAACTCCATTTGAGGGTCATTCAAGGATTTTTAAAAACCTATCATATAATCAAGAAAGATTTTTTTTGGAAGGATTCAAGGGGGATTTCCAAGAAATATGTGCTTGAATGTATGATATGTCAACAAAATAAAGGTGAAACCATCAAAACCCTAGGTCTTTTGAAGCCTTTATCCATCCCTATCCGGCATTGGGAAGAGGTTTTTATGGATTTTATTATAGGGTTACTAAGATCTAATGGTAAAAATATTATCATAGTTGTTATGGATCCTCTCAGTAAGTATGCTCATTTTTGTTCTTTATCACATCCCTTTGTTGCTAGTACAATAACTTCTAGTTTTCTCAATACAATTCATAAACTACATGGTAATCCTAAGATCATTGTCAATGATAGAGATCTCATTTTTATTAGTAATTTTTGGAATTAATTATTTGTATATTTGGGTACCAAGTTGGCTCATAGCTCATCCTATCATCCTCAATCAAATAGATAAACTGAGGTGGTCAATAAATGTTTGGAAGGATATATTCATTGTTTTATTTATGATAAATAAGATAAATGGGTTCAATGGTTGCCACTTGTTGAATGGTGGTATAATAATTCTATTCAAAGCTCTTCCAAAATGTATCCTTATGTGGCCTTGTATGGATACCACCCTCCATCCATCACTTCAACCTTGAAGGTTCATCCTAAGGTTCATACAGTTGAGGAACATATTCACCATCAACAAGAAGTCCTTGTAGGTTTGCATGAAAATTTATCCATAGCCTAGAATCACATAAAGTAGTTGGTAGATCAACATAGGAGTGAGAGGAATTTTAAAATTAGTGATTGGGTCTTTTTTTGATTACATACATATAAGTATATGTCCTTGAAGTAACATAAAAAGTATAATAAGTTGTCCCCTAAGTATTATGGGACTTATAAGATCTTGCAAAAAATTCGTAGTGTGGTCTACAAGTTAGAGTTTTCTTCATCCACAAGCATACATCCATTATTTCATGTATCATGTCTAAAGAAAGTCATTAGACATGGATTTTATACTCAAATTGAGTTACTATAATTAAATGAGGAAGGGAGAGTTATTCTTGATGTTGAGGAAATCCTTCGAATGTGCACTAAGTAGCTACAGTCTAGAGTGATTAAGGAGTACCTAATCAAATGGAAGAATCGACCATGTGAAGATGCCACCTAGGAGGATGAATCCTTTGTGCATCAACATCTAGAGTCAAATCAACATTAAGGATTTTTTTTTTTAAGGGGAGGGTCATGTTAAACCCTTAACCTTTGGCATGTCTATGGATATGTGTGGCCAACTTGTGGCTTACATACCTTTTTTATATTCTCATTATATTTCTCTATATTCCTAGTTAGTTCAACCTATGGAATAACCATGGATAAGTAGACTATATATAGGAGGTATTGGTTAGTATTTGATCATCATATTAAGTATTTTTCTCTTATTTCATTATTTTGGAGGTTTCCCCCTATAAGTATCCCTATTATATTATCCAATATTTTGCTCTATTGTCAATTATTGTTGTGTGATCTCTTATCTTTAATTATTATATGTGATATATAATCATTTTATGTGAACATATAAGTAATTTCCTTACAGGTGAGGAACATCTTGAGGAGAATGAGATGGTCATCGAGGATGATAAGAAGAAATAGATAAAGACATTATCAAAGCATCCTAAAAAATAAAACAAAGAGTCAAGCAAGCCTCAAAAGTTTATATCTGATGATTTCTTGTCATGTGTGTATGTAGGTACAAAAGTGAATAACAAAGAATTAAATTTTGAGAACATAAAACTTGAAAGCATTAAGGAAATAAAACATGAACAACATGTTTATGTTGAAGAAGAGATTGATTGGGAAGTAATGTATGGAGATATAATGATTTGTTACCCTAAAATAGGAGAGATGCATGGAGAAACTTCAAGACGAATGATGCCTCATTGAAGTCATAATATAAATATAATTGAGTCAATAAGATGGAGTCAAGAGGTATGAATATCATAAATTTTAATTTGTATTTCTTGAAGCAATCAAAAAGCTTGAACAGGAGATTGTAGGTGATGGATAGTTTCTAGATTAACAACAAGAACAACTATTTTTCTATGAAAGTTAAGATCAATTTCAAGAAAAAATGGAAGCTTGGTATCATGACATAAATAATAGATAAAAGGACAAAATATGTCCTATAATAATAGTTAATTATATGAACACTTGGCATGAGTCAATGGGGGCTTAATAGAGAGAAATATTTATGATAAGACATCATGCATCATGGAGCAGCAAGGTATACAAACTAATTTATAGTATGAAGGAGTATCTATAATGACACATGAGGGATATGGAGTCCAAGTAAAAGTTATGGTAAAATTTATGAAAGATAATAATGAGGAAGAGGATTTTATATAGAGATAATGGATGCAGGAGGCTGAAATTGACCTATTAGAGTTCATAAGTCAAAGTGAAAAAAAGATGGAAGATATCATAAAATAGCTAGAGGCCAAATAACAAGATGAAGAAAATAATATTTCAAGGTCAAGAAACATGTTGCCCATAGAAAAACTTTAATAAGATAAAATTGTAGGTCACATAATGATAGAAAATTAAAAACAAGTAATGAGTTGCAAGTAAGAAGATGAACAAGTATTTGTACAAGGTGAATCAACCAAAGTGGCAAGCTAAGGTAAGCCTAAAATTATGAACAAGCTAAGCATGGAATCATGTGATTTGATCAAGGAATAATTATTGGTAGCTAATGATTTAATTAAAGATAAAAGGTTAAGAGAACATGATAAGGAACTTAAGAATATGAAACTTATTCCTAAAGAGGCTTGGAAGAAGAAAAAAATCAAGAGAGGATGAAAAGGACCATGAGATCTTTGGAGAGACTATCATGTCTCATTAATGTAAATTGATATCTAATAATCATGATGGTGAAAGTATGGAGATGTAAGATAGGGAGTCACTCCATGATCACATGGATAAAATAATCAATGAAGCACAAGAGATCAAGATAGAATAAAGGAAAGAGGAGGATAACCATGTTCCTCATAAAGGAGATAATTGGATGAAGAGTACATGTTTGGAGGAGGAAAAGATCAGTCCAAAGGTGATTCAAGGAAGGAGTAAGATTAGGTTAATATTGAGAGAGTAAAAAGAGGTTAATATTATCCCATGAACTAGTCCAAGTAGTTTTCAAAGAGATGAAGAGAAAAGACTCATGGAAGGAGAACTACAAGTAGGTGAGAAAGAGAACAAGCAAATGAAAAAAAACAAGGTAAGAAATCAAATTATTCAATTTTTAATGTTGAAGTTGAGTTATTTGGAGATATGAATGATAATATTAAGAGGAAAGGTTTCTAATAAAATTTTTTCTATGATGAACTTAAATTGGTCAAGGAGATGCCATTACAAGATGAGCAAGGAGGTTATGAGAAGACTCACCATGAGAAGCTGGAGTATCATGAAGAGGAAGACAAAGAGGATATAATTGTTAGTATGACAAGTGTGAATATTCATAATAATATATTAGATTATAAATACAAATGAGAAAGAATTTTAAAGATGATAGACCAGTAAGGAGTGTATGAACAAACCATGACAAATGTATAAGGAATGTATGAAGTATGAGTAAGAGCTAATAATAAAAACCAAAAATTTGAGGCAAATCATGATGAATATAAATAATATATGTAGGATATGTCATATTTATAATATAAGGATTTGAAATATATCATGTACTTAATTAAGGTAGAAGATGTGTTGGCAAAGAGACAAGACAAGGCAAGGAGACAACGACAAAAGAACTAGTTCAGAACAAATGAGAAAGATAAGATGAGTAGTATAAATATGATCTCATAAAATCATATGATGAATAATTATAAATAAATTATGAAGTTAGACAAAGTGAATTTGAGAAAGAGCTCAAATGTTCCCACTTAGGGAGCTTGATGCAAAGCATCACAAGGTAACATGAGAAGTTAGTGTGTAAGAGTTTCATAATGACAATTTTTGGTTTGCTATAAGTGTGACAGGTGTTATATGGTCCCCTAGTGTGTTTTATATTCTATAATATTCCTTGGGTTGTGTGTTTTTAGTCCATTTGGAGTTTCCCACCAAAAAGGACAATTTGAAATTTTGAATTTAGAACTAAGCTCATGAGTGGCATTTTTAGTTTTGTGTGAATCCAAATGTTTTAGATTATGGTAAAAGTAGGTTTTGAAGGGACCCCAAAACCCTTTAACAGAATCAAAAAAGATAAAGCATTAACAACCACCAGGAAAAGCAGTCCTGAAACCTACTGAAGAGCAGCATCAAAATCAGGTTTTACAAGGACAGCATCAATATCCAGTTTATGAATACTATTCAGCCCCCTAATATTCCAAGTAATGATTTTCATATCTATTTTTTAGGGGTAAAATCTAGAATAGTTGCCTACCCACCATCAACAATATTCTGCATACTTTCTAACTATCTAGTTTTCTTAGTGGATCTTCTTCTAGGTTTGTCTAGGGAACCAACATCTGGTTTCACCTTAGAATGTTGTTCAGCTCTTTTTCCAACTTTATTCAGAGTAGAAGCAAGAGGTTTCACCTTAGTTTTCTGATCTATTTTGCTGCTTCTAGTTTCTACCCCCTTAGTATTGATATTTTTTTCAGCCCTTTTTCTTTGGTTTAGTTTATGCTTTGAGTTTTCTCCATTATCTTTCACAACTTCTAGGGGAGGAGGCTCATCCAAAGGAAAGTCGTTATCAACCTAAGATAACACCTAGATCTCCCTAGACTGAGAAAAAAGAAGATCTCCCTCCTCTGATTTATTTCTGGCTTTAGCCAAGAATTCACCTTCCTCTAGCATAGTTTTTTTGTCTACATCTCTCCATCGATCTTCTATCCTTTGATAGAAAATGATTTGTTTTGATAGATCTATCATATCATCTATTCTTTGTTTAGGTATTATGGTATCTGATTGCAAACCATGTCCTTCTTTCTTAGAGTTTACTTTCTCAAAAGAAGGCTCTTTATCTACCTCAGCATGTGGAGCATTAGAATCTTCAAAAGAAGGCTCTTTATTTGCTTCAGCATGTGGAGCTTTAGAATCTTCATTATTCTTTTGTTCTTGGTGATGATCTTCTTTGGGTTTCCATACTTTCTTTTGCTGGACCTTGGTCTTTTTCCCATCCAAAACACTACTAGGATGATTTTTACTTTTGGAGGGACAATTTTTAACCAGATGCCCCTGTTTCTTACAAGCATAGCAAGAGTTGGGCAAATATTCAAAAAAAAAATCTTGAGTTTTTTTACCAAGCTTGGATATTAGTTCCACCTTTTCTAGGAGATGATTTAGGTCTACCACTTTAACATACAGTCTGGCACTTTGAAGTTTGGTTCTAGAAGTCGTAGCATTATCCAATGTGACAAGTTCACCAAAAGAACTAGCAATACCTTTAAAAATGTCCTCACGCCAAAATTCTAAAGGGAGACTAGGAATTCTAGCCCAAATGGTAGTGGTTAAGAAAAAAGAATCTGAGAGATCCATGTTAGGCTCCCATTTTTTAATAGTGAGAGAGCATTTACCAAAATACCACGGTCCTCCACAAAGAACCATATTCATGTCTTCCTTATAGTTGAAGATAAACGAGAAGAAACCATTCGACATTGGTGTAATATCTACCTCTCCTCAAATAACCCATTTCTTTTTAACCATTTTTATAAGAGATTCTAGATCTGGTCTTGCTCCTAAAAACTTGCCCACTAGGGTGAAATCCATGGAGGACATAGAAAAATTGACTAAAGGATCTGGAATAAAAACTTGAAACTCACCTTTCTCCCAGCAAGACTTAGTAGTCACCGGTGAGAAAAGAGATTTTCCAGTAGGTTTCTTGCCAAATAGAGATGACCAAGTCCTTCATTCTGAGAACCCTACCTTCAGCCCTTCTAAGGAATTTTCCTTGTTAGAATCAACATTATCTTTCTCCTTTTTGAGATCCTTCCCCAACACATGAAAAGCAGAAGGGGAATCCAATGGGGGGACACGGACCCCACAAAAAGGATCAGATACACACGAAGACTTTCCATTATCCACATCAGCCAAAGATTCTAACCCAACATTCTTCTCAACACCCCCTACAGTTCCTCTAGGGTCTATACCTCCTACCAAATTCTCCCCAACCAGTTTCTCACCTGCCTGCGAACCAGCTAATTTAAATTTTGAAAGAGCGCCCATAGAGTTTTCATACTCTCACATTGAATATCAATTATTCATTTTTTTGTATCACTATATTTTTATTTTATAAATGATTATATAAGTTGGTAAATGATGATATTAGGTCCTAATAGAGTGTTTAATGGGTATTTTTAATGTGCATTACATGACAAAGCAATATAATCTAATAAACTTGGATTATATCTGCCACCCTATGTGGAGATGGATAAAAAGGAGTTATCTTGAATGTAATTGTGTAGAGTGAGTAGTATTAGGTAGTTAGGAGAAGATAAATTCAAATTTAAAAGGAGGATACCCTCTATAATTACAATAAAAATCAAAATTGGAAAAGAAGTCTACCTACCTTTGTAAATTTTGTGTTTTGTTTGTTGTATGAGCAAGGAGATCAATTATTAAAATAATGATTTTAAAGAGTATATTTGAATTCATAGAGATTATTTTTATGTGTTACATATTATTTTATAGTTTTATTTTAATATATAATTAATTATGGTTTTTAACCTACGGGTTAAGGTCAAAATACACAGTCTAGACAAGATTGTGAGAGTTATGTTTTGAATATAATCTAGAAGGAAGAGAATGGGGGACTCTTGAAGGTCCATTAAAATGTTTTTTATGTTGGGAGTATAGTATAGAGTTATTAAATTATTATATTAATATATTTTAATTCTTAATAAGTCCATTTAGAGGGTAAAATTCAACTCCAACTTTCATTATTACTAACACAGTCCCACATAAGCACTCATAATTTTATAAACTTACTTATTAGAGGTTTATTGTGATTTTTCAAGGACAAATAGATATTGGAAAAGTTTAATAAAGTTTGGGTAGACCTCATACAGGTCTTATAAGTGTTTTAAAATTTCTAAAACTCATTTTATCCCATTTTTTAGGCTCTTTTGCTTGTACAAGCCTGTGTAAACTAAGCCTAGGGTTTGAATCTTGAAACCAGCATAAATTTTGTTTCCACACTTAAAATTTAATGAATATTTGGATTATAATTTTATTTTACATGATATACAATATTTTTTAGGTTTTAATTTGGTACTTAGCCATAAAGTATGATATCCAAGACTGTGTCTTTGAACTAGGCCTAAAGAGACCTAATTTCTAAGAAGGTGTGTTTAGTTAGTAGGTATTCCTTTGAGAAATTTGTATTTAAACCTTGTGTGAAGACAAAATGGGATAAAATGTTTATAAAAATTTATCTATTTTGTTTTTAATAATTATTTATTATCTAAACCTATTAGATTTATGTCAAAATAGGGCTACTAAAGACTATGCCATGAGGAAAAAGGAGTGGTTTATTGGAGAATTATAGATTAGATATTTATTAGTATTATTTTATGTGCATGGGAGTCAAAATATGTTTTAAAATGGCCATATGAGTCCCATTTTTGGAGTTAATAACCTTGAAACCATGAATAAAGACTGAATCCATATTAGAAGGAACAAGCTTGAAAGCAAGAATGGAGAGTGAAGTATTAAAAATGGTGTATGAGAGAATGGTGTTTGTAGTAAAAGGAGAGAGTGAATATGGATATGAGGATTGATACATCTTCAACATAGAGTAATACTATGTTTTCAAAAAGGCTTATGATTCTAGCTAAAGGGATGATTGATCAAGGGTGTTAAGATACAAGTAAAGTACCTGCATGAAGAAAGCAAATAAGAGTATCAATAAAGAAATCAAAGGCAAAAATCAAATACATGTATATACATGAGGTTAGTGTATGCATCCCCCTACATCAATTGGTATAATATTCTACATCAGGATGTGTGACATAGTCTAATTCCATATGCATAAGGACTAACATGTATGCTTACATATAGGTGAACTAAAACCAACCTTTATTCTAATTTTGCAAGTGCACATAAGCTCATATTAAGGTAACATAAGTTATGGGTATGGGAATTAGTAAATAACCCATAAGTTATATAGTCAGATGCTGACCATGATTATGACTCTTATTCCAATATGTCTAAAATTAGAAAGAATGATGTTAATTGAACTGAGGGTAATAATAGATCATTATTGCATGAAGACTTAATGTGTTAAGTGGATCATGGACTGTTTGAGCTAGGAAGTTTAGACCTTATTTAATAGAATGTAATCCATTAGTTTTCAACATCTTATTGGTGGATGCATCATTCTATTCTATGTGCATATTCATTAGGATGGTAAAGTGGTATAACTATATTACACCATATTTCCACCTATGGATATGTAGGAAGCTCATCTATTTGAATGCAATTAAGTTAATTAGGTTTTTAGAGAAATTTTTTGGTCATATTTCTATAGGATCAAACATAATCTAATTGGTTGTAATAGATCATCATAATTATAGGTCATATATAAACCATAGAAATAGATTATGATAATTTTACCTTTGTCCTTGGTGACTTTGTAACATGTTCCATTGAGAAAAATTAGTTGTAAATAAATATGAAAGTAGATAACATGAAAATAATAAATATAGTGTAAATAAAGATAATGATCACATCACAATAGTTAAATAATGATTTTGTAATGAATAAGTATGTAAATGATAATGTGTTTCCACATGTTTATATCACTAAAATTTTGGAACGTAATATGAGTTGTTAGAAAAAGATAAATAAGTAAAATTAAATAAATTGCATTATTTTTATTAATTTTTATGGATGAAATATTATGGGCATGGAATTTTTATCAAATCTTGGGTTTCAAAACTAGGAGTTCTATTTAAATTATACTTGATGGTTAATTTATCTTACATGGAAAAGCTAGATTATATTTTATGAATGGTCTTTGATGGAATGGGTACAACCATGGGATACTTATGGCACTTTTGGGCACGCTATAATAATATGTGTAGGAATGCCCACTTAGACCTTTTTTATTTTAGCATTAGTTGGGTTTTGTGATGGATATGGTATTTGATTACATAAATAAATAAAAAAATTATTATATACCCCATTTGACCTCTTAGATGTTAGTAGTGTCCATGTTCCCATTTGGTGTGATCATGTGTATACATCCATTTCAGTAAACCATTTTGGACTAGTGTTTTTACAAGTTTTTGTATGTTTTTTGACCCTTGGTGATTATTGTACCCTAATTTTGATTAAATGGTTAATATTAATATGATTGAGATAAAATTTAAAATGTAATCTAGATCAATAGATTTTGCATTCAAGCATACATCTAAATGTAAAATACTAATATTGATTCTTCTAATTTGACAAGGGCATACATTAAATATGTAAAGTATGAAAGAGATAATGATACTTGGATTTTTTGGATAACTACGATGATTATATTCTATAAGTGAAAATTAGAGATAAGTATGTTTGTTCTTAATTTGGTTCTAAAACAAGTTCATTATCTATTTTGGGTCAAATTTGTAGGATAAGGTCAATAGTGCTAGTCAATACTAACATGTTGGTTGATACTGACCTATGTGGAAGTAGGGGGAAAATATGTATAATCAATTTAGTATATTTTTTTATTTTTGTTTGTGATATAAAACCCTAATGATGCATGCATTTTTAAAAATTAGTCTCCTTTACCTTGAAACCCTAGGTGTAATTTTGATGGATAGAAACTTTAAAAAATCACATAAATCAACCTAATATGTTGATTGACCAATGTATGCATATCTAATACTCTAAGGATTGAAATCAAACCATACATAGTTCTCCCACCTAATGGGATTATTCATTGTATTACTTCACTATATGTATGCAACTAATGATGTGGCTTTGGTACTTTGTTATTCTTAATTTGACTTTATATTTCAAGTGATTCAGACTTGGAATGTAACTAATCCTAGTGATAGGTTTGTAATTTGGGAAGAAAATGGTATATTTTATTAGTGTATAATAGTGTATAGATGTATAAAAGATAAGTGACAAGTCCATTTTTAATGAGACCTTGATTTGTTTATATATGGATCCAATTTAATAATTCCTCATGCCACTGACACAATAGGTTGATGGGCTAAACCTAAGGATGATTTTTATTTTATAAACTAGATGTTTTTGGGAGTGATTTAGTACCAATTAGATCATGTTATTATCAACTTAAGATACTAGTCTTATCTATAAAAACTTATTTGTGTATAGGAAAATCAAATCGAGAGTCTATAGATATTTATGTAGGACATCTAGAAAGTTTGAAATAAAAATTGAGTTTATTTTAATGTATAATAACATAATGAAAGGGTTGATTCATAATATATAATGCATATGTGAAATAATTATGGATCAAGACCTTTTTAAAGTGCTCAAGTCATGTGTGGCAAACTTTTTCAAAGCGTTTCATTGTCAAGTGTCAAAGACCAAATGGGATTTATGACCAATCAAGCTTTTGATGAAATAGAGAAAACACATAATATATACCCCATTTGGCCACATACATGTTAGTAGTTTTCATGTTCACATTTATTGTGATCATGCATGTAAACTCTTTCAAGGAGCCATTATGGACCAGTGTTTCCCTAAGTTGTTATAAGTTTTATTAACCTTGTTGGGTTGTGTGTGTGTGTGTGTGTATGCACATGCATGTATGTGAACTCATGCACATGCATGTGTTTGAAATATCTTATTTCACATCTTGCATAATTTTTATCCTTATATAGCCTATGGGGAAAAAATTTATTTCTCATTATAACTATATGTTATTGTATGATTATGATATATGTGTTAGGGTGTAAAATTTTTAAAATTTGAATTAGTAAGGACCTATGTGAATGTGGACATATTTTTGATGTGTCTTATGCATGTAGTTATTCCATCTAGTGTGATTGTGAATTTGTGATCCTTCACTATATGTATACAGCTAATGGTGTGGCTTTGTGTTTAACAATGTCCTAGAATGTCATTGTTGTCATTGATGTCAAGCTTGGTCATGATTCATAATGAATTAATGATAAAGTGATCATATTAATGGTTTGGAGTGTGAAAGGTAGGATTTCAGGTTTTTGAGGTGGTAAATAATGGTATGATGGTGTCTTAGATGCTTTTGTGAGGTTCTAGTGTGGTTTTATTTCATTTGGAGTGAAGAAAGTACACCATTCTAGCTGAGATATGTCTAGACCATCAAAGACCATCATGTAGGTGTGTTGTGACCAATTTATTTGTAGATTTATTTCTTATATGGTCAAATTAAAACTTGGTCAAAGAAAAGTTTGGATATGTTGATAATGGTTCCAAGAATGTCTCCTACAAGTTTCATTTCTTGAGGTATCTCATAGTTAAAGTTATAAGCCTTCAAAGATGATCTAGTAGTGTGGGATGTGATAGAAGCCATCAAATCAAAGGTACAAGAAAGAGTAGCTGAGAGTTCAAATTTATAATCATTGGAATTTGAAATTCAAATGAATGTGTAGGAGAAAGAGACCTGAGCGCAAAGAATGGGTTATAGAAGGTGGGGTTTTGGTCAAAACTAGATGATGTAAAAATGAAAGATGAAGAAAACTCCACGATGAATATCCTCAAAAAGTTGATGTCTTTAAAGTTTGTACAAGTGCATTTATTGCACATGGAAGTTGACTATAGTTGATTGGGTTTTGATCTTGTGAACCTGAGAAGAGTAAAATGGGATTAGAACTTATCTAAATGTCTTCAAATTGTGTTATAAGAATTAAATAAGGGTGATAACTCATGGTATTCATGTTCTATGCTTTAATAAAGATTTGGTATATTGTTTTGTATAAGAAATTCTTCATGGAAATTGATTATGTGTGAAGTTCTTGACTGTAGCAGACATGAGGTTCTTGTTTGAGTTGTTTGGTGACTCTAGTCACTCAATATGATTGGTAAAATTGGTTGAGAATTTTATTTAGGTCATGTAAATTCTATGGATTCTTTTTTTATGGTTATATTGTCCTTATAATGGAAGATCAAGCTTAAGAGGTGAAAGGCAGAGTATTGAGGGTTTCAATATGGTTTATCTCTTCAAATCTTAAGAGTGTTCTTATGAGGTGAGTTCATTATTGGTCTTTTAGATTTTATTGATTATCAAAAGGATGAAATGTAATGTTGTCTTTAGTGGTCTTCAATCTTGTAAAGTTTGTTTGAGTTCAAGGTAATGTTCAAAGAAACCTAAGTCAAGATAGGGGTATGAGAGTTGAGGGTTGGCTTTCAAGACCAATGTTATTCAAGATGAGAATTGATGTTCATAAGTTTTGAATCTTGAATTTGAATAAAAGAGTGAGTTGACATGTTTTATATGACCTGAGGGTATTTATGAAGTTTTGATAGTGATCATTGTCTTATAATGTCATAAGGTTCTTGTGATCTTGAAGAGGAGTTTGTAGAAGTGTCCATGAATGATGTGTCTTGATTTGCAGTGTCCTTTTGGTGTCTAGATGACCTCACAAGGTTATGAAGGAATGTGTTGTCATTTTTTATATATCATGAAGGTCTCAGTGTTCTATAGATGATAAGTTTTGAGTTTCTTATCAAGTCCAGATAGTGCTTGTTGACATTGATTCTTTGAGTATATATGAAGGGTCTTCAAGAAGAGTGTGTGGTCTAAGAGGTTGAATATGATCTTAGGATCATGTAGCTTGATTTAAATATTTTTATTATTTTTTATTGAGTGTTTTGAAGATAATAATTCATATCATATGTCTGAAAAAGATAAAGTATATTCTCAGGTCTAGTTGGTTGTGTGTCACTATATGTTTCCATAAAGTACTTTGAAGAATTCTTAGCCATAATGGCTTGTGGTGTCTAAAGGATAGATGGTTGATGGATTTAGGATTATATGGGAGCTATTATTTATTATTTAATATTTTCAAGATAATCCAAGAATATAGTTGTGATCAATAAGGTATGAATCTAATCAGTTTAGATCTCTATGAGACATATTGGTAGCATAAGGGCTATTTGAGTCTTTAAGAGGAAAATGAATGGTTTGAATGGTCTAATTCATGGAGGAATATCATGTAGGTTGGAATTGAAGTCTTTAAAACATTATTGGAATATATAGTTGGCCTAAGAGGTTAATTTTGAGTGAGGAGAGTTAGATATGGTTGAAATATGTCTCTATTAGACCTAATGAAGGCATGGGGCTAAAAGAGGTTTCATATGATGAGCAAGTGGTGTATGACTCATAAATCATGGATAAGGTATGGTGGACCTATTGGTTCATTATTTTAAAAGTGTTCTTATGTTTATTAAGGTCTAATTGCATTGTATTACATCTACATGTAACGTGTGTCTTAGTGAGGACTAATGCAATAGGGCTAGTGAGTAAGTTAGTGCCATTTGAAGTATGGCCAACCTATAAAATGGTTGGTTAGGTTATTTAATGTGTCATAATTAATATTTTAGTTTTCATTTAAGTATGTAATTTTATTTTTCCAATAGAGTTAGTTTCTTGAGTGAGAGTCACGTATAAGAGAGGGCTACTTAGCCCTGTTTGAGTTGTTTTTAAGATATAGAAGATTGATGTGAAGTAGAGAGGAACTTGATGAGTGGTAAGAGGCTAGGGAGTATATTATAAAATTATGTTGAATATTTTAAAATATATAATAATGTATTTGTAGGTGGTGAGCTAGTGTATTACATTTCTTCAAGGCTTTTAGGCATATGTGACTAGTTATGAGGGTGTAGATGTGAAGTGAAAAGAAGAGAGTTATATGATCTTACTTATCTGGTATATCTCATTAAAGAGTTGGTATGAACTATTTATACATATATACAAAATTTCATGAGTGTTTTCATGATTGTTTCAAGCCATAGAAGGGTTGTTTGAGTGAACATGAAGAAGGGCAGATTTATGCTTATATAAGAGACAAAATTGAGAGGAGGAGAAGACCATCATCAGTTGTGAGAGGGAAACAAAGCAAGGTGGAATTTCAGATTGTTGATTTATTGGGTGATTGATTATCAAAGGGGTTTATATCCTCCTAGCAAGTTGGATCTTTATAAATCCAAGTGGGTGCTTGGTGAGTTATAAGGGTTAGTGATCAAAAAAAGATTGATTCATGGTTATAGGACAAGTAGTCCAAACTATGTTTCAATGGGTTTTATTGCCCATGAGGGTTTCCTACATATATCTTGTGTTTATGTGGTGTGTTCCTTTGTTTCATGCTTTATATGTATGTGATTTCATGATGTTGTTGTTAGATGAAGTGATGTATAGGTGAATGGATAATGAGTGGTGAATGGAATTGAATGTAAATGTTTGCACACTAATTAACCTCTCCCCTTAGTGGTTGTGTTTCAAACAATTGGTATCAGAGTGGGTGATTTTGGAGTAGGCCTAACCATCTAAAGGAGATTCTTTGAAGCATAAGATGGATAAGCAATTAAGGAAGGAGAATAAAGAGTTGAAATATTCAGTCAAGTTGAGGAATAGGTATGTTCTTTGAAGTCTAAGCTAGCTAATGAAGAAAAAGAAGATAAGATGTATATTCAATGTTTTAATGATTAGTTAGAAGCTGCAAATCCACATTTGAGATCAAAAGAGGTTGAGTGTTATCTATTGAAGAAAGAGATAGATTCTATGAATATTGAATATGGGTAGCTCATGATCAAGGTGAGCAAGATTGAGAAAGAACAAGAAAAATTAGATTAGGTAAAGAGAAAAATGAAGAAGTCCATCAGGTATCCAAGTGCATTCAGGTATGCCAATTCTTTTAATGGCCATTATTATTCATGTCATATTTTTGGTCATAGGGCAAAGGACTATGTGAGAAGAAATAATCAGTCAAAGAGAGATCAAAGTTTTCATCAAGTGAAGGATATGAAAGAGGTTGTTTGCTTTTGTTGTCATAAGGGTGGACATATTGTTAGATTCTATCCAAATGGAGTTAGTATGTCTTCAAAGTATGTCAAAATCTATGGAGCTTGTATAAGGTATGAGAAAGGTAAAACTCAAGTATGGAGACCTAAGATAGTAAAAGTAGATCAGATTGAGCCCAAGGATTAAGGAGGAATGCCTATCATGATAAAGGAAGAATTAGATAAGAAGGTATGTAAGGAAAGCTTATTGCTAGGTTTTATTGAAGAGAAAGTAGACTCTAGTTCTAAGTTACTCATAATTCAAATTGAATCAGCTATTGTAGTTGAACAAGATTCTAATCGACAACATTTGTAATCATTTTTCAAAAATATTGCTTTAGAAGAAAGGGTGGATGCTTCATTTGTGGAGGTGTGATAAGAACATGTGTTATATGCATATGTTTATTAATCAAATAAAGAGAAGAAGAGATATGATAAGAAGGTCAAATTCAATGTTCAAAATAGACCTAGAAGGATGGTAAAGAGTATTCAATCATACAAGGATGAGGAGATATGGAAATCTCTAGAATTCATGTTGTTTTAGGTCCCTTTGTGTGGGGTGTCTCTTCTAGGTTTCAAGGAGACACTTTTAAAAAGAGGAAGCATGGTGAATGTTTGTTGGCTTTTGGCTAGTGTTACATGACAAGAAATCCATGAAGATGCATTGTTATATTAGTTTGAGGTATGAAAACAAGGTATAGGTTGTGTCTTACTTTATGTTGATTCAGTTCATAAGGAGTCATGTTATGATATAAAAGAGGTAGTCCTTGGTGTAAAGGTATGAGAATTTAAAGTATGTATCTTTGTATGCTTTCTAGCTCTTTGGAAAAAAAAATTGATCCTATGGGAGTGACCTAGGATAAAAGTGTCTTGTTTGAAATTAGAGAGAGGTCTTTGAGGCATAAGATTGTGAAGATGAGTTGTAGTAGAAGAAAGGTATGGATGTAATATTATTTCATCCATACTTGGTCTCTTGAGGTAGCTTAATCTGGTGTAGTGCCTTGAGAGTGCTTTGGAGCTTGGTTTTAGGTGAGTTAATATATATTATGTTTTTTATTATTGTTATGATCAATAGTGTGGTGACACTTAAGAGAGGACTTGTGGGCCCTATAAGTTCAGAGATTGGTATGGATTTAGGGAGAGCTAACTCAAGTGCCTTATGTGTGGTATAATATTTTGGCATGTTTCTTGTAAGCAAGATGTGTCAAAGAACAATCTTGATTGTGCATGTGGTCATGATCTAAGGGGGAGCATTTATGAGATGCACCAGTTCAATAAGCTTGGGTTTTTTGGTATGTTTCATCATCTCAAGTGGAGTAGCTTAGCTAAAAGTATGTTCATTTCAATCAGTTTGATTCTAAGGTGTGTAAGAAGTCATCTTGTAGGTAAAAATATTGAGAAGGTTAGATCAGTCATGTCAAGGACAAGAGATTAAAGATGTGCATGGTGTTAAGGGGAGCTTGCCAACTCTTTGAATAATTTTTTTAGGTCCAAGGATCAATTAGGCAAGTTTATGAGAGACCCTTTGTCATTAATGTCAAAGGTGGAGAAATATCAGAATGAAGAACAAAGATTAGAAAGAAGAAGCATTCTAAGTGTTGGTTGCCATCAATGATAAAGGTGAAGATTATTGAGCAATGTCCTAGAATGTCATTATTGTCATTGATGCCAAGCTTGGTCATGATTCATAGTGCATTAATGACAAAGTTATTGATGGTTTGGAGTGTGCAAGGCATTTTTTAGGTCTTTGAGGTGGTAGAGAATTCTATGAGGGTGTTTCAAATGATTTTGTGAGGTGTTGGTGTGGTTATTGTGTTGGGTTTATGATCTAAATTGTTTTATTTTAATTTTTTAAGTTTTATTTTTTTTTTAAATTAGTTACTTAGGAAAGTTATTTTGTTCCCATAAAACCCCATGCAGCTTTTTAAGCTTTCACATTTCATTGTAAAAACATTATTGAATAACACACTATCAATTTTATCTATAAACCTATTTGAAATGTAGTTTTTATTCCTCTATTCAGGCCAATAGTGGTATTAGCTCCACGTAAGTTATAGGAGTGTCAGGTGGCATGCATGAATAAATCCTTCAAATATACAAAGCATTCAAGTATGCAATTGTGGCTTTCCTGACAAGGTGAAGTAAAACATATCAATGTTTTTACCAGGTCATGTTTTTTTTCCACCAAATGTTTTTAGATGGAAACATGATTTCACTAAGGATAGGATTTATAGATGGTATTAAAATATAAACACATATATCCATTGTGGATATTTAAAAAATTGTGACAATGATATGATGTAAACATAGAGAAGCTGATGATTTGATACATACAAAAAGAAGCAGTGATTTGATAAAGTTTTAATATTGAATACATTCTGCTAGGTGATATGCTAAGGTATTTAATTTTTATTTAATCAGAGACATGCATATGGTGCTTGATGTATGGCACAATAAATATTCCAAAGAAGGCAATGCATTTAATTTCCCTAGTCATTGATTTCCCATGCAAGTTTTGACGTAGCATGCAAAATTAACGTTGTAGTGTTTATGTGGAACTAAATGATAATGGAATAATAGATCAAATTTTTGTTCAAAGACACAAATAAAATTAAATTCCTTTATGTATGCAGCCAATACTAAATTCTAGGCACAAATATCCAACCTTAAAAATGGTGCAATAGTTATACTTTAGCATAATAGGTTTAATTAAGGTTTTAAATTATTTGTTTTGTTAGGATCCACATTAAACAAAGGAAGAAGTAATGGAAAATTAAGAAAAGGGTAACCCTATTTCATGGTGAAATTTTTTCACCTATATGTATATATTTAATTTTCCCAACCTAAAAATTAAAGAGTATAGTAAATGTCTTCCCAATGCGTCTCATGCAAGCGTGTAGGCAAGTTGGATAGTGGGTTTTCGTAGTCACACTCACAAATAGAAGGTCACAAGTTCCAAAATTTACATTTTATTTTTATAGAATATGCCATTTTGAAATGATAATTTCTATTTGTTAAAAGAACTTGTAAAGAGAATCAACAATATAAGGGTGTATTTTTGACTTTTTGAGACAATTTTTTTGACCAATCACTCTTTTCATGAAAAGATGGTAATGTGACCAGGCATTTTATAGGTTTTCAAACATTTTAGACACAATTCCATACTTTATTTTTTGTTTTGAAGCATACATATATGATTTTTTGAATGATATATAAAGGCACATTATTGGTGATACCGACACCTTCAAAATGAAAATTTTCATAATATCACTTCTTGCTTGTGCTATCGACAAACACATCATCCTTTATATGTCCCTCAATATTCTCATTATTGACAAATTATGAGCATCTTACTAG
Organism: Torreya grandis; assembly: GCA_037957365.1. Taxonomy (NCBI): domain Eukaryota; kingdom Viridiplantae; phylum Streptophyta; class Pinopsida; order Cupressales; family Taxaceae; genus Torreya; species Torreya grandis. The sequence goes on from JARHVA010002083.1 coordinate 2,080,107, forward strand.
AGGTTTGAGGATCCATTTGAGGTTGGAGGACAATTACCCTCTCTAGTTAGCTATTCACTCGGAGTATGGGTTCAATGCTTAATGGTAAATTTTGGCTTGTGTTCTTAATTTTAGTTCCATTTTTAGCTTTCTATATTTGATATTCATGACATGGAGTGGATAGAGTTAGTTGTTTTTGTTTATCTTGATGTAAATTTTCTCACCTCTTACCTGATAGGGGGAGAAGATTTAGGCATTAGTTGGACTTCAATCAGTCATCGATGACAGTAAGAGTTGATGGGGTTAATAGCACTAGTTGTGTTGAGCAAAGGTCATCAACATTAGTTAGGTATCACGAGATGTGCCCTAAAAATTATGGGGTTATCACTTGGATAGGTTTCTATGTGGGACCTTATGTGGGTTAATATAGTTGGATAGGCTTTAATTGATTTTTACTATAGTATGGTATGATGATCATAGGGGATGAGCAGGCCTTAATCATGTTCATCAATATTTTATGCCACAACTTATAGGGTGGGCTTATGTATGGAGTGGCATTAGTTTTGATTAGTACTAGTAGGTATAGTACCCTAGTTATAGTTGTGATAAATTGTCTTTGATGACTTTAGAGTCATTTCTCTAATTATTTCTTCTTCTATACCCCTTTGGATCAAGGGGGAGTTTGTTGGGTTTATGATCTAAAGTATTTTATTCTAATGTTTTAAGATTTCTTTGTTAAATAAGTTGGTTACTAAATAAATTTGGTTTGTTCCCTAACCACCCATGAGTCTATTTAATCTTTCACCTTTCACTATAAAACTATTCTAAACTAATACACTATCAATTTTATGTGTAAACCTATTTACAATGTAGTATTTATTCCTTTATCCGATACAACATCTAGTTCATTTGGAGTGAATAAAATGCACCAATATAGATAAGATATATCTAGACCATCAAAGATCATCATGTAGGTGTGTTTTGGCCATTTTTTTGTACAATTAGTTCTTGTACAATTAAAGTCAAAATTGGTCAAAGTAAAGTTTGGAAATGTTGATAAAGGTGCCAAGAATGTCTCCAACAAGTTTCATGTTTTGAGTTATCTCTTAGTTCAAGTTATTAGCCTTCAAATATGATCTAGTAGTGTGGGATGTGCCATAGGCAATAAAATTAAAGGTACAAGAAATAGCTATTGAGAGTTCAAATTTATAGTTGTTAGAATTTGAAATTCAAATGACGTGTAGGAGAAAGAAAGCCAAGAGAAAATAATGGGTTATAGAAGGTAGGGTTTTTGTCAAAAATAGATGGTTTAAAAATGACATATGAAGAAAACTCCATGATTAATATTCTTAGATAGTTTGGTGTCTTGAAAGTTTGTATAGGTACATTTATTGCATGTGGAAGTTGACTATAGTTGTTGATTAGGTTTTGATTGTGTGAACTCAAGAAGAGTAAAATGGGATTAGAAATTGTCTAAAGGTCTTAAAATGGTGTTATAAAAATTAAATGAGGGTGATAACTCATTTTAGTCATTTTATATGCTCTGATGAAGATATGGTATTATGTTCTTGTATAATAAATTCTTCATGGAAACTGATTATGTGTGAAAGTTCTTAATTGTAGCAGACATGAGGTTTTTATTTGAGTTTTTTTATTACTTTAGTCAACCAATATGATTGGTAAAACTGGTTGAGAATGTTCTTTAGTTCATGTAACTTTTACACATTCTTTGTGTATGGTCATATTGTCCTTAGAATGGAAGATCAACTTAAAAGGTGAAATACAGAGTATTGAGGGTTTCAAGATGGTTGTCTCTTCAAACCCTAAGAGTGTTATTATGAGGTGAGTTCATTATTGGTATTTTAGATATTAGTGATTGTTATAAGGATGAAATTAAATGTTTTATTTAGTTTTTATCATGCTTTTAAAGTGTGTTTGAGTGTAATTTAGTGTTCAAAGAAACTTAAGTTAGAACTGGGGTATGAGAGTTGAGGATTGGCTTTCAAGACCAATGTTATTCAAGATAAGAATTGATGTTCATAAGTTCAAAATATTGAAGTTGAATCAAAGAGTGATTTAACATGTTTTATATGCCCTAAGGGTGTTCATGAAGTTTTGATAGTGATCATTGTCTTATAGAATCACAAGATTCTTGTGATCTTGAAGAGGAGTTTACAAAAGTGTGTATAAAGGATGTTTCTTGATTTGCAGTGTTCTTTAAGTGTCTATATGACCTAAAAATTTCATGTAGGAATGTGTTTTCATGTTTTTTATATCATGAAGAAGGTCTGAGTGTTCTGTAGATGACAATTTTTGAGTTTCCTATCAAGTCTAAATAGTGTTTGTCGAAGTTGATTCTTTGAGTATATATGAAGGGTCTTCAAGAAGAGTTTTGTGGTCTAAGAGGTTGAATATGATCTTAGGATCATGTATCTTGAGTTAAAATATTTTGGTTTTTGTATTGATTATTTTTAAGGGAATAATGCATATCAAATGTCTGATAGATATCAAGTAGGTTCTTAGGTATACTTGGATGTGTGTCACCATATGTTTTCATGAAGTACTTTAAAAAATTCTTAGCCATAATGTCTTGTGGTGTCTAAATGATAGATGGTTGATGGATTGAGGATCATATGGTAGTTTTTACTGATTTTCTTAGATGTTCAAGATAATCCAATAAGAAATTTGTGAGCAAGAAGTTATGAATTTGATTTGTTTAGATCTCTATGAGACATATTGGTAGCATAAAAACTATTTGAGTCTTCAAGAGGCAAGAAAATGATTTGAATAATCTAAATCATGGAGGAGGCTTATAGAGGTTGTAATTAAAGTGTTTCAAGTAGTGGCGGAAGATATAGTTAGCCTAATAGGTTAGTTCTTAGTGAGGAGAGTTAGATATGGTTGAAATAGGTCTCCATGAGACCTAATGAAGACATGGGGGCTAAAAGAGGTTTCATATGATGAACGAGTGGTGTATGACTTATAAATCATGGAAAAGGTGTGGTGGACCTATGATTTAAATATTTTAAAAGTGTTCTTATGTTTAGTAATGGATATTGCATTGTATTAAATCTATATGTAACGTGTGTCTTAGTGAGGGCTAATGCATTAGGCCTAGTGAGTAAGTTAGTGACATTTGACATTTGGCCAACCTAGAGAGTGGTTGGTTAGGATATGTAATGTTTCATAATTAATATTTTAGTTTTGGACTAATTATGTAATGTTATTTGGCTGATATAGTTAGTTTCTTGAGTGATTGTCAAGTATAAGAGAGGGCTAATTAGACATGTTTGAGCTATTTTTAAGATATAGAAGATTGATGTGAAGTAGAGATGAACTTTTTGAATGGTAAGAGGCCATGGAGTTTATCATAAAATCATGTTGAATATTTTGAAATGTCTAAAAATGTGTTTTTAGGTTCTAAGCTAGTATATTGTATTGGTTCAAGGCCTTTTAGCCTATTTGACTAGCTGAGAGGGTGTAGATGTGAAGCAAAGAAGAAGAGAGTTGTGTGATCTTACTCAGCTAGTTTATCTCATCAAAGAGTTTGTATAAACTATTCATCCATATCTATAGGGTTCCATGAGTGATTTCATGGTTGATTCAAGCCATAGAAGGGTTGTGAGGGAAAAAGAAGGGCAGATTTGTGTTTATATGAGAGGCAAAATTGAGAGTAGTAGAAGACCATCATCAGTTGTGATAGGTAAACAAAGCAAGGTGAAATTTCATATTTTTTATTGAGTGGGTGCTTGATCATCAAATGGGGTTGCAACCTCCTATCAAGTTGAAGTTTGATAAATCCAAGTGGGTGCTTAGTTAATTCTAGGGGTTTATGCTCTTTGTTGGGTTGGTGATCAATGAAATATTGATTCATGGTTATAGGAAAAGTAGTCCAAGTTGTGTTGGTTTTATTCCCCATGAGGGTTTCCCAAATAGATATTGTGTTCATGTTATGTGTTCCTTTGTTTCATGATTTTTATGTATGTGTTTTCATGATGTTATTGTTAGATCAAGTGATGTATGAGTGATTGGATAATGAATGGTGAAAGAAATTAAATGCAAATGTTTGCACACTAATTCACCCCCACCCCCTCTCAGTGTTTGTGCTTCAAACACTTTTTTAGTTGAAGATATTTGTTTTGAATTGAATTTTGAGTGATTCAGACTTTTCTTGTGACTAATCTTAGTCATAGGTTTGAAAATTTCAAAATAATAAAGTATATTTGATCAGTGTGCAATAGTAGATAGATGTATAACACGTAAGATCCAAGTCCAATTTGAGTGATATCTTGATTTATTTATATATTTTTCTAATTAAGTAATTATTAAGGGCACTAACACAGTAGGATAATGGGATAAATCTAAGGATGGGTTTGATTTAAAAAATATTTATTACTGAGAGGGAGATAATACCAACCATATCAAGGTAATATCAAAAAAAGTTACTAATTGTATCTAGTGAAACCAACATTTGTACAAGTGAGCTGAACCAAGAACATAGAGATGTTTGTGTAGGATATTTAGTAGGTATGAAATAAATAGTGGGTTTATTTTAGGTGTATATCCTAATGAATTTTCCAACTCATAATATATAATTAGAGTGGGAGATAATGGTGGATTAGGTCCTTATTTGAGTGTTTTTGTCATGTATGGTAAATATGTGTTAAAATGGTCATTTACAAGTACCAAAGACCATATTTTAATATCCATAAATGCTAAAATTTTATTCTAGTAATGGAATTTATAGATTAAAATGATGAAATATTCTTTTTACTTGGGAGATAAATCCAAATTTACAACTTTGTTCCATGCAAACTTGCAATGAAAATGAATTATTAATGTCCATACATGAAATTCTAAATCTGATATTGAAAATTGAAAATGTTTTAATAAACAAGGAGTACACTTGTATATGAGTAAATAATGTTTCCTTATAATTTTTTGGATATGATTCTTCCTTTTTAAATCATTTTATAACTATGATTCCTTGTTGAATCACATGAAGAGTTGAGGTGATCATGACCCAAATTTTTTTAAACATGAAGGATATTAGGTTAGGATGGAAACATGTCTCAACCCTCAAAAATGTTAGGAAAAGTATGTAATGTACCAACCCAAATAACTATGTATGAAAAAGAGAGAACCATCAGGACATGTTCACTCAAATAAATTACATAGATAAATAAGAAAACTATCAATCTAGGTTTTATCAAAGAAAGTGAATCAAAAACTATATATGGATTTTATATTCATTTGTAAAGTTTTGTTGAAGTTATCTCCATGTAAAAAAAATCATTATTGAAAGGAAATGATCAATTTTCATCCCCCATCATATATGTAGGTTTAATTGAGTAGTTTTACTCAATGTAAAATAGAATGCATGATCAAATGAGAATACACCATGTACATGCCCTCATCATTACTAAATATTTTATAAGTGTGAAGTTAAATGACACCCATTTTCCATTCAACTATATTGTGTTATGGTGTATGTGCATGAACCAATATAATGCCTCATGAATCTATACCAATTGATATGAAATGGTATATATTTATATTTTGATTTTAATAACCTTTATATCAAATGTGTATTTATGTGAAATCATATAATCCTAGTTCCTATAAACTTGGTGCATGTTCCCATGCATACAAACCAATTTTATATAAATATGTGCTCAAATATTTGTAAATTTAATGCATACACATGCCAGATTCCATGGTAATATGTATCAATGTGTTGATATTTGTCATGTATCTAAACCATCTAAATGTATGAAATATTTGAAATTTATACTCTAATATGATTTTCTACTCATAGAGTCTATGTCTCTATGATAATCCCACTATAAATTTCCCCTTTTTAGATTAGGTATGTATCCTATGAGTCACTCATATCAAAATAAGAGTTAAACATATCATGTCATGTATAAATATAACATTATGTAATATCATTTGATCATGTATAGAATATATCATCATATTAATGTATATATCAATCAAGGAATGTATATAACATATCAAATGCACAACATGTAAGTGACATGTATATATAGAAGTATCAATGAAGAATGAATTACAATTGTAAATGAATAATAATACATAATATTAGTCAATGATATACATCATGGAACTATTAAGTGTCATAAATCTCAACAAATACAAGTTTTAGTGTCAACGATAAGGCCAAGGTCCACGTCAAAGGGATGTGAAATGTCACCATAGAAAAGGTAAAAGGATACATGTAGGAGGACATAAAAAATGGATAATATGAACATCACATAAATAATTTCCAAGGCCAACACACAATATTCAAACATAAAGTATCCTACCATGTAAAAAGATAACAACATCAATAGAGCATAAAACAAAAAATTAGTCTATAAAACACACACACATCACATCATAGTATAATGACATATCATGTATCAATGTGTAATAAATTAGTAACTAAAAAATCATGTGTGATAAATATAAGTATATCAACATGGTAAAAAATTCATAGAAATATATAACATGTAATAGTGAAATCTATGGAAAAAGATTCCTATAATATTGGTAGAGGGAAGGTCAACATATGTATGTCCATGTGTAACCTATATGTCCTAAATAAAACTCATATACCATGAAATTCATGTGTCTAACAATAATATTCCATCAACCAAACATGTGATAAATAACAAATGTAAATAGTGTAATGGAGTTGTCATGTCATTCGTAGGTCCTAATTTTTTATTTTTTTAATATTTGAATGTTTTTGCATTTTATGATTATTTGTTTTTCTGAATTTTTAAGTTTTCAAAACATATAAAAAATAACCAATGATCCTATAAATATAAGGGTCATGGTAAGTCCCTATATCAATTAGTATAAGGGCCCTCCATCATGGATGTAGGTACCAAATGGGGTTGGGTCAAATTTTGATAAATTGTAGTATGGTGTACTTTATCTATCATAATTAGTGCTCATATAATTTGGTGTATGATGAGTGTATCTATTATTCCATGGGATTTTTTATTGGATATTTTTTAGTGATGTCATGGTGATATCTTGGTGAGTTTATGAAGTGCTTTGATAGCCTAAGAAATAATGAGAAAGTGTGTAATATGCTTGAAGTATGATTGGTTGATCTTTAGTTATGGCATGGTTAGAGATGTTCAAGGATGAGTATGGTGATTTTAGAATGTTAAATAGGTCACTAAGATGTTATCTATGATTTTAGAGATTGTGTACATAATTGGAATTCATCTAGTTGTCCATAGTTTGTATATAAACACTTTAGGTCCAGTGGCAGAAAATCTGAGTAAGCAGTTTGATGATGGAATATATCACACGCGTGGATGTTTTAAGAGAAGGTGATCATATGGGTTTGTTCATTTTTTATCCTAATTAATTTTCAATAAATTTAATATCATTCACCAAAGCATGTTTAAATATATTCATATTCAAAGTTGGGCTCCCAGGTAATTTGACTATGTTTTTTCATACTTAGCCAAATTTTATTGTGACAAGAAAAGCTAAGTAGGCATTTTGATGGTATTATATCTTACACATTTGAAGGTGTAAATTGAAAATAATCATATGGTTTTGTTTAGCTTTGATCATAGTTTATTTTTGATAAATTTTAGATAATGCACTATAGCATGACAAAAGTTATTCTTGTTCAAAGTTGGCGTCCCAAGCAAATTTTTTGACATAGTTGGCTTTGTGACAGAAGATTTTGAGAAGGCATTTTAATGGAAATATATCTCACACATATAAAAGATTTAGAAATAGTGTGTTACATGGTTATATTCTCATATGTGAGGAGATCATTTGGTCTATATTTGATATCATGCATCATAGCACAGAAGAATTTATTAAGGTTCAAAAATGGCTACTCATGAATATTGAAAGGATCCCCATGGTCAATTTTGAAAGAGTCAACCCTCAAGAAAGATCAATAGTGAACATTACTCCAAGAAGTCAAGAAGAAGTGAGATGAGGATAGGTACATGATGTTTAAAAATTGATCAAAGGTATAGGATAAGGATCTAATGGTGAATGGATGTTCATACAGATTGATGGGAGGGTGAGCATTTATAGTTAAAGACCTGACTGAGCCACAAAGATCAACAGAGTGCATTGAGTCAACATTTCAAGATTGCATGAGATGAGGTCAAAGTGATAGTTTCTTAAAATTTGTATTGAGAGGACTATAAATTAAATTTTATACAAGATCAATAGTGCAATATTGATCCAAATCTAAGAAGACACGAGAAGATTGCAAAGTGGTTGAAGTTTAACTGTGACTATTTGAATTCAAATATTTAAATTTAACACAGGAAAACTAGAGCTCTATATTTTTTTCATATCTTTCTATAGAAGTCAAATTTTTTGTGTTATAAAAAATAAATATGAATAAGACTCCATTTCACATTTAATGAACCTAATTTAAATATTTGAAAGTGAGTATAGTCAAGGATATTAATGTTCAAAGTTGATTGTGTGTTTGTGCATGGTGACCCAAGAAGGATATTTGAGCTCATTTTGATGTTGTTTTTATGTCCCATGATGAATTGGATATTGGGGAGTGTTGTATACTCCATGTTGATGCTCTATGTGGATTTTAGAAGTGTGATCAATCTATCTTGAGTATAAACAATGCTTAATAAGTTTATTGTATGTTTGGTAATGGTGTTCCTATGTATAAGTTATTTATTTGAGTTATTTGAGCATAAATAAAGGTAAGATAAGATGATTGTGGTAATTTGATGATGTTGAAGGTGACATACAGAGTGGACCCATATATTTGAAAGTGGTATTTTGTTATTTTTTTATTCAATGAAGTGCTAAAGGAGAGAATGGGTACACATGAGACCTTTAAGGCTACAAGGGCCTTATTAAAGGTGTAGTTCCTTAAGGGTGACCCATAGATGCTATGGCCAACCTATGAAGAATGTGTTGATCTATGTATCTATATGATATATGTCTTAAGGGTTAAGACATACCTAATGAACCAATAAGGTGATTATTATCAAGATTTCTCTATAAATAGTGAAACCAAAGATGATGGTTTCTAGATTTGGTGTAAGAGACTTGGGAGAGATTTGAGAGAGGATTATCTATGTGTTTTATAGAGTGAAGGAGGGGTGGAATTATCTAAGGATGATTTGAAGATCAGATTAGTTTGAGGACTATTTTTTTGACATGTAGGTCATAATTTTGTTAGGATAATATTGCACTTGTTATTTGAGTGTGAGTAAAGGTGAAAAGTTATAATCAAAGGTCCATCATCAAGTTTTGAAGATAATAATTTAGAGGTGGATTTATTCAAAGGTGTTGTTGTGGTATCTCAACATCTAAGGTGGTTTCACCTCTTTTCAAGGTGAAACTTTTTAAAAGGTCTGGTTGTTATTTCAGCTTAGCTAGATAGGTATGACATCACCTTATGGGATTGTAGTCTCACTAAATAGGGATTGTAATTCCTTGATCATTTGTAGATGGTCTAAATTGGTTCTTGTTATTATATTATATTATTCAAATTATAGGTTTTAGAGGGTTTTATTCCCCAAGGGGGTTTCCCATGTATGTCATGTGTTATGTGATTAATCTTGCATTATCTCTTGCTTTGAATGTATGCTTCATGAATGCTTTTGGTGACTGGTTAAGTGTTTGTAAAGATAAAAATTGAAGTTGGATAATTTAGACTCATTAATTCACCCCCTCAGTGATTATACCTTGAATAAAAAGTATCATAGAAGGTCATTTGGTAAAGTATTAATAGCTTGAAGGTGATCCAAGGTATAATATGGGTAGTCATCAAGGTGGTTTCTCTACTAAGTAATCATCGATGTTAAATCGATCCAATTATGCTTTTTGGAGTGAAAGGATGAGGGCATATATTATTTTCCTAGGGTTTGATGTATGGAAATCTATTCTACATGGTTATGTTGCTCTTATTACTCCTCCATCTGATGTTGCAGATAATAAGTTATTTGAGAACAATTCTAAGGTAATGAATGCTATCATTTGTGGTCTCTTAGAGACTGAATACACCAAGGAAATCCATTGTAATTATGATAAAGAGATAGAGGAAAAAATTAAGAACATTTTTTAAAGAGATTCAAAGGTCAAGCTTTCTAAGTTACAAACTCACAGAAGGCAATTTGAAAGTCTCAAGATGAAGGAAGAAGATTCTATGGCATCCTTTATACAGAGAGTTTATGAGACTATGAACATCATCATAGGATTGGAGAGAATCTTGAAGAGTCAAATGTAGTCCAAAAGGTATTAAAGTCTCTATCTCTTAAATTTGATTCAAAATTATCTGTTATAGAAGAGAGTCATGATCTTGCTCAGTTAAAGATGGATCAATTTCATGGCACCCTTATTGCATATGAGATGATAATAAATGATGATATACCACTAAATAAGGAAGCTTCACTCAAGATAGAGATGAAGCCTAAGAAGAAGTTACAAGGTGAGAAATCCAAATAGGATGACATATTTGACATTGATGAGGATGAACTAATTACTTTGATTACTAGGAAATTAAACATAGGCTCAAGGAAGTAGAAGGGTAAATTACCCTTCAAATTTTTCAATTATGGAGAGATATGACACTTTGATCATAAGTGACCTCATAAGCATGAGAAAAATGTTGATGAAGAGCATGGTGAAGGCCAAGATTAAGATAAGAAGACATACAAAAATAAAGGATTTATAAATTATAACAACAAGAAGTTCTTCAAGAACAAGAAGAGTCTTTACACCAAATAATATTGTAGCTCAATAGATGAGAGTGAAGATAATGGCTCAGAATATAATCATGAAGATAATGATCCTACTGAAGATGAAGCCCTATTCATGGATGAGGAAGGAAGTTGCTCACATCAAAAGGAGTCTACTTGGAGTGATTTAAATGATGATGAATATGAGGTGAACTGTGAGACTATTTTGATAAATGCTCTTGAAGAATTGAATATTGAGAAGAATATCAATAAGAGGATGAAATCTAAAATCAATGAATATGAGGAAAAATTCAGTGTGTATGAGGCAAGATTGAATGAAGACACAAAGGAGCATGAATATATGATTAAACATCTCAGTTGTCAATTGGAAATCTATATACAAGCCTAAAAGCTAAAGAAGATGAATGTTCAAAGTATGCTTTTGAAAATAAATCTTTGAAATTTGAGCTAGAAAAGATAGCTTGTAAGCTGAAGACATTTATGAGATTTGAAAAGAGATCATGTGATCTAGACAACATTCTGAATGGTCAAAAGTATGCTAGTGATAGAACTAGTCTTGGAGATGACGAAGAATAAAATAATGTTACTCAAGACAAGATGAAGACTAATGTGAACTAGGATAGTCTTACTTTGAAGACAAATCATCAAATAAGGACTAGATGTGTTGGAAAAATGAAGACAAATTAGATTAGATAGCCAAATTCCATGAGGTATGCAAGATTTAACATCTACTGGTATACATGTAATCAATTTGGTCATAGGGATAGAGAGTGCAAGAGAACTATTAGAAATTAATTTGCATGGGAATATGATGGGGGTCATTAGTCAAAAGGTGTGAATAGAATCAAGTGCTTTAATTGTCCTTATGTGGGACACTTTGAAAACCATTATCTACATATGATTAGACAAGGTGAGTCATCTTCAAAAAGGGGAGGTTGTTTTGTTTGTCATGACATATGACACATTACAAATTTTTGTCTAAATAAGGTAAGGCAAGATACATTTCTTGAAAAATGAATGGTGTGCTACAATTATGAATAGAAAGGTCACATTGCTAGGTTCTGCAAGCAAAAGTCTATAACTTAGAATAGGTTTAATTAGGATCCTAGAGTGAAAGGAAAAAGGCATGTTAACACATGGAAGGCAAAGGCAAAAAGTGTGAGTCATGATGAGATTGTATGTCCAAGTGATCTATTTCCTACGGTGGAGAATGCTTCAGAAGTTAAAGAGTGCCAAGGGCTCTCATTGTCTACTCATATTGAGAATTAAGAGATCAATCTCAAGGAGAATACCAAGGTGATATTCGAATCTAGTCCTGAGGTATGTATGGATCCAAGTGAACATCCTACTATTGTTGAGCATGTATCATGCAAAGAACATCAATTGTATATGCCTAGTAATGAGGTTCCAAACTACAAGGTGGATCCTTTAGATGAAAAGGTATGTAATGAATATGTGTTATCTCCATGTATTGTAAATTTATTCATAGAAGAAAAGGAGGATGCTATAGCATATGAGGAAGTTATTTCTCTAAAGCCAAATAAGAAGAAGATGAAGGACTACAAGTATCAATTGAGCAAGGAAGAAAAGGAATATGAAGAGTTGTTTTTGTTTTAGAGGATTGAGGTATAGAGGGTGTCTCTATCTATGATTCTTAAGAGACTCCTTTCAAGTGGAGAAGCAAGTGTTATTTTAGTGGTTTTTAGTTGGAACAGTCTACAGGGTCAGATTGAAGGTTCCCAAATGGTAAAGGAGGATTTATGATTTGTCAAGTTTATGCTTATAAGTATGCAATTCTTAAAATGGGTTATAGGAAGTCAAGGCTACCAAATGTGTGAAGGATCAATTTTTATTCCTTAAGTGTGTGAGGGGTGTCTCCATTTTTGCAATAATTTTTAGAGATGTGCATTGACCAAAAGGAGGTTTGTTGACCCTATTTTGTTTTAAGATTCTAAGGCTTTGGGATATCCTAAAAAAGTGGTTTGTATTATTAATTGAGGTCTAAGGCTTTTTAATATGCTTAATGGGCCAAATGGGTGGTCAAATCAAGCTTCATAGATAATTGAAGATTTATGGTTCTCAAATTATTCAAGTTTTTGTCAATATGAAGGGTTAATTGGCTAGTAGGTTTGTGAAAGAAGCATGTTACAAAGAATGATCCTAGTGATGAAAATTGGTGTGATTGAGGGGTAATATTAGAGTGATCCATATATGGAGTTCTTGGTCTTGAATATGTGTCTACTAAAAATTGTGGGCTCTGCAAGTTCTAGGTAGGGATACAAGGAGGCTAAACAAGCCTAGTTTGAAGAAGAGTGATTTTTGATCAGTTTATCCAAAATAGAAATGTATGTGTGTTTAAAGGTGAGTTATCAAGTTGGTTTAGTGCATATTTCCTATTTGGTGAGTGACATGAAGTTCTGTTGGTGGTCCTTATGGTAGCTTGAGAGAGAAGGACAGTAAGCATATGTGGTGATTCTTCATGGTGTATAGAGATTTGAAGATGCTCAAAAGGTGAAATTACTCATATTTATTAGGTTTATTCCCTGTCTAAGTTTTTTTGACTTGTTACATCAAATTTATATTCTTTTGTGTGTTATTTCTTCATTAATTACAGTGTTTGATTGAAGAGAATTTTGGCATAGAGTAAAAAGATATTATCAAGGCAAGCTAAAGTAGGCTCAAGGTAAGGGGGATTTTGTATCATCTTTATAATATGATCATTTCCTATTTTATGGTATTTTAAAGTCCTTAGGATCAGTTGGTGCCCACTTTTTCATTATGTCAAAGGGGGAGAAAGTTCTCATTGTGGAAGTGCTTGAAGAGAGAGAAGGTGAGTTGTATATTGCTACATATGATGGTTGTTGACATCAATGACAAAGCGGGATACTGTTGGAGATTTTGTAGTGATTTCATGATGATATCATGTATATATCTTAGTGACTGGATGAATTTATTTGATAGCCTAATTAACAATGACAAAGTGTGCAATTTGCTTGTTCTTATATGCTTGAAGTATGATTGGATGATCTTCAATTTTGGCATGGTTAGAGATGTTTAGGGATGATTATGGTGATTATATCATGTGAAATAGGTACCTAAGATTTTATATATGCTTTGAGATATTGTGTGCATATGTGTAATTCATCTGGTTGTCCATAGTTTTCATCTAGACACATTGGGTCTAGTGGTAGAAAATTTGAGTAAGCAGTTTGATGAGGGAATATCTCACACATGTGGATGTTTAAAGAGAAGGTGATCATATATGGTTTTGTTTACTTTTGAACCTAGTTTATTTGTGCTAAATTTTATATTATTCACTAAGTCACATCAAAATATATGCATATGCAAAATTGGGATCCTAAGCAATTTGACTGTGTTGTTCCATACTTAGCGAAATTTGTGTGTGATAAGAAAAGCTAAGTAGGCATTTTGATGGTGTTATATCTTGCACGTGTGAAGATTTAAAGAGAAACTAATCATATGTTTTAAATTAATTTTTATCATAGTTGATTTTCACTAATTTTTAGATCATGCATTATAGCATGGCAAAATTTATGCCTGTTAAAATTTATCCTCCAAAATAGATTTTTGACATAGTTGGCTCTGTGACTGAAGATTTTGAGAGGGAATTTTAATGGTGATATATATCATACATTGAAAAGATTAAATAAAATTGTATCACATGTTTATATTCTTCAATGTGAGGAGATCATCTGGTCCAAATTTGAGATCATGCCTCATAGTGTAGAAGAAGTTATTAAGGTTCAAAAATGGCTACCCAAGAATATTGAAAGGGTCCCCATACTTAGTCAAATTTGAAAAGAGTTAAAGCTCAAGCAAGATCAACAGTGCATGTTTCTCAAATAATTCATAAAGAAAAAATATGAGGATAGGTTCATGATGTTTAATTACTAAGTAAATATATAGGATAAGGATCAAATGGCAAGTGGGTGTTCGTACATATTGATTGAACAGTGAGCATTGACAGTTAAAGACATGACTGATCCACAAAGATCGATGGAGTGCATTTAGTCAACATTTCAAGATTACACAAGATGAATTCAAAGTGATATTTGTTTAGCATATAGATTTGGTAGACTATGAATTAAAGTTCAGACAAGATCAATGAAGTGAGATTAATATAAAGTTGAGAATACACAAGATGATTGCAAAGTTGTCAAAGTTTAACTATGACCATTTGAATTCAAATATTTAAATTTAACATAGGAAAAAATATAGCTCTATATTTTGTCCATGTATTTTGATAAAATTCAAATTTTTTGGTGGTATAAAAATAAAATATAAAGATAACTCCATGGATCATATAATGAACCTAATTTTAAGATCTAAAAGTGAGTACAGTTAAAGATATTAATGTTTAAAGCTGACTATGTGTTCATGATTATTTTGAAAGTAACTTGAAAAGGATATTTGAGCTCATTTTGATGTTGTTTAAATGTCTCATGATGAATTGTCTATTGGGGAGTGTTGTAGACTCTATGAGGATTCTCTATGTGGATTTTGTAGGTGTGATAAATCTATCTTGAGTATGAACAATGATTAAGAAGTTGAATGTATGTTTGATAATGGTGTTCTTGTGTATAAGGTCTATGTTTGAGTTATTTGAGCATACACAGAGGTGAGATAAGATGATTGTGATCATTTTAGGATGTCAAAGGGGAAATAAGGAGTGGAACCATATATTTTAAAGTGGTAGTATGTTCTTATTTTATTCAATTAAGTGCTAAAAGAGGGAATGAGTACACATGAGACCTATAAGGGCTACAAGGGCCTTATTAAAAGGTGTAGTTCCTTAAGGGTGACCCATAGATGTTATGCCTGACTTATAAATAATGTATTTAGATATGTATTCATATGATATATGTCTTAAGGTTTAATACATGCCTAATGATCGACCAAGGTGATTATTATCAAGATTGCTCTATAAATAGTGGAACCAAAGATGATGGTTTCTAGATTTGGTGTAAGAGACTTGGGAGAGATTTGAGAGAGGCTTGTGTGTGTGTTTTATGGATTGAATAATAGGTAGAGTGACTTGAGGATGATTTGAAGAGTATATCATTTTAATGACTATTTATATGACCTATAGGTCATAGTTCTATTGGGAGAATAGTGTGCTTGTTGTTTGAGTATGAGTGAAGATGAAAAGAGATAATCAAAGGTCCATCATCAGGTGTTGAAGACATTAGTTTAGAGGTGGATGTTTTAAAATGTGTTGTTGTGTAAGTTTAGCATCTAAGGTGGTTTCACCTCCTTTCAAGGTGAAACTTGATAAAAGGTTTGGTTGTTGTTACAACTCAATTAGACAAGTGTAGCATCACCTTGTGGGATTTTAGTTCCTTGATCATTTATAGATGGTCTAAATTAGTTCTTGTTATTATAGGATAGTAGTACAAGTATAGGTTATAGTGGGTTTTATTCCCCAAGAGGGTTTCCCACTATGTCATGGGTTATGTGATTGATCTTGCATTATCTCTTGCTTTGAATGGTAGTAAGCTTCATGAATACTTGTGGTAATTAGTTAAGTGTTTGCAAAGATGTGAATTAAAGTTGGATAATTTGGGATAATTGATTGATTATACCTCTCAGTGATTGTACCTCTATCATTTATGATTTTTATTTTTTATTAGAAGGGTGTATCACTATCTATGTTCACTATGTAACATGTTGAACTACCCATGGTGCTAGGTGGGTATGTTATGTAAGAGATGGTGGCCTCTATGGTATTTGAGTAATTTTTAATGTGATTGATGTTAAATATATGGACTTATATATATTATGTATATGTGTAGAAATAAACTCTATATGTTGATCTTAAATAGGTGTATCAACCATATATAAATAATTATTATGAATATGTGTATCATCCGTATTTGAATAAATATCCTAAATATGTGTATGAAAAAATTATGATGGTGATGTTGGAGGAGGAGGAAATATCACTTATTATAGAGGATACTCATACCATACACCTAGAATTATCACCAATTTGTTGTTATATATGTACTTTAGGTAATGGTGCACTATGAAAGAAACTAAATTAAGTATTTTCATCCATGGTAATCCTAAAAACATGTTGAATACCCCATTACCATATAAAACTAGGAATAGTGCGGATAATATGGTTGATCCCACCTAAATAGCTAATATTATGCATCCCAAGGTATTGTCTCTCTTTTGATAAAATCCTTTAACTAATTTTAATGTATCTTATAAATTTATTTGTGTGTAACCAAGGGATTCAAGAAGAACCATCATTAAAATTTAGCATTTAAACAACCATCAATTATAACAAATACAAAATATTGTTCATCAATGGAAGATCATATGAAAAATGTTTGAAAATGTGAATCATCATCACTATATTAATTTCACACATACCAAAAAACTTGATGCACCCATAGGGCCAAAGGTCACACATAATAAGTACTCAATGATTAGTCTATTATGCAATAAAATTATAACATCGAGGAGCATAGAATATGTGAAAACCAGTCTACACCATCCATATTTATCAATGTAATGTCATATAAAAGTAATATATCCATGTACCACAATGTAAGATATAAATAATTATCAAGACACCTATAATATATGTAGATCAACATGGTAAAAATGTCATAGATAAATATAACCTATTACAATACAATTTATAAAATAAGATGCTCCCATAATAGGCATGGCCAATAAGGAGAAGGGAAACCAACATCTAAGAATCCATGAAAAATATATATGTCATACACCCTACTAATATACCTCATGAAATGCATGTGTGTTTTAAAGATAATATGTTATCTACCAAAATATGTGATAAATAACATATGTAAAGAAGTGAACTTGACACTCGTGTCATGCTCAGGTCCCATTTTTTATTTTTGATAATATTTTTAATGTTTTTATATTTTTGATAAATTTGATTTTAGCTATATATATATATATATATATATATACATATATATATACATATATATATATACATATACATATATATCTATGTATATATATATATATATATATATATGTATATACATATATATATATATATATCTATGTATATATATATATATATGTATATATGTATATGTATATATATATGTATATGTATATATATATGTATATATATATATATATGTATATATATATATATATACATATATATATATATACATATATATATATATATATACATATATATATATATATATGTATGTATGTGTGTGTGTATATATATATATATATATATATATGTATGTATATATATATGTATGTATATATGTATATATATATATATATATGTATGTATATATATATATATATATATATATATGTATGTATATATATATATACATATATATATATACACACATATATACACACACACACACATACATACATACATATATATATATATATACATACATATATATATATACATATATACATATATACATACATATATATATATACATACATATATATATATACATAAATATATATATATACATACACACACACACACACACACACACACACACACACACACACACACACACACACACACACACACACAAGTTTAAATAATAAGGCTTATAAAATATAAGAACTGAAGGGATCCTAAAAATCCACAACATATTTCAAGGCGTAGTGTGTAGTTATGTGATAGCATGGCAATGTGGAGACAATGAGAAAAAGCAATACACCACCAATGTAGCTAAATATCATGTATGGAGATAAGAATATTCATGCACCCAGTGGGAAAGAATAAATGTATGATCATCTAGTATATGGAAGTAAGAGCATGCAATTATGTAAACCAAAATGGAATCCAAAGTATGTGTAGATTCAATATAAAACAATGAGCAAGTAGCATGCTACTAAAGATGTGTACTATAGGCACTATCGTATAAGTGTAATGGATATTCAAATTAGGATGGAAAATCAAAATATAAGGGATAAATAAAACAAAACCAAATGGCTAAAGAATGGATTTTATAAAATCATATGTACATATGTGTGCCAATATATAAGAATAAAAAGGATGAGTATATATGAGAAAGATATGTATTGTGGAAAATACTTCATCTTAACCAATGAAATGGTCAAAAAGATGTTCTCATGGAGATATCACATAATATATGTAATCACATTCTAAATTTTGTGATAACCAAAAATTTAGATGGGATGTTGATGTGTAGGTCATGTGTCATTAGGATTGTTTTACCAATCATTTGCATTATCATAATCATATTTTTGGTCTTGAAATTGTGATATTCCACTCTTATCATTATTTATATATTTTTATGCAAGAGAAACTAAACCATAGTGGAATATTGAATTTTATTATTTATTTTGATTTTCCATGTGTTATATCATGTGATTATATTATTTGTCTTTATTGTAATGTCAGCTAAAGAAGTATTTTATTTTATCAATTTTTACTTAATGTATTTATCCTCTCTTGAAATTTTAACCATGGTAGCTTCATGTTCAAATGCATCATATTCATTATATTTAAACAATGTTATTCCCATTGATCTCATCCATAATTTTCATAGTTTTGCATTACATTGATCCAAGGTAAGGTCAATGTGAAATATAACAAAACATGTGTTTGACCTAAGTGTTACTAGTAGTATCTCAATAGATCCAATGTAGCATTGAGGCCTAGTAATATTACCTAAGTGTTGCCCATCATATCCAAGATGTTGAATAAGTGTCATGCTATATATATTGGCCTATTGAAAATATGTATTGATCTTGGTACATTTATTTCCATTGATGTGAATACTAAGAATTAAAATCTTTAGATATGAATAATGCCTTTTACTTGCCTCTTTTGGAACCACATTAGCCTTATTTGGTATGTATTGATGTTGATTTTCCTTTGTGAGGAACCATTTCTTGAGGATGCTTGATTTTTTTATATTGGGTTTGGTTTTGAAACTTATCTTTTAGTGTTTAATCTTGTAGTAAATTATCCTTTTCAATTTATTCCCTTTGTATTTTCTATTTATGTAACCTTTATTTTTTATTTTTTTATTTTGTAATTGTTACTTTCTAAACTACAAATGTTTGCACTTGTTCGTTAGAGGGTGAAACATTAATTATAGCATGTTTAAGGTTGTGTGTATGTGTAATTTTAGCTTTAAATAATGTAACACTCAGAATAAATAGTGATTAACTCTTTTTGTTGTGAATTAATACTACAAGATGTAATTACGCTTTAATTATGTTTATTATATTGAACTCTAGCCTTTTCTTTGTCCTTGGGGGATTGTGTTTTTGTCTTAGTTTTTTATTTTCCCCTATTTATTTTATATGAATCATCTTGATAGGTTCCTACCCCCATAAGATTTAATATATTATGTGATACATATGTTATCAAAAATTGGCTACCATAGGGGAGTATTATTTTAAAAAAATTCAAGCCTTTTAACCCTATTAATAGATCATGTGATTCCTTGTCTTGATGGTATAGCATGTAGTAGTGTCTTGAGGCGATGTTCAAGTTATTTTAGAGTCCTATATAAGGTCTTGTCATAAGGTTAAGTCAAAATAATTATTTGATTATTTAGTCTTCATAAATTGGTCCTTGATGAGGTTTAAAAAGTCTTTTGCATTATAGTTTGAAAAAATTAAGGCAGGTTTGTAGAGACTAAGGTAATTCTCAAGAGTCTAATCTGTAATTGATTCACATGAAGACATGAGATAAGGTGAATTCACTAAAAAACATCAAGAAGAAAGAGTTAAATCATAAAAATAGAGATTACTCAAGGCCTTGTGGCATTCATGAAAGATGATTTCATACTCTTTTGGGCCTGTACAAGCTTTAAAAGGTGGAAAAATGTTTATTTCTAACATATGTCAACCTTCATTCACTATTCCAAACCCCAAATATAGCATGATGCATGTTGGATGGAAAGAGTAAGTTAAAAAAGAGGTTTTGTTACATTATTTTCTCCTTTTATATAGAAATAATAGCTTATATGTGGCATTTGGAAATAATTTATGTTAGAATATCATAGTCAAGAAGGCATTTGGATGAGTTTTGGTAGTATTATGGTGAGATTGAGCATCTTCATCCAAGAGGATCATGAAAACCAATGGTAAAGATCCCTAATATAATAATATAACCCCATATAGGTCATATCCATGCCTAAGAATGTGTAAAATGTCCAAAACATGTAAAAAACTTCTCAAGTTCTTCCTCAGGTCCTTTGCAAGCTCGAGAGGGTTCATTTCTTGACAATGGTTTTTGAATGACAAAATTAGTTGGTTGAAATTATCTTAGGGGAAGATAGGGAACCCTATTCCATTTAAATTACATGCATTGGTTCAATTTGTTAGGAGTTTAACTTTATCAACTATCATTAACAAAATAAGTGCTCTAAAACTCTCCTAAAACCCCATACCTTGATTTAAGGTAGTTTCATGGAATTTTACAGATTGTTGATCAAAATAAAATATTTTTTGTCTTTAAATATCTTTTTTATCTTCCAACATAGCTTTTATCATTCATTTGGAACATGTGAGAACTATAGTGGTAAGAAAAGGGTTGTGTTTGTTGATTTATGAAGATGGTAAGCAAGGTTTTATTAGATTTGAATGTTTATTTCCTACAGTGTTATATAAAAAACTTAACCAACCTTCCATCAATATTATCACTCTCTTAAAGTGTAATATATCAAGAACAAAGGGTAGATAGTAGGTTATGAGAGACTTTGTGGTTATAGTGTTCTTCAACAAGCCTGTAAGTATGAAAGATTGAACAAAGAAATAAATAACATGTGGATAAAAAGTTTGTTTAGCACAATTGGATAGTTTTATTTCAAATTTAATATCCAAATAAATCTCTTCCAAGTTTCTAAAATACTATCAATGGAAAGAGAGTTTAAAAGATAAGTTATGTATGCACCTACATGTGTGAATAAAAGGACTACATGATTGTTTTTATTAAAATGTTTGAAAGGTCTCACAATCAGTTTGGTTTGTAATTAAAATATAATTTTCACTTCAAAGAGATCCTATAGTATTCACAAGAATACACTCAGTGCAAATACAATCCAAATTTGAACTTACAACCTTAAAGAATAAGAGAGAAGGTCTCATGAGCAAATACCTATGAGGTTTTGAGTGGTATTACACATGATATATACTTTGATGTAATTAAAGTTATAAATAAGATAATATCATATAATATACATCAATTAAAAAAAAATTTAGGGTCATTATTGAATTGAACTAGTAGGCTACAAACCTAGGATCATTAATATACTATTTACAAACAAAACTAGATGTGTGGATGCATTTGAGAGAATATAATGAGGTTTTTAATCTTGTAAACTGATATAAGAGTTCAAGGAGAAGATTGAAAGGCTTAAGTGACCAATAAAAACATTATAAATGGCTTAAATTGAGAATAATGTAGTCATATAGGTTTGTAGACCTATAGGTCCACATTCTCAATTAAGAGAGACAAATCTTGCAAGAAACATGATGATTTGAGGAGAAAATGAAATGAGAGAGCCATGATAATATGTTGAGAAAGTATATTCAGGGTATAATAAGGAATATTATTAAATAAAAGACCCCTTATTGAGTCATAACAAATATCCATCCTCAAAACACAGTCAAGAGACCTAATGTCCACATACAAAAGGCAATTTTGGCATAAATATAAGGAGAAGGGTGTAGATTTTGGATTAAGTATTAATTTTAAAGGTGTGTGTAATTATTAGTGACCATGGATGGTGTTTAATATGCTCATAATTTGATTTAAAAATAAAATTAAACTCATAACCCACTTGATAGTCCTAAAAATACCATATAATTGTGAAAAATGGTATGTTAGAGAGTTTTAAAGAGTGTTTAAGGACAACTAATTATTGGATGGATTGAGGGAAGTTTGGGAAGACATCACATAGGTATTTATTTGGTTTTAAGTTTCCTATAACTATTCCTATCCATTTTTATTTGCGTTTGGCCTACTCAGGCATGTGTTAAGACCAACCTAGGGCTAAAATCTTATTTTTTGCATAACTTGAGTTCCAACCCTTGAAAATACATTAAAATTTTCCATATGGCCTTATTTGATATGCCCTATTATATTTTTGTGATTTTAGAGTAGTATAGTATGGTCTTGTATAGTCTCTAGTACTTTAGGCTTGCTCTAGGCCTTATTAGGAAATATAGGTGTTGGATTAGTAGATCTGCCTTGAGAGTTAGATCATGAAACTTTGGGTGAAGCTAAAATGGGATAAAGGGTACTCAAATATGATTTATTTTTTATTATAAGTGTTGTTAATATTTCAAACCTTAGATCTTTGTGTCAGAATAGGGCTATAATGAATAGGCCTTAAGGAGAGCAAATATGGGAATTATGAAGGAAATTACATAGTATAGGTGGAAATATTATTGATTATATGTATTAAACAAGTTTAAAATATAAATACAAGTAGTTATACTCGAACAATATGACTTTTCACTTCATAATCAATCATGAGGGGCAGTTTCAAGAGCTCAAGATGAGTCATCAAGCAAAGTAAAACTCCAACACCATCTTGAGAGACCTATCATTAAACTAAGTGCATACTTGTGGAAGAGAGACTTCATAACTAAAATTTGGAAAGTTTTATTGTTTTTATCTTATTTTATGAGTGCTTATCAGCCATTATTGGCCCTTGACACCTCTTTTCTCTCTTTCTCTCTCTCTTCTTCTTTCTCTTATATGTATACCTAATTTTGGCATTATAAGGCATCCTTCGAATAGGAATATGGCATAGCCCTTCTCTTTTGTATGTATATTTATCAATCATATGATTGGTTTTAAATCCTCTTATGGATGTATGTAGTGTATACTTTCAAAGGTTGATATAATCAAGCATATATTGAGTTCATCTTTGGTTGTTGTCTCATTCCTTTTACCTTTATTTATCTTGATTAATTATTGTAGGTTATAATGAGTGTCATTAGTGGTTATATGTGAATTAGAAGTGGAACCAATCTTCCCTCCTAATCTTGTAATGCCTTACCTCTCTATAAATAAATGATGTAATAAGTTCATCCTAAGAGAAGTGTATGTTCTTGTAGTCCTATGGGTATTATTACACATGAAAATCAGTGATATAGGTTAAAAAATTTGGTGTATCACCCCACTTTTAGTTGATACTTTATCTCTCCATCTTATTCTTTCTCCTATGTGTATGCCTAATTTTGGCATTATAAGGCATCCTTCCACTAGGAGTATGGCATAGCCCTAATTTTTTGTATTCCTATTGATCAATAATATGATTGGTTTTACCTCCCCTTATGGATGTATGTAGTGTATAATTTAAATGGTTTATATGATAAAGCATATATTGAGTTCATCTTAGTTGTTGTCTAATTCCTTTTACCTTTATGTAGTTTGATTCATTATTGTAGGTTATAATGAGTGTCATCAGGAGTTATATGTGAATTATAAGTGGAACCAATCTTCCCTTCTAATCCCAAAATGCCTTAATTCTTTACAATTAAGTGATGCAATAGGTTAATCCTAAGATAAGTGTATGTTCTTTTAGTCCTATGGGTCTTAGTGCACATGAAAATCAGTGGTAGAGGTCACAAAATTTGGTGTATCACCCCCATTTTAGTTCATAGTTTCTCTCTCCCTTTTCCTTTCAAGGTAGTAGATTATTGATTTCTTTTAGTGATACATCAAGGGATCTATCCCTTATATAAAGGTTCAAACTACTTTTTTAGGTCACCCATAACCTAGGATTGTTCCCATGTGTAGATTATATTGAGATGACTTGAAAAACCTTCTCAAAGGGTGAAAATCTATGATATAACAACATACTCATATGGGTCAATATGATTAAAATTCATCTTATTAAATTTATCATATGTTGGATATTGCATATCATCATCATTAACATTCTAATATGTAACTATGTAATTAGGGTCTTCAAAATTGACCAAAAGAGGTAGATCTAGTATTTTGTCTTCTTATAGTATATTAAATGGTAATGTTTTTTATGTATATTTTTAATGCTTATGATTGGTGATTTTTCATGTTCTATACTCAACCTACCTACCTCATATGTATGAACTCAATCAAGTGTGATAGGTTGTGTAGGTGGTATAATAAAATCATACTTATATTATGGTAGACTGACTTTGTAATATCTAAAACTTGAATCATATGTTTGAATTTTATACTCATATACATCATATTTAAATTTAATACATATATGGAATGTATAAGGCATAACCTCCATGACATGAATCCAAAATCATCCCAAAATTAATTTATAGTATAATTGGTTAGGTATGACTTGAAAAGACAAAAAGAACCATATTAGGACTTACAAGAAGGGTAAATTTTAGTGATGCATATTCATTAATTCATGAATATTCAAATTTTTGGATTTTGGTTTTGGCAATTTTTTAGGGTCGATAGATGGGACCAAATCACCAAAATTTTAGGGATATAAATTATTTTGGGGGTTGGCTTGTCAAACCTTTACAACATTATCTTAGAAAGTAGTTTAATTTCCCACCCCCCACACACACACACATATAATATACCCTACAACATAAAATATTTTAGGTTCTAGTAAAGTCATTTGACGTAACCACTTGATAGAACCATTCGGCCCAGTCATTTGGTAGAGTCGTTCAACCCAATCATTCAATAGATCTATTTAGTAGAGCCATTTGGAATATATTTCAATTCCAAGAGGACATAAATCATGGTGTGAAAAATTGAAACCTATGTTATAAAAACCCCAGTTGGGAAAAAAACCTAGCCATTCAACCAATTATTTAGCCTAGCTATTCAGTAGAGTTGTTCAGATCTGAGAGGATATAAATCATGGTGTAAAAAATTGAAACCTATGTTATAAAAACCCTGGTTGGGCAGAAAACCTAAAAAGAAAAAAAATTATGAACCTGTCGATTTACCAAGGCTACAAATCAAATTCACCTAAATGAATCTAAGGGGGTTTTGGATATGGGATCTTAAAAGTTACCCTACTTATAAGTAAATATAATGTGATATTTTTAAGTATTTGATAAGGAGTCTAGTCATATAAAATGCAAAAATTGGTAGCTTAAGCATGGCTAATGACACCCAACCCATAGGTCCCTCTTACTTGCTCTCATGACCCTCATAAGATTGTTTTCATTGATTCCCAATCATTTTTAGCCTTATATACTTGATCCTAATTGATTTAAGACCCTCTCTTTATGACCAATCCATCCCCCTAGGTCCCATCTACCCATGATAATAGTGCCCAACTAGGATAGGAGCACTAGTGCCACTATTGTCTACTTTTGATGCTATTGTCCAAGCTTATTTTTAGCAACAATGGTCAATTTATTTTGGTTCCCCATCCTTCTCCTTGTCAGCCTAATGTGAGAAAATTTAATTCATGACCAATAGATTCCTATAAAATCCCATTCAAAGATCATTTATAAAGGGTTTGCAAATATCACTCAATCAAGCAAGAATACAAGAAAGACCACTTAAGAAATCTTCCCTATTCTCTACATACAACTAGCCTATGCACTTTCAAGCTAATTCAAGTCCTTACACCAGCCCTTAGTCATCTCAAACACACCCAATTTTTGCATTTAATGTGTTTTCATTAATTATTGCACCAAGCACTCTTAAAGGGATAACTACATATAGCTTGATCCCTCCTCAGAGTATTGGTATGTAGGTAACATGCCCACACATAGGGTGTGAAGCAATTCTAGTGCATATTACACACACTAACCCCTTTTCCCTATTTTCCAAAGTTTCTATTCAAGTTCATAAAATACCCATACATAGAAAATCAACTCTATATGGAGTTTTCTCAATAATGAGGCTTCAAAATATGGTACATGGGCTCACACTGATTAGGTAAATAAAACCCAAAAAGCTTAGATACTCAAGACAATAGCATTGGGGAAGGACTATAGTGCCAGTACCACTCCTGTACACTTTTGGCATTCTTGTCCAATCAAAAAATGAAATCCAAAATAATGTTTGTAATAGTGTCTTAGGCTTGTACACTAATTTCTAGGCCATGTCTTAGTCAGATCAACATGGAATAAGATATGTTTAATTTTTTCTCTCACACTACTATTTTTAGAAAAGTTAAATTACAAATAAATTTCACAAATTAGTATCTTTAATTTGGAATATTATTTATTGATTTTCTCTTACTCAAAATATTTTATTATTTAGGAAATAAGCACTAATTTCCCCAAAAATAATAAAACATTTGGTGAACCTGACTTACTTCAAATTGCATATAAAAACCCTAGAAACTCAAGGGGAAATTCCTAGCTGATTTTTCCCATAAATTTTTAAATTTTTTTCTTGAATATTTTAATTAAAAATTCGTCCCAAAATTTTTAATTTAGTAGTAAATTTTAAAATAATTTTATTTCAAACCTTAGTTTCATCAACTAACTCCTAGTAGTTTTTCAATCATTTTTTGAATTTTTAGTCACTTATTAAAATTATAAAATCACTTTAAATTTCAATAATTCATAGTAATTTCAAAAAAAAAAAATCCTCAAAATCTTAGTTGCATGTACTAGGTCTTATTAAATCACTAATTTTCCAATAAATTTCTAGTTTTTTAGTTGCATGTTTTACTTCGAAGTTCACTTTCAATTTCAAAATTTCATAGTATATTTTAAAAATAATTAAATGTCAAACCCTAGTTGGATATACTAGATCCTATTTTCTTCTTGAGGTATCACCTTACATTCATAATCAAATTTGTAAAAATGGATTTCACTTATTTGCAAATTCTACTTACATTTCTTACAAATAACAAGGATATTATAATCTATCTTATCATGAATATGAATGAAGAATTCTATCATATGCTAGTAAAAAGCTTCATTCTTTGCATTTCATGTTTATTTTATTATAATATGGGATGATATTAAGGAAGTTGTTGTGAAATAACATGCCAATATATCTTTTGCATCACCTCTTTTGGAGCCTCTACCCCGTGTCGTGTCATGTTGCATGGTCTATTTTACCCTTCCCTAGGTCACTACCCATCGCTAGAGATCCCAGTTGACACCCTTTATCACTTTACCACCTTAACCTACTAATTATATTCCCTCTCCTCCCATAGTTACTACTATCATATATGTATAGTAGATAATATGGTTGTAGTTATTACTCGATGTACTACCATGCCTCCCCTACCTAGTCACGAACCCTACCATCCTCCTATTCCTTCCTATCATAGGCATAACCTACCTACACAAGTAGATCTGCATAAGGCATATGATATTTTTGATCAGTTGAGAAACACTCCAAGTAATATTTCCATGTTAGAAATACTTTATAAATCTAATGTGTTCTAGGACAATCTTTATTAGGAACTCACAGAGACTTCTATGCCCATTGATTTAGAGCCTTCTTATTTTGCATTAGTGGTCAACACTCTAAAATATATAAAAGATGCTATTACTTTTGATAATGATGACATGCCATCTCAGATAGTTATTGATCAAAATTTACCACTATTTATACAAGATCAAGTCAAAACCAGTGCAGTTAAGAGAGTTTTAGTTGATACTAATTTCAAACTTAATATATGAAATATTACATTCTTATAAACCATGGGCATAGATATGGCATCCATGTAAAAATAATATAAGAACATTAGAGGGTTTTATGATACACCATGACAAATATTGGGCACCATTACTTTGGATATCATGGTAGGACCCAAAACTCTTTCTACACAATTTTAGGTCATGACAAGTCATCTTCATTATAATATTTTACTCAAACAACCCTAGATATAAGCTATGGAAGAAGTTCCTTCTGCTCTTCATTGATGTGTTAAGTTTATTTGTGAGAGATACCTATACACATATCCAATCTATAACCAACCATTCATATATTGTCAAACTATAGAGCCATCTTTGAATATTTCACCAGATAGGACACCTCATATCATAGTTCAACCACCACCTACTGCATTTCTCTTTATTAGATACATACATGTGAGGTTGGAGAGACAATAAATTCTTGCACTTCTCTACTTATAGTTATACATTTAGTTCTAGATATGCATCTAGTCACAGTAGCTTTAGCCATTTTAACTACTCCATCAATCATGATTCTTACACATGTTATAGTTATACATTCATTGATAGTAGTTCTAGCAGTACAAATTAATTATACATATATAGTTACTCCATTAGTTACAACCACTCTCACAACACCATTATCTTCTACTACATTTGATGAGACTCTCATATCATAGTGGTAAATTCTATATTACCATATATACATGATGTTGATATAGATTCCCAAGTTTCTTTAGATGATGATATGACACCCACACTCATAGATGATTATTTGTGTGGATTGAGCTTTACACTAGTAGGCCTAGGAGAGTATAGAGATGACTCTAGAGTTCTCATTACACATCATACATCACTCTTAGCATCTTGTACTACACTCTCAAGATATACTCCACATTTATGGCCATAGATAGATCACATGGCACATAAAGTTCACATGGTTACCTCTATTGATATAGGTCTAAGAATTCATATTTAGGTAAAGTAGTACACATTATCAACCATAGATTATGTTTTATTTGTTACTTGATCATGGATTAATCACTTTACCTATGGTATGACATAGATCTATTAGAAGATTATCATATTAAGATGGCTTACCCATTTTGTATTTTTCACAGGATCATAGGTCATGATACAAATTCATGTATAACTTTACAGAAGAGACTAGATAAACTACATGATCAGGGTATTATTCATATTATAACACCATTAACACCAGCTTCTTCATTTCTAAAAAATCAATCTTCTACCAGAGCTAAACATACCAAAGAAGAATCAACATCTCCACCACCAAAATAACCTTTAGTTTGCCTTCAGTAGGATGATACTATGTACAAAGCATCTACACCACATGATGATACTTATGATGATGATCTAGAGGTATTTGATGATGGTCATAATCCTTTCCTTCATCTCCCTCCCCAGTGAGCTCTATCCTTGGACCCTTTACCCCCTCCAGCCTAGCCTTTTATTCATACGCTTGTATATAACATCATTATGATTACTTGTACATAATTTTATCAGTATTACATATATAGTTTCTTATGCTTACTTGTACATAGCTTTAAAAAAACTTTCAAAAAAAAATTCAAAAACATTCAAATAAGTCAAAAACACCAAAAACATTTTGATTGTATGTATCATCCATGATTTACATTGCTACTACTATGCTAAGACTTACATTTGCTATTTCATGTTATTGTATGTCAATTTATTTACATTATCATGATTCACTTGATCTTTTGAGTGTGTGTAGTGACAACCAACTACTTGATTGCTTCACTCTACCCATTGAGGGGGTATCATACTTCTACATTCGAGACACACATTGACATACATACCCATTAGGGTCATATTATACATAACTACACCATCCAGGTTATGTCATTCTTACACTCCACACTCTAAGTTATCATGTTGATGTACATTATCTACTAGCTTACATAGAGTATTTTATCAACATATCATTAGCATCTAGAACTTATCTATTTCTTATCATATACCTAGTCTTGTATTAACATCTCTTACATATATTCATTTCTTACTTTGATTAGTTAGATGTGTTTGTATTTATGGTTTCTTACATTTTTCTTTTTTCACTTAGCATTGGCTTGATGTGATTACATTTCTCAATTTTTGTTTATCTCCTATATGTGCCTTAAGACATTTTCCAATGTTCTTTACTTCTATTCATGTGTCTATCTTAGTACATTCACAAATGTCCTTTACTTGTACTCTTTTATGTGTTTATGACCCTTGTGCCAACTTTTCTTGTTCCACTTGTTTGTGTATGTGGCATTTGAACATGCCTTTATGCTTGCTTTCTAGTTTGAGTGGCATGTTCCCATGTCCCTTATTTTCATGGCCCCTTGGGCACCCTTGTATTCTTTTTTATTTTTATTTTGTGTGATTTTTACTTGATTACTTGCGATTATTTGCAATGCCATGATCCAAATCATGCATTATCTTGCTTCTTGGATGCCATGATGAACATCATTCTCTATTCCTCCAACTAACAACTAACTAGACTATCATTTCTAGTTTTAATTTAATTCTAGTACATTCACATGTTATTACATTGTTATAACTATCTATGCATGCCCTTGTTGATCTAACAACCTCTCAATTCAAACCATGCTATATCTTGAGATATATTCTTAATTATCATTCCTATATCATGTATATTTTCCAGCTTAACACACTTGCAAGGATTCTTATTCTAAGGGTAGTCATTATAGGGTATCTATTCCTTCCCTCAAAAGAAGGGGGAATAAATAGGGGTTTTTCTATAGAGATCAAATCTCTTATTAGTCAAAAAATCTAATTTCAGAACACTCAAAACAACAACCAAACATCAAACTAATTATAATAGACTAGGTAGATAGTCAAGAATATAGAATAGTCATCAAATTTATCCTAGGACAATAGTGTTGAGACTAGATTATAATGCTAGTGGCATTACTATCCATTTCTAGCACTCTTGTCCAAATAGTAGAAAAACCAATTTTTTTATAAGTAGGTAGATAGGTAAGTTTAGTTATTATTTTGTCAACTATAGTTTAGACTAGAATTAGTAGTTTTAGTACAATTTTCTTAAAGAATCTAGATATAGGGGAATCATGCATGGAATGATAGCTCTCACTTCTAGTTTTAGATACAAAAATTAGTATAATTTCTAGATCAAAATCTATGTTTTAGACACTAATGATTAGGGGAAATGTGCATGGCACATTTATTTTATTTCTTTCTTAGTTTAGCATTATCTAGACATTTTTAGCAGTTATGTGCCTTACTCTATCTACAAGTGGTTGGCATCATTTTTGGTTTGGATTTCATAAAAATCCTAACTTTTGAGTTCTCAAGTTCTTGAGTGGCTTTCACATAATCTAGATTCTTAGTTTTGTTGTGGATTTCATACAAGCCTAATCTCCATCTTTTGAAATGGCCAAGAGTGGTTTAGTTTCTAGTATACATTCAACTATCCATGCCAACATTATCATATCATAGTATATTCATGGACTTCAGGAGCCATCTCATATGACACACATTCCATACTGGTATTAGTTTATAGATTCACTTCATGGGGAAATAATGGAGCCAAAGGAATATCTAGCCTTTGTATTCTTGAGCCACCTATTCAGAGGGATTGGACACACAGTCCAAACATTGATCAACACATGCAAGATCATATAGCTTCACTTAGTAGGTGATAATGGAGCCAAAGGGCTAGCCTTTGCATTCTTGAACCACTTCTGAGGAATTGAGCACTCAACTCCATTCATGATATTAATCTTAGTACAACACCTTCCAACATTAATCAGTATAATCTAGCATCACTTAGCAACACAAAAAAAATTGTAATGATTCACATACTTGGTGAGGTATATTCATTTGCGTCTCTTCTTCTATCTCTTACCTAACATTGTACATTCTTATTTGAGATATAATGTATCTAGTAAGAACTGATATAATTTTATTTTTACTTGTATATTTACACTTCACAACATGCTCTATATTCACACTCAACATCACACAACTTCATGGGCTTCACCCTTATAGGTAAGTTCAAGTACACTTTCTATTTTTTCCTTTATCCTATTATTTCAGTTTACATCACTAGAATAAAAGGGGCAAATGTAGTCATATAAAATGCAAAAATTGGTAACTTAAGCATCGATAATGACACCCAACCCATAGGTCCCTCTTGCTTTCTCTCATGAGCCTCATAAGCATGTTTTCACTAATTTCTAGTTATTTGTAGCCTTCCAAACTTGACCCTAGCTAATCTAGGACCCTCTCTTGATGACCAATCCATCCCCCCAAGTCCTATATACCTAGGACAATAGAACCCAACTAGGATAGAAGCATTATTTCCACTATTGTCTACTCTTGGCATTGTTATCCAAGCTCATTTTTGGCCCCAATGGTCAATTTATTTTGGTTTCCCATCCTTCTCCTTATCGACCTAAAGTGAGTAAATTCAATCCTTGGCCAATAGATCCCTATAAAATCCCATTCAAAGATCATTTGGAAAGGGTTGGTAAATATCACTCAAGCAAGCAAAAATGTAAGCAAGACTACTCAAACAATCTTACATATTCTCTACATATAGGCAACCTATGCACTTTCAAGACAATTTAAGCCTTTGCACCAGCCCCTAGTCATCTCAAGCACACCTAGTTTTTGCATTTCTTGCATTTTTATTCACTATTACACCAAGCACTCTTAAAAGAGAGAACTACATATGGATTGATCCATCATCAAAGTATTGGTATGTAGGAAGCATGCCCATGCATGGGGTGTGAAGCACGTCTAGTGTATCTTACACATATTAACCCTTTCCCCTATTTACCAAAGTTTTTATTCAAATACATAGAAGACACATACATATAAAATCAACTCTATGGGTAGTTATGTTAATATCAAGGATCCATAATTTAGTACACAAGCTCACACTAATCAGCTGAACAAAACCAAAAAATCTTAGATCCTCAAGATAATAGCATCAAGGAAGGACTACAACATTTGTGCCACTCCTATCCACTTTTAGCACTCCTATCCAATCAGAAAATGAAAGCTAGAATCCTATTTGTGATGGTGTCTCAGGCCTGTACATAAATTTCTAGGCTCCATCTCAATTGGATCAGCACAAAATAAGATAAGTTTAATTTTATCTCACTAATATTTTTAGAAAAGTTATAATTATAAATAAATTTCACAAATTAGTAGCTTTAATT
Source organism: Torreya grandis (assembly GCA_037957365.1). Taxonomy (NCBI): domain Eukaryota; kingdom Viridiplantae; phylum Streptophyta; class Pinopsida; order Cupressales; family Taxaceae; genus Torreya; species Torreya grandis. The sequence continues at coordinate 2,113,669 of JARHVA010002083.1, forward strand.
AGGAATATTATTTACTAATTTTATCTTACTCAGACCCTTTTATTATTTAGAAATTAAACACTAATTTCCCCAAAAATAATAAAACAAGGAGTAATCTCAAATCCCTTGATATTACTTTTTTATTTTTTAATGTTGTTCATATTGATACCAAATTATTATAATAAATTAGAGATATAAATATTCATCCTTAAACCATTTTTTATCTACACACTCTTCACTATATGTTCATGCACCAATATTTTTACTAAAAATTTTTATTTAAAAATTCAATGTTGGTGCAAATAGGTGTTGAGGTCAATATACCCCCATTTTTGAAAAATGGGGACCCTTATGTTAAATAGTGAAAATTTGTACCTTAAATTTTAAAATTCATTTGATCAAAGTTTCATTATCATGTCTACACTTTATCTTTATTTGAAAATCATTTACACTTGATCTGGTTGACATATTTATTCATGATCTTAATTCAATCTTACCTAAGATTGCTAACATTAGATATCTATGTTTCATGTAATAGGTTTAATAGAGTACATTTGGAATGAGAAATGGTTGGGTTTTATGATTTAATAATGATTTTATCTTTTACTAACCTTGGGCCTATTGAAAATCAAGTTGAATTCATGACTAGTCAATTTAAAACCCTAACTCCAAAACCCTAGTCCATGCCCTTTGAATTGAAATCAAATTTAGCAGGAACCTTTTTTCATGGGAACACTTTAATGTATTTAGTTATATTTTTATCCTAAGGTTTTGTTTCATTTATTAACATTACCAAAACTTAGTCTATAAATTTTATGTTTGGCCTCTTTATTTTTCGTGAGCCCCTTTATCCCCTTTTATCTTGGCATTATCTAACTAATGCATGATCTCTTTATTATAAAGCTTAGCCTAAAATCCTTACCCCAAGGTTTATTGTATTTATTAATATAATAAAACCTTAGGCTAAGACTTTATGTTAGGTCTTTTATTTCATGGGGTCCCCTTTAACATGTTTTAAGGCCTTGTCTTAAGACTGTATGTTATGTCTTTGATTATATGTGGGTTCCCTTTTATTATGTCTTAAAACTTATCTTAAAACATTTTTTCTAAATTCTTGATAATGTTTATTAACATGAAATAAAAATATAACCCAAAACATTATGCTAAGTCTTTTATTTTTCCTTGATCATTGACTTAAATATCATTTTTATTTATAGGATCAATAATCTGCATTTGCTTAAATGATTAGGATCCAATGGTGCGAGATTAAATACAAATCTACAACTCTAAGCTAAAGTTTGAGCATATTTTAGAGATCAACAACATGCATCTAGTTGGGTTAGATTGATCTAATGATGCATATCAAGTCAAAGCTTCAATAGAGCCTTGGGATGAGTGAGAACATGACAAATGTCACAATCTTAGCCAAAGAACACTCAACAATTAATGGCATTCAACCTCAAAGATCAAGATCTAATGGAGCACATTTTCCTAGATAAGGATGATCCAATAGTGCAAGATGAACTCTAAAAAGTCAAGATGAATGTGAAGATGACACATGACATAACTATGGGCCACTAAATTATAGCTCGAGCATCTTTTCAAGATTAATGATCCATATATGAGTGTGCATATTCAGATCAATGCCTAGTAGAGTTGGAGGTACAATTAAGTAGGATGATCTAATAGGGCACATTTCATCAGATGAGGATGATTAAATGGCATGAGATGCATGTTGAAAATTAAAGATGAATTTAAAAGTGACAAGTTTCATAACCATGATGAATATAGTGAGTAGCCAATGGCATTCAAGTTCTTAGATTGAGATTAATGGTTCACATTGATCTGTGTAAAGATGATCCAATGGTGCAAAATCAAGTGGGCAATTTTTAAAAGGCAATGGTCATTTTTCAAATATGAATAATAAAAATGTCATGAAACTACCACATGGGTGCCACGATGATGCCAAATCAGAGCCACATTAGTATAATGCGCTAAGTGAAAGAGCATGTAGTCCTAAGAAATATAAAGGTCTAAATAGGCAATCTAAACTGGGCCTTAAGTGATGAAGCTCATGTAAATCCAAATAACTAACACAATTAGAGCACTATAAAAACCTTCAAAAACCCTATTTAGGCCCTTTATTCTCCATAATCAAGATAGAGAAGCTAAATGATCATTTGTGTATGGGTAATTTGATCTAGAAATGAACTACAAACCACTAATGACCAATTTAAACAAATCCACAATCATGAAAACTTGAAAGGGTGTTTTAATGAAGGATGTGGAGCTCTATCTAACTTCAAATACTGAAGAGAGAGTTATTGAAGATACAAGATTTGATGCCACAAGGGAAAATAATTAGTCAAGCTCATTTGGAGCCATTGAGAACTAGAAACCCATCACAAAAGGAGAACATGTTTGTAAGGAGATTCTACTATAGTGATCAAGGGCATATTGCAATAAAAGAAATCTATAATATACTTCCATCATGTCAAATCAAGAAGATAGACTCAAGCTATGAAAGGACACCATAATAGACTTGTTCAATTCCTTAAAATCAGTTAGAACTAGGCAATAAATTAGTTAATAAATTAAGCATAATGGTTATAGGCTAGGTTGGCCATTGGTAAGCCTTGAGCTACCAATTCAAGAATTTAATCAATATCTTGACTAAAAATCAAAGCCCTGAGCAATCAATTAAAGCATAGGACTTCTCATTTCAAATAGGAGAACCAAGGTCAAGATAAAATAGAGTCTAAAGAAAAGACTAAGTAAAGCTAGAAACATCAAAAGGCATCGAGTAATAATATTAGAGAATAATAAAGACCCTATAGCAATAACATGGGACTTTAGCAGCACAAGGGTCCCAAAGATTAGTGAATTAAGAATATTTTTCTTAAAATTAAACATTTTCCATTTTCAAAGTTGAATATTCTATTTATAAAAGCATGTGTAGTTTGTAAAACACATTTCCTATAGCTCAGTCAATTGGGGAAAGTCAAGTGTATTATAAAACATTTATGGAAAGGACAACTATCCCAATACTTGTATTTTTGTAATTGGATAGGATTGACCAACATGATTCCTTGCATATTATAAAAGGATCATTTTCAATTGTAAAAAGGTGGGGAGTTCTAGCCAAAATCCAATTGTATCTTTTGAGAAATTAATATAATCAAAGAATTCTACAAAGTTTGTCAAAAATTTGCTTGTGTTTATTGCTACATAACTTATCTCTCACTTATTTCTTCTAATTTATAGATTTGAATGGTTCTTTTGAATTCATGGTGTGTACATTTGAATGTAGAGATATTAACTTGTGCTAATGCTAGGTTAATTAAAAGTGCGTAGGTTTATTTCATTTTCTCACTCTTCTAGCATTTGGGCTAATGTTTTTTATTTGTAGGGGAGAATCTTTAAAGTGACTAGGCTCTTATTTGCATTATTTTAAACCATCCTTAGATGTTTGCCTGATGTGTGATAGGATTTGAGATTATGATACTTCATGTCATACATTGGTTAAGTGTATGTCGGAGGTTATTTGAACTTTTCATAGTGTTTAGAATAAAGATTGACAACATCCCTTCTCTACCCTACCTTTCCTTTTGCTCCTTTTTTAACTAGATCACTCTAGCTTAATATTCATTGTGAGTATCCATCTTAGATTATTCTTTAGATTAATTCTTGATCATAATTCATAGTCCTTAGCATAGCATACTTCATATTCTACATAGACTAATTATTAGGCCATCGTGACTCCCAACCACCAAACATTCTTTATATTATGAAATAGTCCACTTGCTTTGCCTCTATTTCATCAACATATAACATAATTATCACAACCTAAAACTCATGCGTTGAATTCCTAGAATTATAAAATGAGAAGTTTTCTTAAACACACTCTGGGAAATTGTGATACATATTTAGGCATCAACACGAGGAGCCTCATTGGTGCTAGAAGGAGGGCCTAGTTAGATCTTTATAGATTTAAAGTATCTTTTCTCATTATTATGAATTGTGTTCAAATATTGGTGTAAAAATTGCATAATTATGTCAATCCTTGCTCAATTGTGTAAAGATAATTGATATTTATGGTCTTTAACCCATTTTGTGTTTCCTTTAGACAAAGATCAACGTTATTTGAAGGTATATGCTTAATTATGGTAAAGATAGCTTAAGCTTTGTCAATTAAAAAGGTTTGAGGTTAGTTATAGCTTTTTTGATCAAAGGTTGATAGATCCTTTGATAATTTGAGTTTATTTGAGATTAAACATGTAAATATCAATCATACTTACATATTTGGATACATCTTTGAGATAACTTAGTTGAATATTGCGGTCCTTTATCGTCATTTATATAAATATTTGCAAAATTTGTTTAATGTTTATGTCTGATCATTGTTCCCTACAAATATAAGACTCACATATCATATTTCAAATAGGAAGCAAAGCTCGTAAGATGGAATCACCTAGAATTAGTACAAGGTCATGCTTAAAGACAAGAGAACCTCTACTTTCATTAGAATTTCATAGGAGAACTAGGCAAGACAAAGGTAAGAGTAAGCTTTCAAAGTCTTTACCAACTTCACCAATTTAGAGTACTCTTGTGTTTGATCCCTATCAAGGTATGACTTGGCTAGGTGGTTCTTCAATCAATGTGTCAAGTGTGGCACATGACCTTCCTTGTAGTCCTAAAAAATATTTGCCAACATTTAGTCTTAGTGGTATTATAACTACTAAATAACACATTAAGAGTTTCAAATCTACGTTAAGATTGTTGAAAGTGACTCATGAAGATGTAGCATGTAGACGATTTTCTTTTAATTTTAAAGATGTTGCATATGAATGGTTTTTAAACCTTCCTAAAAACTACATTACAAATTGGGTTGATTTTAACAACATTTTCATTGATAAATTCAATAAAATCATCAATCCTTGTGTCTTATACCAAAAATTCACCATAGTAGAAAGAGATGCAAATGAGCCCATAAGAGCCTTCAATGCTAGGTTCCAAAAAATGTTTAGTAGGACCATAGATCCTTATAGACCTGATGAGGCTTTCACATTATAAATCTATAAGGATGCCTTGGATCCTATAACTTTTGTGTTTATAAAGAGAGTAGTTGGACCCATGACTACATTAGATTTAGCTTATATTGAGGCTGTAATCATTAATGCCTAGATGCAACCCCAAGGACAATTTACATACTCCATTCCTAATGTCAATCCACATTTACTTATTCTAATTGTTATTCCCAATGCCTACCAAAATGTGCATGCCCTAAACCAACTTTTAGTCTTGAACCAAATACCTTTAAGACATTTTCATCCTACTCAAAACTTAGGGTTCCTAAAGGTTGTTACTAGTGGATCTAATCTATAGGATCAAAAAAATTTAATGCCTACAATCAATGCTAATACTCAAGTTCATAATTCTAAGGCCCCAAAGAATGAAAGAGATTCTATCCTCAAGATGGTTCAAAAGTTGAGCACTTATTTCCTTTAGTTACATAAGCAAGTAAGCAATACTGGAGAGAGATTTGGTAGGAATTTCTCCTTCCAAAGGTTCAATAGGCCCACTAACAAATTTTATAATGATTTTTACCAAAACAATAAGAATAATGAGACATCTAAAAATAACAATGTGCCTAATATAAGTCTTACCGATGTTTCTTTACCTGACTATTATAGAGTCCATTATACTTCTAAGCATGGGGAAATTGACTATGTTGAATTTTTTAATGCCTTTGAATCCTTTCAATAAGAATTAGATACTTTTGAAGTCATCCCTAATAAGTATTGTGATGAAATTACATCTATTTCCTCAAGGTCATCTAGATATGCTTAACTCTCATGGTGGAGACATTTGAGTTCCCTTTCTAAGAAGATAATAAGCCTGAGGACATTCTTGAAAGATTCATGCTTTTCAATAATTTTTGAATAAGACTTATCCTCTAATAAATAGGGAGTAAAATAAACCATTGACCACTTCAAATCCTTTAAATAACTTTGAGACTCCTCTTGATACTACATCAGATAACAATCCAGAGCCTCCTAATGGAAATAATTCTAAGCATAACATTGATGCATCTAATTCTTCCAACAAGACTAGATATAACATAGTAGAGGACATGAAAAATATTGAAGATAACATTACCTTGCATAAGTTGACACATATTAAAAAATAAAGGGATCTGTTGTTAGAATCTTTATCTAAGAAGCCTGGTAAGTCTCAAAAGTCTCTACATGCTAATGTTACAATACACAAAAGTAAGGCAGATGTTCCTCTTTTCCTACTTACACTCATGATATTTGGTAATAATATGCATAATTATTTATTAGACTCTATTTCATCTATAAATATTATGCCTAAAGGGTATTTGTGAGAAATTAGGCTTGACTCCCATTAAATATGATAGAGTTGTAACTCAATTAGATAATTCAAGAGTCAAAGTGATTGGTGAATTATTAAGTGTTCACATGTAGATTGCCTCGGAGCCAAGGATCCAATAGTTCATTTATATCCAAGTGTTGGAAATCCCTAATGATTATGGGATGTTATTGAGTAGAGACTAGACTAAGAGCTTGAATGGTTATATGTCAACAGATTGTTCACAGATGTGGTTACTTTGGAAGGGAATCCCCAGCCAAATTAGGATAGAAAGGAAACCTAAAATGAAGCATGTGATCACTGAGTATAATTTAATCAATGTGAGGGTCAACATTGTTAACTCATATCTTGGTGTTTACACTCTTCACACCACAAAGGTATGTAACTCTAAAACTTCTCATGCTATGCTTGGATTATGGAAGCTTTATTTTGATTGTGCTAGATACAAATCAGGTTCTAGATTAGGAGTGGTACTAATTAATCCCATTGGGAAAGAATGTTATGCCTCTTATAAAATTTATTTCTCATGTACCAATAATTTGGCTAAGTATGAATCACTTATTCTTAGATTACAATTTGTAATCAAACATGAGAGTAGGGAACTATTAGTTTTTGGTGACTCTGAACTAGTAGTTAACATCAAGAGTAAATATCAGTGTAAGTTGTCCTATCTCAAGAAGTATAAATTTAGAGTGTGGGTCTTAATTGAATGTTTTGATGCTTTCAATATTATGTCAAACAATAGGGAAGAAAATTAGGCTACTGATGAACTCGATTTAGCTACATCTAACCATATGGTCAATCAAAGTTCCAAGTTAAAAATCCTTATAGTTGAGTTAATCCCATGCCCCTTAGTGCTAGATAATGTCAACCACTTATAGGTATTCATTGATTATCGACAGATCATAGACTTCATGAATAGTTTAAGAATGTTTGAGGGTCATATTATTGATGAAGTCAATCTCTTTGATGATAAGAACATTTAAGGAAAACTCAATGACATGGTCATTTAGTTGAATGAAAATAAGATCCCCAAAGGTATGATAGCCTTAGAGAGACTCTTTGATTCTAAAAAACTAGCTGAGGCTACCAAGATTCCCAAAGTAAGTGAGAAGGATTATAATACAATTTATCTTGGATTTTAAGGTCAACCTCAACTGGTTAATATTGGTTTGTCATGTATAAGCATTAAGTCCAAAAGAGCCAATGAAATGTTGGCCAAACATAAAGATATCATAGCATAGTCCTATGATGACCTAAAGATCTTTGATCCAAAGGTCATAACTCATACCATACCTTTAAATTAAAACTAAAAACCTTTCAGACAAAAAAAGAGGACTATCAACTCAATCTTAGAACCACTAATATACAAAGAGGTCAAGAAGCTATTAGATGCTAAGATTTTTTTCCCATTAGGCACTCCACTTGGGTGGATAATTTAGGCCCAATCATGAAGAAAAATGATGAAATCAGATTGTGCATTGACTTTAAAAATTTAAATAGTGCATTTGAGAAATATAATTACACCTACCTTATCTTAACCAAGTAATACAAATTATTTTTGGTTCTACCATGATGTCTTTTCTTGATGAATTTTTAAGGTTTAACCAAGAGTTGGTGAACCAAGAAGACAAGATGAAAACTATATTTTCTACTGAGGCACCTTTGCCTACAAAAGAATTCCATTTTGACTTATAAATGTAGGATCCACATTTCAAAGAGATATGTATCAGGCTTTCCAAGGTCTTGTAGGTAAGTTCATTATAATATACATGGATGATCTACCTATTTTTTCTAAAAATAGGGAGGATCTGGTTTAACTTTTTTTAGGAATATTGGATTCTTATTCCTAATTTATTTAAGGGTCTAAGTTGACTAAATCAGTAAATAATATTTCCATAATTTAGATACCAATTTGTATAATTTAACTATATTTTTAACCTTTCTATAAATAGTAATAAATATGAAGAAAATAAGACTTAGCTAAAAATTAGATGAAATGGCTGAGACAGGGTTTAGAATTTGTTGTGTAGGACTAGGATAGTGTTGCAAATTAGGATATAGATTTTATTTTATGAAAGGATAGGAGCACCAAAGTAAGAAACCCTAGGGTTTAGTGTTATAATCCTCTTCTACCAATATTGTCTAAGAGACTTAAGTTTTTTGGGTTTTGTTTGTTGTCCTTGTGTGAGCCTACCTAAAAAAATTTGACTATTGAAAGTCTACAAAACTCCTTATAGAGATGATTTAGTCTTAAAACCCTAGACTTCATTATGCTTTTGATCAATCTTGAGAAATAAGGTGGGGTTAGTGTGTGTAATATGCGTTGAAAATGTATTCACACCCCTTGTATGGGCACACTACCTAAATACTAATACTCTGAAAAAGGATCAAGCCATATGTAGTTCTCCCACTTGATGTGCTTTATGAAATAGTGTTATGAAGATACAAAAATGCTAAATTGGGTGTACTTTAGGTGGCTAGGGATTGGTGTGAGGATTTGTATGTGTTTGTAGTTGTATTACATGGCTATATGTAGAAAATAGGGAAGTTTGTCTCAATGGTCTTACTTGCTTTTTTAATATTTTCCAACCCCTTATAAATGAACTTTGAATGGGTTTTTATAGATATTTATTGGTCATGGGTAAAATGTATCCATGTTAGGATTACAAGAAGAAGGATAGGAACCAAAAGGAAATGACCATTGGAGATAAAATTGTAATTAGATAGGAGTGGCAAAAATAGACACCCTAGGGTCTGACACTATAGTCCAAGTTGGGTGATATTATCCTATAAGTGTGGGACCTAGGGGGTTATAATTATCATACGAAATATAGCCTAGCTAAGCTAGAATTAGGTCTCAAAAGTCTGTGGATGATTGGGAATAAGAAAAAAGGTGTTTAGAAGGGTCATGAGAGCATGCAAGAGGGACTTATGGGTTGGGTGTCACAAGCCACACTCAAGCTACCAATTTTCACATTTTATATGACTACATTCCCCCCCCCCCCCCTTTATTATATTGATACAACAAAGCAAAATACTAGGATAAAGGAAAAATAAAAAGTGTAATTGAACTTACCTACAAGGGTGAAGCTCATGAAGTTATGTGATGCTAGGTGTACATAGAGAGAGCACATTATGAAGTGTAAATCTGTAAGAGAAAAAAAAGAGTAGATAAATTCTTACTAGATATGTTATATCTAAAATAAAAAATTACAAAGATGAGTAAGAGAGAGAGGAAGAGAAAGGAATAAATACACCTCATCAGGTATGCAAACTGATATAAACCTATTGTGATGATGAGTGATGCTAGATGATGATGAATGATGCTAAGTAATGTTGGGTATGTATTATACCAAGAGTAATATCATGAATGAAGCTAAGTTTTTAATTCCCTAAGAGTGGCTCAAGAATATAAAGGATGGCCCTTTGGCTCCATCATCACCCACTATGTAGTGAATTTATGTGATCATACATGTGTTAATAAATGTTTGGACTATGTGTCTAATCCCTCTAAGTAGGTGGTTCAAGAATACAAAGGCTAGCTAATATTTTGGCTCCATCATTGCACCATGAAGTGAATCTATGAGATGATGCTAGTATGAATGTGTGTCATATAAGATGGCTCCTAAATACCATTAATGTTTTATAATCTAACAATGTGGTGTGAATAGCCAAATGTGTGCTATAAAATAGGCCACTCTTGGCCACTTAGAAAAGGTGGATATTAAGCTTGTATGAAATCCACTCTAAAATTGGTCAATATGCTTATGTGAAATCCATTCAAAAATGATGCCAACCACCTACAGATAAAATAAGGCATGCAACTACTGAGAATACCTAGGTAATGTACTAAACTTGAAAATAAAATAAGCCAAATGTGACATGCACATTGCCCCCAATCACTAGTATTTTAAACATTGATTTTGATTTGGAAGTTATACCAATTGCCTAATATGAAAGTAGAAGTGAAAGCCATCATGTTGTGCATGATGCCCCTTATATCTAGATTCTCTTAGAAAAACTATACTAAAATTATTGATTTTGAACTAAACTATTATTAATAAAACTTTAATTATACTTAATTTTCTCTCTATTTCTATAAAATCTAGTCTTTTTATTGTTTATACAAGAGCACCAAAATCGAATACCCTACTATCTGGTGTTGTAGTCCAATTTTGGCACTCTAATCTTGTGCTGATTTTGAAGACTGTTATGTAAATGTCACTCTCTACCTAGTTTATTCTTCCTGGTTTGAAGTCTAAATACTATTTTGGGTGTCCTAAAAGCTAATTTATTTATTATTATGAGCTCTTATCTCTATGACAAAAGCCTTGTTTGTTTCCCCCCTTCTGAGGGTAGTAATGAAGACCCTACAATGACTGACCTTGAAATAAAGAGCCCTAAAAGTGTGTTATACTAAAAATACATGATATAGCAATGATAATCGACAATATATCTCAAGATATAACATGGTTTTTAATGGATATTTTTAGATCAATAGGGGTATGCCTAGATATATATAACAATGCCAATATCATCCTACCTTAGTTTTTCTAGATTTTGCATAAACACATGAAAAGGACTCCAGATTAAGATCATATTTCAAAAAAAGCGGATCCCTATTTCCTTATAGAGAAAAGGGGGATATGTTGGGTACAACAAAACTAATCTCCTTTATTTTTTTTTAGATATTCATTACCTCTACCTTGACACATTTATATCGATTGAATAGTTAGTAGCCCAACTTGATCTATATTAGGTTCAAAAGGACCTATTGTGTATTTATAAATCATGAAAGTCAATAACTCTATACATACATGGATCTATTTTGAAGAATGGTGATTACAATCATGAAAGGATATTACAACCTCAAAAGACTAAGTTTGTACACCCAAAAATCTTGAACTAGGAGCCTAACTAAACTTTAATGATGCCCTTAAGCTCAAAATGTTTATTTTGGCTCCACCTGGATCATGCCTAGATCTTAGTTATATGTATTTACATACTTGGGTGACTATATCCTTTGATCCTATGTGTTTTCCCATGTGGCATCCTCTCTATATCCTTGACCCTTTAACTCTATTTGCATCATATATTTCCCTTGGTATAAACAAACATGAGCCATTGCATCTTCCCTTGACTTGTCAACCTTTACTTAGCTTATGATCTTATGCCGTATGGTGGCCTCATGTTTAATCTGATCCCCTTGAATTTTTTAACCATGATCTATACCCTTATATCTTACATGTATGATTTAACATGAATCATTAGATTTATGGTATGCTTCAATGTCAATCATTGATTTGACTTCATTTAAACTTAAATGGCTATTTCATGAGGCATAATTTTGATGTCTACATCCCTATTATTGATGTCTATGTAGCCATCATTGACATCTATATTCCCATCACACTTTTAACCCCATATGATTATTTTATGTGGCTTTATTTTTATGTTTGCATGAACATCTTACTCTATTGGATCAACTTTGAAGGCTTGTATCTTGAGATAGAGAACTCAACGAGACATGAAATTTTTAGAGGGTCTTCTTGGCATGAAAAGCATCATGTATAATTATTTGGCTTTGAGAGGTCTCCCAAGTGCATCTATCAAATGTGTAACCAACTCACTCTATTTATATTTGTATGACATCTTAGTGACAGTCTAGTCTTTCAAAGCTTATACAAGTCATTTGATCATTCACTCAATTAGAAACTTTAATTATCCTAAACAACACCTAAGAGTAATGTCCTAAATCTTAAAACTAATGAGGTTACATAATACTATCAAATTCCATCAATATACTTGCTCTTGGGAGGATTTTAAGTGTTAATCCAAAAATAAAAGAACATGAAACGTAGTGTTTTAAGGCCCTCTATTATTCTAATTGTTTTTAATTCAAAATGTAACTTTGGTCTACTCACCCTGCATCAATAGTATGTCTATGACAAGTGGGGTTATTTTAAATTATCATTTTTTATGCATTTTTAGATGGTCCCAAGTGTGGATAAAAATATATATAGAATCACTTCAATTGGATCCATATCAAATATATTGTTGTGAAAATGTATTATCCTTTTCACAACCACTGAATCCATCACTTGCTTAGTGTAGTATGATGCCTGAATTTCCCCTATGATCTAAGTTGGAGTATCAATAATGGAGCTTGTTTTCACCACTCAAGACAAGCATCCCAGTGGGTCACCCTTAATTTATATAACCTACCATGTAATGGGTTTTAAATAATATTGGGAGATGAATTCTTAGGTCAAAACTTCCTTAGAGAATGCATGAGGAGGCTATGAACTCCCACTCACAAGCCAGAATGTATAAAAATAAAAGACAAGTGAAAAGACTTTAGGGTTACGTTTGGGTCACCCAAACCATATAGATTTGGGGAGGGCCTTAATGAATTTATTTTCATGATTTTAGACTAAAGTGACTAAGGCAAATAATGATCTCTTTTAATCACCCAAGTTTCCTTAAAGGGGATGGGGGAGAGCATACACGCATCAATCATTTTGTGAAAATAAATAACTTTAACAAATAAGTAATGAAAATTAAACTCTTAAGACAATTTATCTAGTGTGAGAGTTCATTTTAATCACTAAAATGAGATTTTTTATGAATTTTAATACCCTTGGCACTTGTTTAAAAACTCGCAAAACTTTAAAAATAACTAAGGCATATAAAATAAACTAAGTTCATTTTAAATACCAAAGACAAAGTGTGCAATATTTAACCATGTTTGAATTTGGACTTTTTCACCTTAGGACCTAAACATTTTAGAGAGTTTTTGCCTGATTATAATTCCAAGAGTGAGTGAAGAAACAACATGTCAAAATTTTCTCTCGGGTTTCTTGTTTTCTATCTCAGAGATCAATGTCGATCCACATAGGGATTGATGTCGATTCACTAAAATTAGAATCAACCAATCCAAAGGGATCAACATCAGTCAACTCAGATAAATTTTAGTTTCCTTTAAAACATAGAAAAATAACAATATGGTTTGACAAGAATATTGTTAGCCACATGAAATTTAAAACTAGAAAATAATAGTAGATCTTGAAGGCAAATGGTTAGCTAAACAATATTCATGCTCTTAGACACAAAATAAAAACCATAAAACACAAGAAAAAGCTGTTCAACACATTTTTAACATGCTCTATTCTACATATAGGGGTCGATGTTAGTTTTGGGTGGATTGACATCAGTTTTTACAATATCAATGTTTGTTTGTACATGATCAACGTAGATCTCTATATAAATTATGTGTCACTAAAAAATAGAATATGTGAAAAATGAATTTAAAACTTGAATTTCAAATATTCTTAAGCATTCATTAGCAAAAATAAGAGTTTAATATTTATCTCCTTGGTTGTATGGGATGCTTGAGATCCCATTAGGCATGTTATTTATGATCATATGAATCCAAGAACGGAGGTTAGTATAGTGATGTTTTAAGTAATAAAAACTTAAATAAACACACTAACACTTACATTCCTAGACTAAAACTTAGGGAGAGCTTAGTAACAAAATATTAAATGAAATCACAATAAAAATATGAAAGACACACATCTTTTTGCCTTCTTTGGGAGCTCCAAATGCTTTTTTGAGTGGATTTCTTAGCTTTTGATTCAAGAAGTCTTTGGAAATGGAGGTTGTGTAGCCCCTTCTCTCCTTATCACCATAGTTTTGATGTGGCTTGGCTTAACATTTTGGCATTATAACCTTACTTGATAGGCATTTAGGCATTATAAAATTACTCTTATCAAAACTTTGAAGTCATTTATGCATGATAACTTTTCACCAAAATATCTTATGGATTCAATGGGCAAGGCCTTGTTTTTATAGGCTTAGGAATTAACTCTCACCCAATATGAGTTATGTTTGAGTTAAGGCTTGGAATGGGTTAAACTAAATCTAGGTGAGTTAAATCTAACCCTAGTAGAGTTAATAGTTGTCAATTAATTATGATTTTCAATTACTAGGCATGGCTCTCCAAAATAGATATTTAAGGATATTTTCAAAGAGCTTAACAACTCATAAAGGCAATGATAAAAGGTTGGGATATTTTGAATTTTTGAATTTCCTTTTTTAGATATTCATTAATTATACATGGATAATTCAACTAGGAATTTAATCATTTTTATCTTTTTAATTGATTTTGATTATATTTTTATCATTTCTAAGATTTGATTTAAGTGTGCAAGTGCCCCACTTAATAGGTCCATAGGCCAAATTGATTATTGTGATGTCGCAAGGTGGTTAGGGATGAATCTATGAGAGGTTATTATTTCATATGATATAATATCCCATATAAGGATGCCTCAACATGTTTTCAATCATTGATGAATGATGTATAAGAAAATTTATGATGTTTAGTAATTTCTAGGCTAAATTGGCAATGGTTGGTAAGAATGAGTCTGAAGTCCAATTGAAAGCCAATTTTAGCCAATTTTAGGTGTCTACACATATGAAAAATATTATTCAAAAATAGTGTGAAATTATAATAAATTTTACATGCATTAGTCATATAAACCATGGATACACCTCTATCTAATATGACATTAATCATACATGTAAATTAGAAAGTATAGTGGATAGACAATGTGTATATCTATAACATTACATTTTCTAAGGCATTTTATGGTTTTCAAACTTCATAAGAAGTTTGGTAATATTCCACATTAGTATTACTCTCTGTCATATCATACAATCATCATTATCCTTATTTTCAATGATGATGAGTGACTTGAAAATAGGCTTCATGCCTATCACTCAAAATCTCTTAATGAAAAGGTTGACTATTTTTTGCTAATCATAATCAACATCATTCATAATTATATCACACCGAATATTCCAAATAATATATACTATTAGGGTGTTATATATAAGTCCTTTAGATATAGATACAAGAGTCACAAGTTGAGGTTTATATATTCTCCAAATTCCATAGAATTCATCTATAATTTTATCATGAGAAACCATACAAATTTTAGTGTAATTATAAATACCTAAAATAGTAAACTCAAATATATAAATAATAAATAATAATAATAACTAACTGTCATACACTCAAGTAATGAAAACATATATTCATCCATGATATAGTGTCATTTTATTTACTTATTTATCCTTGACATATTATATGATTCCATTATCATAGCCATAGTCTCTAATTTTATTTTTTAAAGTTACTCCAAACTAAATTGAATGATCCTCCTTTAAACCCTTGGTATAATAATTCATTGTTCATTCCCTATAATAATAGTCCACTAAGAATATAAATTATGAAACCTTGGAGAGGTAGTTCAACCCTACTCCAAATTGAGTGGACACATGGGATTACCCCTAGGCCTATGGGTTGCTGATAGTAGGGGTAAAACTCTAGATTGAAGGGGTAGCTCCTTAGATTTGTCTTGATTGATCATAGCCTATACTACTAACTTATTTTAATGAAAAGGGAGAGATAAAACATAAATTAAACATATCCTAATGAGGTGATTCACCAAATGTAAATTGATCACTACCATCCAACTATAATTATGCTTCAAATGAAATCCTAACTTGCATATGACACTAATCTAAATTTACCTTCTATATAAGTATTTCTCATGGAGGTTTGTGAAGATATATTGATTTAGGAGGACTAAAAAATATTTCATAACATGATGATATTGAAGAGACAACTCACTCAACTCATGAGCACCTCATTAAAATGCTTGAAGAGACCTGAAAAAGACTTGCAAAATTGAATATGAATGCTAACAAGGACAACATGCCAAGGAAGTGAACCTATCACTTAACAAGATCAACTAGTCTAACATACACATTGAAATAGTCCAATAGAAGGTAAACTAATTTATTATTTATTGATCAAAGTTTTTATATGAGGAGGGATTCACCATACTTAGGTGGAGTATCATTACAAAGCCAAAAGTGGTTGTTTATATAAAGAAAGTGAGAGAGAAGAGAAGAAAGGCGTAGAAGAGAGAGAGTAGACAAGTGTCCATGAGTTAAAAAAATAAGATGAGTTATGGAAATACATAAATAGGTCTAATATTCCATGTATATCTCCTCTAAATATTCTTGCTTAATCCAAGTGGCATAAGAGTTAGAACATTTTCTTGACACCTTGATTAGCTCCTTGAAAGTACCCTTTATCTTGGCATGTTGAAGGAAAAGTGGCCTTATTGATGGTTATATCAGGTTATATTAAATATTTTCTATTATCTTGACACCTCTCAACTTACCCTATAAGATTATCTTTAACACATCACTTCCATTTCTTGTTAGGTGTCTAGAGGACTCTTCATCTCCTTAGGCCAACTTTGCACACAAGAGTCAAAACTTGGGTTCTTATTCTTCTTCATCTCATCCAATCTTCATGGATATCCTATTAAAACTATATTTAACCTAAAATAATCTATTTTGAGGTCTCAAACTAGCCCCAATCATTTGTTGTCTACTAAAACTCCCAATTAGACTTCATTCCTTATAGCCCTAAAATCATACAAACCTTCTTGTGTAGAGATTTGTACTAATGGAGATGAGAATATTATGGAATATTATAGTACCCAATATGTACTTATATCTCTATGATGAATTTTAGGATTGAAAAGCGAGTAGATATGTACTTTTCTATTGTTTCTCTCTCTAAACTAGGCCTCCCTAACAAGAGACTAAAAACTGACTCTGAAGGTTCCCCATAGGTGATAAACCTAAAATCATCATGTGATCAAGTTAGACAACCTCCTTTTTCTCCATGTCAATCTTTAAGCTCTGACAACTTAGATGAACATGTCAAATAGAGAAAACATTCTTTTAGGGCCTATTCCATATAGTTTTATACCAAAAAGTACAATCTAATGGCATGGGATGATTCTCAGGGAAGTCTTGAACATGTTATAGGTCATTTATAATTTTTTAAAATCCATTTGAAGGCATAAAATTTCATTTCTATCTCATTAGGTCCTTACAGATCCCCTAAGAATCTTGAAAGTGTTTTGAGTTATTAAGGATGATTCATAAAGCTCAAGGCATGAATCCTCCAAAAAATTCCAAAAAATGTAAGTTATAAAGGGTGTATAACTTCCCATAAGATCTAAATATCCCATGAAACTCCTTTATTCTATATTGAGCAATGAAATCTAGCCTCTTGGGTTGTAAATAATATTTTGTGGGGTCTAGGTAGATTGAGGCCTGATGGTGCATCTTTTGAGTTTGGTTTGATTTCCAAACGCATAAATAGGTCCATTATTTCCTCATTAACATATTTAAATTTTTTTATTTCCACATTAATCCTTAAAACTCTTTGCATCCTCATTTGTTTAGGTCTAGAGTTTGTAAGCCAAGATGCCTAACTTACCCTAGCTAACTACACTCCTCCATTTCTCTCATTATCAGGGTCTAGGCCTGTATGAAATGTTTATCCAGATTATTCACCATATTATTATGGTCTCAATGTCTCATATTCACTTCCATTCACCACCTCTCTTGGTCTAACTATCAATGTAACCCTATGTATGCACTCAGGACTATAATTGATTGAACAAGGTCTATTAACATGTTGTCTTACTTTTTGCTTGAGTCTAAAGATGTAATGGAATTATGAATAACCATAGATCCATCATGGAAAAATTATCTTAGTTTTTACACAAACCTCAAAGCCTTTCAAATGAGTAACTTCACCTAGAAAGACAAGACTATGTATGTGACTAGGACTGAATATGACTGTAATAGAGTTTGAATACTATCTTCATTCTTTGTTGATTGCATCTAAGCTATGATGGAACTATGTAATCACTATCCAATCATCTTTAACACTTTAATATATTTCAGATATTCTTATAGTCTCCCTTCAAATAAACTTATACTTCTCAAGAGTAGGCAGGTTTGTGTGAACAGAGTGTGTGTGTGTGTGTGTTCGTGCACTTATCACTATGACCCTTGTTTGGTCATTTCCTCTATTATTCATTTAGAACCTATTTTATCTCAATTATTTTTTAACTTTGAGTTTCTTTCAAACATTAAACCACACACATACACCATTATTCTTAGGTTTTGATAGACCTTGAGTCACTTAAGTAGACCTACAAGTGGTCAACTACTTGTGTTTACTTATTTGGGACTAGTCTATTAACTTGGAGCTTTAGAATCCTTACCTAAAACACTAAAATCATCCTATAATTCTATTTAATGGATAATAACCTTCCTCAACACCTTGAAAACTTAGTGTTTTATCATAAATCTCTTTGAAGGCACTCCTCTTCAGCTGACTGTAGGTGATCATTAAAGGGATGTGACTATGTATGGAGCTTCGTGATTCCATCTTCATTAATGGTCTTATAAAAGTATTTTAATCTCTTTGAAATCCAAAATAGGATTCCAAGCACTCTTAAATAACTTTTCCCTTATATATAAGCTTAAAATATCCCATATCATCTAGTAGGTATGTAGGTCTCTCCTAGAGGAATGAGTGCATTTGAGGGCTTGTAGGATTTCCATTGCCACTCCTCAAACTTATCAAAGGTTGTATATTACCATTTTGGATGTCTTAGAAACTTATAAAAGCCCTAGAAGTCTATACTTATATCAATGTTACTATGTAAAATAGTCTTCTCAACTAACTGGTTGAAGGTGACTATTTAGGGGAGTTTAAGCATATGGTTTGGAGTTGACCTTTCTCACTATACCATGAAATATTATAACATACAAACCTATTGTAGTAACTTTCTAATTTCCATTACAAGTTCACTAGCCTTTTAAAAACATCTTGAACCACCTCTATTGTCATTGTCTACACACGGTTTGTAGGTGTATCTTAGGCTATTAGCTTATTGGAATGTCTTCAACTTTCAATGCCTTCAAATGATTTATAAGTATTCATTGATATACTAACCTATTCAACTTGAATCCATTAGCATGTATGATACATTCAAATTTGAATGTTAAAACCATTGCATCTATCTTGGTTTTTTAGACCTATAGGTCTATAGGTGACTTTTTTACAATATTATGTTTTGAAGCTTTTGAAAAGTGTGAATGTGACTATTATGGACTAAATATCATGAAATTAAATTTGGGCTTCACTTGCTTATGAATGGAATTATGGAAGAAAGATATGTTTTTCTACAACTGTGAGAGTTAAAACTTCTTCCAATGCTTGATTATGACCTGTATGAGAGGAAAGGACACCTCTACAATGTTTATTATTTTCAAATGACTTAAAAATTCTATAAAAGTCTTCTAACTCCTCAAGATGGAATTGAATTTCAAGATTTTGACCTTATTTTGATTTTATGATAGGTTTAGGATTTATGTAACTGATCCAAGAACTTTGTAAGGTGTGGCACAAATTTATCTCTTAGGATAATTTGACATACACAAATGTTAGCCAAAAATCACCTTTTCATATATTCTCACCACCTTTAAGCCTATAAGTGAACCTTAAATTTCATAACACTTGATGAAATTTTATGACAAAGTGATTAAAACATAAAATTGTCTTGATAAACTCATAATCACCTATAACACCACTTTACCAAGGCTTATCTCTCCATGACATGCCTATAACACTATATGACCAAGACAAGACATTACCTTAACTTCTCCAAACTAACCTTAAACAATGCTAATAAGGTTTAATGAGGTATTTTAGGGACCATATAAGGCATGACAACAACACATAAAAATCATATGAATTTTGAATTTGGAAGGGGTGACTAATTTTGACTTGAGGTTAAAATTTGGTCAACATTATTGGCGATTCATAGGGGTAGCATTCCTGCAATGCTAAAAAGACATGTTTGTCCATTTGATAATGGAGTCTCTAAAACTTATTTTCATACTTGAATAAAACTTGATCATGACATAACAAACATATTTTACCTTTAAAACACATTAAATAATAATAACACACACAAAACAAAGTAACAAGACTCACACATGTGTCATCAAGTATTTAGGGAACACAATAATAACATAAGCAAACTAAACTATATACAACTAACCTAAAAATAAATTCTCCCTCCTAGATAAAAGGGGAAGCTTATACAATATTTTTCTCCATGAAATGAAGGAGGTCATGAATCAAATTGTCTCTTGAGACTTGTTCTTTATGTCTTCATTTTCTTCATACTTTCCAATCTTCTTGGCATGATCTCAAATAAAATAACGATAGTTGTAAACATGTCACCTATGACAGTGACTTCATCTTATACTTAAACAATCTTATCATGATAATCCTTAGATAAAACATTTTCAAATTATGCTTCATGTAAGCATGCTTCTTTGACTTTCATGGCATCTTGAATGACATCAAACTTCTCACCAACGACTATAAACTCATCAAGATCTTCAAGGAGCTTTGCATATTGACTCCAATCTTCATCATTGCCCTCAATGAGGACCTTTTGAAAAATATCCTTTTGAACATGACCTTAAATAGGCAACATACCTTTTAAAATACCTTTAATCTCTTTAAGTATTTCAATATTATGCTTCCAATCATCTTTGTTTTCTTTCTCTTCAAGAACAATAGGGATGTCAAGAATTCCAAGTCTTTCTATGCAATCATGAGGTTGCAAGGTAGCCTCTTCAACTTTATTTTCTTAGTCATTGTGCAGTTTGTCAACTTTATCACTTAGAGGATCTTCAACTTCAAGGTTGGTTGTAACTTTAATAAGCTTAGGTGGCATAGGATATTCTTTTTGAAACACACCATCAAGAGGCAAGGCATTTTAAAGAGTCTCTTCAAACTGACCAATAGGGCATTTAGGATTTTGAAGAGCCTCAAACTCATCACATTTCTCATTGAAATTATGCCATAATTCACCTTGATATATATAAGTAGTAGAATCTTTATCTTATATTGGTTTGTTAAAACCAATCTCTTGATGTTGCTCATGAGTCTCAACCAACTTAGTCAATGTGATGTTCTTCTTCAAAGCTTCCTCTTCGATGTCTTGATCAACCTCTTCATGAGTAACTACAACTTGATATAGATAATCTCTTTATTAATTTAAGAAGATTTTTCTATGTTTGTCTTAACTAAGTGGGTACCTATAGTGAACTCTCATCATATACACTTGAGTCATATTCTTTATTTTAGTGAGGTACCTATAGTGAACTGCTCATCATAGACACTTGAGTCATCTTCTTTATTAGATGTAACTTTAGCTTGAGATTATTCACTTATATCCCATGGTATATGTTATTAAATAAGGGATATAATGTTATGGTGATGTAAAAGTTCATAGGTTGGAGAGGGAGTCTGAGGTGTAGTAGATGGATCATGAATGTGTTTGGGAATATAGGTTTCTTTATGTAATGCTTAGAGAGATGACAAGTTAGGTTGGGAAATAGAAGAGATATATTATTCAACAAGAACCTCATTGTCCTCATAAATTTATTAAGGATCTTTAATATCTTCAAATTTATCTTTGAACTCTTGGTTTTCCCACCTTTCTAATTTATCTATCCACAATTGGATACATTTTCTCACCATGTACATCTTCTCATTGATAGAATATTGGGTTTCCTCTTCAACTAACCTACACATACTCATCAAATTTTTAACTAACTCTCTCAACCAATTAATTAGATGAATATGGATCACATCAAGCTCTTCATCCCATTTTATCATCAACTCTTTTGAATGTACTAGACTTGACATGAGTGCCAACAAGGATTTGGCATGAGATGGGATTGAAGTAAGAGGAGGGGTAGAGTATGACTATTACAAGTCATGATAAGGATATTGAGGTGTATAATTTTAATTATATGAGGAGAATATATTACAACCATAGGATTGATATAGATCATGATAAGGCTAATAAGAATCATGATGAGGTTGATATGGACCATAAGGATGGTAGGAGTCATATTGAGGTTGATAGGAAGGCATTTATTCTTCAACAAAAGTTTCATTTTATTCATAACATTCTTGATACTCTTCTTGATAGCCTCCCTCATAGGCTTCTTCATAGGTTTTGTCAACAACATCATGGTAGTGTAAAGGTATAACAGGCTAACCATAGGGGTGATATGACTCATAAGGAGGGTAACAAGCTTAATATGGTTATTGAGGTACATAGCTGGGATCATGACAAATCTAATAAGGAGGTGTATAGTAGAATTTATCATCATACCTAGCCATCCCAACTTCATGATTCAAATTAAAACATAAGATATCATAAAAACCTTTTCAAAATAAGTACTTGGGCTTCTAAAACCAATTGATTTCATTTTGAGTTGTCATTGGTATTTTTTGAATGCCTCTAAAGGCTAATATGTAGAAGAGCACACTAATAATTCTTTCACTTTTTTAGACCTTAGTCCCACTAGGCATGATAGAATTATTGTCACTCAATTATTCACCCTTGGATATTTATTTCAATCCTAATCTAGATTAAGTGGAATATGGGATTATCCCTTGTATTATGGGTTACCTATAGTTGGGGTAAACCTTTAGATTGAAGGGATAACTCCCTAGATTTATCTTGATTGTTCTTCACCTATACTACTAACTCATTTGGATGAAAAAAGATAGAGAAAACATAAATTAAAACTATCCTAATGAGGTGATTCACCAAATTTAAATTGATCACTACCATCCAACTACAATTACACTTCAATTAAAATCCTAACCTACCAATGACACTAATCCAAATCTACCTTCTACATAAGTATTTCTCATGTAGGTTTATGAAGTAAGCTTGATCTAGGAGGAATAAACAAGAGATCATAACATGACACTAGTGAAGATACAACTCACTCAACTCATGAACACTTCAAGAGACCTGAAAAAGACTTTCAAAATTGAATATGAATGCTAACAAGGATAACATGCTAAGGAAGTGAACTTGTCTCTTAGCAAGATAAAATAATCTAACATACACATTGAAATAGTCTATGTAGAAGATAAATTAGGTTGTTATGTATTGATCAAAGTTTTTAGATGAGTAGGGATTCACCATACTCAGGTGGAGAATCATTACAAAGCCAAAAATGGTTGTTTATATAGATAAAGTGAGAGAGAAGAGAAGAAAGGCACAGGAGAGGGAGTAGATAAGTGTCCATGAGTTAAAAAAAGAAGATAAGTTATGTAACTACCAAAACAAGTCCAGTATTCCATGTGTATCTCCTCTAAATATGTTCCCTTACTCCAAGTGGCATAGGAGTTAGAACACTTACTTTATACCTTAACTAGCTCCTTAAAACTATCCTTTATCTTGGCATGTTGAAGGAAAAGTGGCCTTATTAATGGTTATATTAGGTTCTCTTACATATTTTCTCTACTCTTGACACCTCTTAACTTACCCCATCAGGTTCTCTTTAACACATCACTTCTATTTCTTTCTAGGTGTCTAGAAGACTCTTCATCTCCTTAGGCCAAATTTGCACACAAGTGTCATAACTTTGATTTTTATTATTAAGCTCATCCAATATTAATATATGGCCTATTAAAACCATATTAGACCTATAAAAATCCATTTTTAGGTCTCAAATTAGCCCCAATGATTTTTTCTCTACCAAAATCCCCAATTAGGCCTCATTCCTTGTAGCCATAAAATCATACAAACCTTCTTGTGTAGAGAATTATACAGATGGTGATGAGAAGATAATGGAATATTATAATACCTATTATGGCCTCACAACTCCATGCTAATTTTTGGGATTATAAATTGAGTGGAGGTGTACTTTTCTATTGCTTCTCTCTCTTAACTAGGCCTCAATTAGGCCTCGCTGCTAAGAGATTGAAAATGACTCTACAAAAATCTCACACTTTTTAAACCTAAAATAATCATTTTATTCAGTTATATAACTATTCCTTTTTATCCATGCCAATTTTTAAGCTTTGAAAACTTTTATGGACCTATAAAATAACAAAATTAGTCTTTTAGGGCCTATTCCCTACAATCCTATACTTGTAAGTATAATCCAATGGCATGGGATGATTATTAGGTAAGTATTGAACATTTTATAGGTCATTTGGAAGTTTTTATAATCCATTTAGAGGTATAAAACTTCATTTCTCTCTCATTAGGTCCTTATAGCTCTCCTAGGTAGCCTCAAAGTACTTTGAGTTCTTAAGGATGATTCATACAGCTTAGGGCATGAATCCTCCAACAAATTCCAAAAAAATGAATTTCACCAGGGTTGGTAACTTCCCATTATATCTCAAGATTCCCATACGACTCCTATATTCTATACTAAGCAATGAAGCTAGCCTCTCGAGATACAACTAGCATTATACGGGGTCTAGGAAGATTGAGGCCTGAAAGTGCATGTTTTGAGTTTGGTTTGATCTCCAAACACCTCAATAGGTACATGATTTCCTCCTTGACATATTTAAATTTTTTTCTTGCCACATTCCTTCTTCAAACTCTTTGCATCCTGATTATTTTAGGCCTAGGGTTTGTTAGCCAACTTACCCACCTTACCGTTGTTAACTACACTCCTCCATTTCTCTCATTGTTAGGGTCTAGGCCCACATGAAATGTTTTTTAATACTCTTCACCATATTCTTATTGTCTCAATATCTCATCTTCACTTCAATTCACCACCTATCTTGGTTTAATTTCCCATGTAAGCCTATGTATTTACCTAGGACTATACTTAGATGAATAAGGTCTATTGACATTTTATCTTAATTTTTTCATTGAGTCTGAGGATGTGATGGAATTATTAATCATCTTAGGGCCATAATGGAAAAATTATCTCAATTTTCACACAAACCTCAAATCCTTTCAAATGAGTAACTTCACCTAGCAAGACATGACTGTGTATGTGACTAGGATTGAATATGACTTTAAGAGAATTTGATTGTTATCTTCATTATTTATTGATTATGTCTAAGCTATGATGGAAATATGTCATCACTATCCAATCATATTTAAAACTTTAATCTCTTTCATATCTTCCTAAAGTCTTCCTTCAAAAAAATTCAGACTTCTTAAGAGTAGGCATGCTTGTGTGAGGACTTTGTGTGTGCACTTAGGATTGTGACCCTTGTTTGCTCATTTTATTTGTTAGTCACTCAGAACCTCTTTTATCTCAAGTATTTTGGAGCTTTTATTTCCTTTCCAACTTTCAACCACACACATACACCATTGTTCTCAGGTTTTGGGAGACCTTGTCACTTAAGTAGACCTACAGGTAGTCAACTACCTGTATTTACTTGTTTAAGACTGGTCTATCAACTTGGTTCCTTACAATCCTTACCTAAAACAATAAAATTATAATATAATTATATTTAATGGATAAATACCTTCCTTATCACCTTGAAAACTTAGTTTTTTTTCACAAATATCTTTGAAGACACTCATCTTCAACTGATTGTAGGTGATCATTGAAGGGATGTGACTCTGTATGGAGCTTCATGATTCCCTCTTCATTAGTGGTATTATCAAATTATTTTAATATATTTTAAATCCCAAATAATTCTCCAATAAATCCTCAAGAACTACTCCCTTTTGTTTAGGCTTGAAATAGCCCATATCATCTAGTAGGCATGTAGGTCTCTCTTAGAGGACTGAGTGTATTTGAGGGCTTTTAGGATTTCCATTTGTAATCCTTAAACTTATAAAAAAATTCATATTTTTAAATTTTTTATGTCTTATATACTTCTCAAATCCATATAACCATGTAATTCTATCAAAATAATATACTAAGATAGTCTTCTCAACTGACTAGTTATATGTGACTATTTAGGGGAGTCTGAGCATATGATTTAGAGTTAACCTTTATCACTATAACATGATATATTATAGTATCCAAAACTATTGTATTAACTTTATAGTTTTCATTACAATTTAATTGATCTTTTCAAAACATCTTCAACCAACTTTGCCTTCACTATCCACACACAGAGTCTGTAGGTGTATCGTAGGCTATTAGCTTGTTAGAATGTCTTCAAATTTCAATAACTTCAAATTATTTTTAATTATTCATCTATATACTATCCTCTTAAAATTTAATCCATTAACATTATTCATTTATAATACATTCAAATTTAAATGTTAACACTATTGCATCTATCTTGGAGTTGTAGACCTATAGGTCTGTATGTGATTGTTCTACAATCTTGTGCTTTGAAGCTTTTAAAAAGTGTGAATGTGAATATTATGGGATAAATATAATGTTTATTTATTCATAAATACATCATACTAAACAAACACAACTCTCAATATTATTTGGAAACACATACTCAAACTAATCAAATCAACTCAATTGCTAAACACATAGAATAGAGTCCATAATGTTAATGGAGATAAGTGACCATTTGAAACTGGTAAAAAAAATTGACTGATAAAGAGGTAATGAATTAATTTTTAATATGATAACATAAAATTAATAACCAATCAAATGAATTAGACTACATGAATCACTCAAAAACATAAAAAATTGATAGTCACTTTATAAACAATGCACAAGAAAGACTTTTCTTGCCAACAAACCACCCCATGTGCCACCATAGTGAATATATGTGCATAGTATATATAAAAAACCTATGATAAATCACTCTATTTTTTTTAAATCATGCATTATCTCATAATTTTCATTAGAGTTACACTAAATTTAGCCTATTGGGATTTAAGCCTTCAAAAAGTAGCCTAGGTTGTTAGTGATTGTTCATAAATATAAGGACACAAATACAAAAAATAATGAAATAAATTATAATCTATTATTTTTACCAAAATTTTTATAAAATATTATCCCCCAACTCTACATGTACAACCTATTCCATGCAATTGAATTTGGCCTTTACCATCTTGTGAATGCAGCGATGGAAGAGAGTGATGGTTTTATGCAAATTTGAGAGTTCAAACTTATTTAAATTATTATTTATGACTTTTATAATAGGAAAGGACACATATTCAATGTTTTTTTACCTACAAGTGACTTAAAAATTCTATACAAGTCTTTTAACTCCTCAAGATGGTATTGAATTTCAAGATTTTGACCTTGTTCTAATTCTATGATAGGTGTGGCAGTTGTGTAACTAATCCAAGATCTTTGTAACATTTTTGTTATGAATTTATAACTTAGGGGACTTTGAACTACACAAATGTTATCCAAAAATCACTTTTTCATGTATTTTCACTAACTTCAAGCCCACAAGTAAACCTTAAAGTTTACAAAACTTCATGAAATGTTATGACAAAGTGATAAAATCATAAAATGACCTTGATAAACTCATAATCACCTATTAAACCACTTGACAAATCCTTATCTCTCTATGATATGCCTAGACCACTATATGACCAAGACAAGACATCACCTTAACTGCTCCAAACTAACCTTAAACAATGCTAAAAAGGTTTAATTAATAATTCTAGGGACCATATAGGGCATGACAAAGACAAATTCCGATCCTATTAAGTTTTAATTTGGATGGGGTGACCAATTTTGACTTGAGGTCAAAATTTGGTCAACAATAACATTAAATGAAATGACTATTATGGTAAAATAAATTTAAACCAATTCTATAACCTTTATTCAAATAATGTCATTTTCTTTACTTATTATCCTCGACATA
Source organism: Torreya grandis (assembly GCA_037957365.1). Lineage (NCBI taxonomy): Eukaryota > Viridiplantae > Streptophyta > Pinopsida > Cupressales > Taxaceae > Torreya > Torreya grandis. The sequence goes on from JARHVA010002083.1 coordinate 2,141,591, forward strand.
TTATATGAATCATTATCATGTCCATAGTCTCCAATTTTATTTGTTAAAGTTACTCCAAACTAAATTGAATGATCCTCCTTAAAACCCTTAGTTTACTAATTCATTATTCATTCCCTATTATAGTACATTGAGAATATACATTATATTGGAGTAAAAATCATTAAAATTCCTCCCATAAATAGTACTATATCCATTCACATATTGCAACTCACAGGTTGATTATATATATTTTTTATGAATAGGGATTGAACCATTAATAAAATTCATTTTCATTATAACAACGTCTCTAAAAATACAACTACAACCCCTATGTATAATAATTAATCCAAGATAGATGGAGGTTGAATTATTTAATGCTAAAATATCTAAAACTAAGTATTGAAAACAACCATGTTTATTAATTTTTAAATAGGTTTACATTCAATGAGGTTAGTAATCAATAAGTCCTCTTCTTCCAACTCTAGGAATGTAGTTGCTCATCCTAACTACCTATAGGTCCAGAGTTGAAAACTCATTGTTTCATCAATATTACTAATCCTATATTACCATGTTGTAAAACTTTATATTGTTTTTTAAAGATAAAGGATATATTATGTTATATAAGAACTTAAATACTTATAAAATTTGTCTATAAGAGGATCACATTTATGGGTTTGTGGGTGAGACCATGCTCTCACCCCCAAGTCCATATATGGAAAAATATCTTGTTTAAAGTTACAATAATCCAACATATCTATTAGCTAAGCAATAAATTAACACAACCTACCAACATTTTACCATACAATCTTTGTTTATTTAAAATGATTAAACATAGTTTAAATGAGAAGTTCATATACCAAACTTTTTCATAACATAATCAACCGATCAAGTTAATATTTCCAAAGGGAAGGCTAAACTACTATTATTTCCCATATCAAATAAGTTTTGAGGGTTTCTGCAAAAAGGGTATCACTAATAATGAATAAGTATATAATTTTTTAGACACAAGGTTAATAAATAAAACTAAAACCTTATTTAACCACATATAAACATAATAAAATCCATTTCTTTAAAACTCTTTTAAAAGGCAGATTATATACTTTCATATTTTGATGTGTGAAAATCAGCTTAAATCAACAAATATAGATAAACAAACTCTTATCTATTTTGATTAACCCATGAAATTCCATACAAAATTACTTTCTTAAATATGAGAAATGATAGTTGATTCTTGCTTGAATATGTTATCCCTACTCCCTTCTTCCTTCTTTCTCCTCCACAACACCATGTTCCTCCATTTTTCCTCATTTCTTTTTTCATTTCCCCACTCACATAACCTCCACCTAAATTAATTTTTCATGTCTCCCATATCCATTCATCACACCTTTTAGTTAACTATATCCTTTCTCAATGACCACCAAATACCACTAAAGACATGTGTTTAACACAGGTAAAGTCCATTTCATGTCCCCTAATAGAACTGATCCTTCAACACCTTGTAGGGTTTTTTAAATAACATGAATTCCTCTAAACCTAATCTACTAAATACCTAAAACCTAAAAAACTCCTTCAACTTTGAGTTTTGTTCCATAAACTATGGAATGCTAATTCATTTTTCAAAAAAGATTATATTTTGACCAAATTTTTAAGCATGAAATAAGTAATTATCCTATATTGTGAGTTCAAAGAGTAATAATAAACCATTTAATTTATTTTAGTACTAATTTCAAAGTATCCAAAATTCATGTAATACACACCCCCTACCATGGTGGTTTTTAAATGATTTATAGAACTATAATATCATAATATAAGTTATTTATTCATTTTTGCCACTCACAACATGGTTTTAATTATATAAATTATAATATTATGCATGAATACATTGCCTCTTATAAATAATACCATTAAATAATTATAAAATGTAACATATCAAGTATTAAATCAACAAGATAATACATTCATAAAGCAAAACAAGTATTCAAAAAATAAGAAGATATTTTTTATTAGATAGGTAAAATAAATCTAGTTTTACAAGGCTCCAACAACCATAAGTTCAAAATAAGAAAAGACCTATAGTCAAAGAATAAATCCCCATGGGCTAAAAATATAAGTCCTTCAACTAAATTGACATAGAACAACAAGAAATATAGACTAAGACAAAAAAAAATTAAAATAACCCAAGATATAAATTTAGACCTCCTCTAAATTAGATTTCTCCTATAAAGCAACTTGATCTATTTCCTTAGTCTTCACCAACAACAATTATTAGTTAATTCTTATTTGGGTTCATTTGGAGGGTCTTTTTGGGAGAGCCTATTTAGACTTCATCTATGGGATTCTAATTTTCCTTTTGGATTTTAGAGTAGGTTGAGTGTCTTCAGTATTTTCCTACCCTAGCCCAACATTGCTTTCTTTCTCTGATATAGGGACTTTATTTTCCTTTTCCTTATATAATTCTTGCTTAAACTTCATAATTTCATCTTTAATTCCATTTCAATATTTTATGTGAGAGGCCATGTCCCTCTAAATACCTTCCATTTTATCCAAAAATATGCCCAACTTCTTACTACATTCAGTGTTTATATCCTCCATTCTACCAGTTTCCATGCTCCTAGAGCCATCCTCATCTTTATAGCGAATGGTAATAAATCTTAGATTTTTTCTTATGGAGGTAGGGGAAATTTTAGTGGGGATATTAAAAGGAGACTTGATGGGTCTCGAAAAGGGGAAGAAGGGTTTATGGAGGGCATGGGTAGGGGACCCTTCTTCTTTCTCTAGCAGGATAGATTCATACTCAAAAAGGTCAATCAAGGTGGGGGGGCCTTCTTATTTATCTAGTAGGATAGATTCATCCTCAAAAAGGTCAATAAAGGTGTCTTCAAGAGGGGTGTCATCATCTAGGGTGTCTTCATCTGAGGAGTCATCATCTGGGGGATATTATTCTCATACATGGTTTCACCATGTTAAGCAAGCATAAAGATGAGTCCATGGTGGATGATTTCATTTTTATCAATGACCTGATAGACTAGGGTTATAGTGTATAAGGAATATAAAAGGTATAATGGTAGATTAATTTTATACCCAAAAAAGTGATTGAGAAGTAAAAAATGGTAGGAAAAAATTAGCATATTTTTACCTTCAAAGGGGAAATATTTAATTATTTTTAGACATATCTCTAGACAACATTAGGGAATATCCTACCATAAAAAACCCTTCTTGTCTATCTTCAACATGGTGTATATTCAAAAAAAAATCTACGTCATCTCCAATTTGTGGCTCTTATCTTTGTAATCTTTCTCCCCTCATAAGACATCCCAGTAACTTCTCTGATACTTTATTTAGTTATTACAATTTTCACACCCCTCATCCTAACTTTTTGTTTATTCCATGCAATAATAAACTCCTTTGACATTTCCTCAATGTGTCCCTTAATCCTCTACATAAATTTAGCGAGGCCCCCTTTAGATAGTTTTTTCCAAACCTTCTTTTTTCCTTATACCTCGACACATGAAATAGGTTCTAGGTGGTCTTGGTCACCCCCTATTTGAGTTTCAACATTGTTTCTCCTTTTTTGAATAGGATAAGGGACAATTTTAGACTTAACTTGTAATTGTTCAGCTTGAAATATGTTATTAATGTCCTAGATGAAGGATCTATAATCTTTGACATGTAAATGATAAAATTTCAAGGGTAAAAGGCTCTACATGCTCAAAATTGAAGTTTCCATGTGTGATCTACTTGCATAACAATTATGACTTGTCTACACCATCATTATTAATGATATTAAAAAGTTGGACTAAGATGGAGTTGACACCATCCCACATGTTCATCGGTAATAAGAAGATATGAAATACAAGTAAAATTGAATATAATAATGCAATCAACACCATAAAACATGGGCCATATAAATTAAAAGTACACACATGAGGATCATAATAAATATATGATTATCAACATTATAAAAAACACTATAAGACCCAATACCACTCTAACAAATTATGTAGGTGTGTGATTATTCTAAATTTACTCTTTCTACCCCTAGCTACTATAATTTACTACCCCCTCCCCTTTGATGATCTCCCTTAGGATTTATTTTATGATTTAATGGATATGATATCCTACATCCACCTCAGTAAGATAAATAGGGTAGTTAGTTATCATCATAAATAGCTAAAAATACTAAATTAAAGTAATACATTAAATTAAATATTACATTTATTCTAAAAATTTAGAAATAATCTTATCAGCATATACTTTCCATATTCATTTAAATGTTGTAAAATAATGCTAGCATCACCATCTAACTAATTAAAATAATGATAAAATAACATCTCATAATCTCCAATGGTAAAAGTATATTAACATTGTCTTTGTTTTTTTTACTAGGGTAAATTGGATGTAACAACAAATCTACTGGAGATCGAAGTGTTAATTTTTTCAATTTATAAAATCTCAAGGAACCTACCTTAGAATGGAGGTTAAATACTTTGCTAAAGTTAGGTACTTGTTACCTTCATATTTATGATTCAAGTAATGTTATTGGTCTAACCTAACCACAATTTTCTCCACATCCCAAGGGGAAACTACTTTTGGCCTTTGGCTTTGGTATAATATATTTCCTTACATTCTAGTTCAATAAATAACTTCCAAAAGTTTTTGGGAGATAAATATCAAGATGCTAATGATCATATCCAATATTTTACTATGGCCTTTGGTATCTTTGGAGTTATATAATAAGATGTCTTTGTGAGACTTTTCATTGGAATTCTCATCAGTCATACTACTGATTAGTCTCAACATTTAAATAATGGTTGTATTGTGGATTGGGACTACCTAAGAAATAATTTATTAAATATCTTAAATCCTATTGCTTTCATTTTTTAAAAAAAATTTCCAAGTTCATAAGAAATAATAAGAATAGATAAGAGACATTTTAGCATAATATAATAAGATGTTAATATTTTCTCCTCATGCTAAACAACCAAACTCTAACAACTAAATATATTTATTTATTATTTCCCTACATCCATGTGTGTGTGTGTGTGTGTGTGTGTGTGTGTGTGTGTGTGTGTGTGTGTGTGTGTGTGTGTGTGTGTGTGTGTGTGTGTGTGTGTGTGTGTGTGTGTGTGTGAGAGAGAGATCCTAAGGAGAGACAAATTTTCTTATTTTTTAATCGCATAATAGCAAGAAATTGAGATAAAAATGATCTAAATATGGGTCCATTTTACTAGTCATGTATATTGTATGTTTCCACTATACCCAATTTTTTAATTAATACATGCTTGTAACACACTTAGATAAGACATTTCATGTGAAAAACACAAATTCATGAATTTTACAATGGTAGAGTCAAATTGGGGATGATTTGAACATTTTCATAGTAGTAAAGGCGATATGTTTTAACTCAAAAAAATAATGGGTTTGTTTAAGATAGCAGAACCATCACTATTTTTTAAGTGGTATTTGTGTAATTACCCCAAATTGTGTGTAACCATTGGTGATTGCATGTGTAAATTATGTAACCACTTTGTTGGTTATGCAACCACCTTGATGGTTTTGAATCTGCTAGTCTACATACACTTGTAGTCTCAACACCATATAAAAAGCATCAAGTTGGAAAGTTGAAAAGTTTCATATTCTCATTTTTGAGTTTTTTAATCTTCTTGGCATAATCCAAAGATGAGATATCATAATAAAATTCATGTGAAATTAAAAATACATTATAATATTCTTGTAATTGTATTCACATTTTAATTTAGAAAGATTAGGTCTTGGTTCAAGTTGTCTTCAGTTGTTCCTAGAAGTTTAGTGGTTGTTTTAGTGTTGGTAGATTTTTTTAAGTTCCTTAAATGTGAAAAATGATCTTTATTTAAAGTTTTGATTAGGTAGTAATGAGTATTTGTATATTTTACATTTCTTGGAATTACATAGTGGAAATGGGAGCGCAATTTCCTCACCCATATGGATTTTTCCTCACCTTGGGTTTTTACTCAATAAATCCTTGTGTTCTTATGTTTTTTACTATATTTTATTCTCATTTATAGTTCATTATTTTTTACTTTCATTTTCATCACTTCATAGATCTATTTTCTTTAATAAAATTAATCTAAAAATATATCTTATTTCAAAATCCATCATGGGTATTCTCATGGAGAAACTCAATGTTTCTATGGAGGCTTTGAAATAAAGTAAGGAGGATAGTCATGAGCATGATACATTAGAATAATGACCCAATGCTAACAAATCTCCACCTCTATTCAAGATTGAGACAAGGATAGATTTTCAACCATATGAAAGAGGTGTGAATTCAAAGAGTCTAGACCATTGGTTAGCCAACTTGAGGTATATTTTTGTTTACATCAGATTAATGAGATATCAATAAAATATTTTTTAAGGTTTAAATTAACCAATAATGATCTATATTAGTTTTAAATCAATGTATATTCCTTGGATTTTAAAAATATTTATTCTCTTACTAAGTGAGAAATTTTTAAAATGTTGATCAAGAAGAAATTTAGTCCTAATTTTTATTACAAACCGAGCTCCATGTATTGGAAAAAGATTAGGAAAAGTAATTTTAAAGTATGCATGAGTAAAAACAAATAGTTATCCAATAAGGTGTCTAAATGGGAAAATATATTGAATACAATGAGATTTTAATGAAGTATGTTTATAGACTCTATATCTATTTGAGGAGACCTGTCCATTTATCCAAGCTTATATATGTAAATGAGGCTTGTTCTCAAGATCACTACTTGGAGTTGGAAAATAATAAGGATACATCTACCTCTCAAATCAAGTCTAATAAACCAAAAGGGTCTAAACAAAATATTAAATATAAAAATAAATGTAAGTATAATTCTACTTAAGTTTCTAAAAATGTTATTAAATGCATTTTGGGCATTCTGATGTTGATAGTCATTATGAGGATCAATATTAGAAGCTCCACCCAAAATTACATCTATTTAATTAAAAAAAAAATTATACCCTCTCTCCAATGTGATAATATTTTTGTATCTCTAATGTGGATGCCACTTTGTGTTTTACATTCATCGATAGAGAGGTATGTTTGGGTAGTATTAGTTCTCAACAAAATGAAATTTATTTACATTTACATATCAAAATTCAAATGAATAAATAAAAAATAAACATTCTCTTTTATACTTTTTCACAATAAATTTTGATAAATAAAATTTTAGTAGATAAATTGAAGATAGATACTTAAAATCATCCAAACCCATATGTATACATCAAGGTGACCAATAAATGAAAAGTTAAGTTTGTTATTAATGAAAATTTCATTAATGAATTTATGTTGGATTTTGTGTTTATTGAAGTGTATGGTGTAGTGTTTGACATCCTTTACTTGTATATTTAGGAAACTATATTCATGAGGAGATCCAACCAATATTGTTTGGTGAAGGATGGAAAGAGATACATCATTTTAGCCTACGAATGTGATTCTAAAATCTCTTTAGTAAGTGCCCCTGAAGCTAAGAAACTCATTAATACTAATGGTAATTTTTATTTTATTATTTTGAGAAATGTTCAAGATGAAGAAGTGGCTATACATTATACTTATTGTAGCATGTTTAATAAAAAAGAGCACAAGTGTATGGGAGAGTTGGTGTCATAATTCAAGGAGGATTTCCAAGAGACTACAAGATTTCAATTGGATATTCATATTGAACATTAAATTCATTTAATACATGAAATTACACTTCCAAATCTTACATTATACAAGTTTTCCTTAAAGGATGCCAATGAGGTAAAACAATAATTATAGTCATTAATTAATCAAGGTGTAATCCATCCTAGTACTTCTCAATGTTATTATCCAATTATTTTAGTACACAATAAATATGATTCATGGAGTATGTGTTTTTATTATATATTAATTAAAAATATAACCATCAATATTAGATACCATCTCCCACAAATTTATGATCTTCTTGATCAAATTTAGCATGCCAAGTATTTTACTAATATAGATTTGAAATCTGAGTATCACCAAGTGTGGGTTAATGAAAAGGAAGTTTGGAAAACAACATTTAAAATAATTAAAGAATTTTATGAGTGGTTTTTATACATATAAATATATGCAATACATCAACTACCTTCATACGATTGATGAAGAGGTAATGATGCCATTTATTGATTACTTGTCATTGTATATTTTGAAGATATTCCATTTTTATAATATTTTTTTATGAGCATATTAATCATATTTTTTAAAAAAATAAATTTTTAAGGATAATAAATTAGTGTTTAATGTGAATAAATTTATGTTTTGTCAATAATAACTTGTCTAATTAGGTCATGTGGTTAGAGATGGAGAGTTGCAAAATGATTTGAAGAAAGTAGAGACCAAAGTCTACCAATGTCACCAGAACAAGAATATTTTTTTGAGAAAATCAATATTTGATGAATTTAATAAAAAAATTCTCATCCATATTTTCACATTTTCATGCCATTAAATTATGTGGTAATATATTTTTTATAGTAAGAATCAATTAAAAAAACATTGATATGTTTAAGTACAAAATTATCCATTCTCTAATATTAGATTTTTCTAACTTACAATTACCTTTTGAGGTGGAAATAGATTCTAATGATTATACTATGGGAGTTTTAATACTAAAAAGGTAATTTAATAAAAAAATTATTATCTTGTCCAAGCAAAAATAAATGGAAAGATTATTTTATGGATAAATAAACTATTGTTCATATATATCATCAACTTCTCCAATATTTTCAAGATAAAATTAAACTTCATCAAGTTATACACTATAAGTGGATGGTTTTTTCTTGTAAAAATTTCATTTGGTTATCAAATATAAGAAAGGTGTGACTAAAAAACTAGTTAATATGTTATTTATACCTCCTTTAATTTCATACATGAGAACCATAACTCTTCTTAAGCTCTTCATGTATGACTCTTATGCATATGGATATGAGTATGATGTATATTTTTGGGAGACATTTATTCATATAAATATGTCCCAACATATAGGTTTGAATCCCAAGTAATTTTATTAACTTCAAGGTGGGTTTATCTATAATTTGGGTAATCTATGTGTAGATAAGGAGAAAAGAGTTCAACTAATGTTGGAATCATATACTTCACAAGTTATAGAGAATTCTGGTGTTACAAATATTATTTCATATATACAAAGGTATGTTTACTTTCCTAATGCTAGCTTGATGCTTCTAAGTTTTAAGGTTGTGTTTTGTGTAGTATAAGTAATCTTAATAATAGGAATTTAGGTCTGTATATGCCATTACTAGTTCCTTCTAGACCATGGGAAAGTAATTTCATGGATTACTTAGGTGGGTTTCCTATGCCAAGGAAGGGACATGACTATATCTTTGTTGTTGTGGACTAGTTTAGTACAATGTGCATTCCTATTCCTTGTAAGAATACTCTCAATGGTAGTAATGTAATTGATTTATTTTTTTTGCTAATGTGCAGGTTAATCTTGGTTTTCTTAATTATATTTTATATGCACAGGCTAGGATTAGCCTACAAGTATCCTATCTCAATAGGTCTAGACTTGGAGAAGGTAATTAAATAGAGCATTTGATACTTATTGTTTAGGTAAAGACCAATGGATGCTCAAATCTATAAGATGGTTTTTTATGTCATAAATTCCAAAAGGAAAGGGTTCCAAAGAATAAACTTATGGCACAAATAAATGGACCTAACTATATCTCTATTAAATTAAATGATTATAAATAAATAATGTAATTAGTTATGCAAGAATGGAAAAGTAAAGTAAAGGGTAAGGGTTAGAATGATAAAAAATGGTAAGGTGTCATGGTCAAAATATGGGGGTCTAGGTAACCTAAAATGGAATATGGAAAGTCTAAGAAATTATATAGCTACACCAACATTAGGTATAAAGATAACCTAGATAATCATACACACACATTCATTCACTAAGAAAAAAAGAAACATTTAATATACTAAGTAAATAAAGGAAAGAATATAAGGTTATAAACACTTATCTTGGAGTGGACCCATCTAACATCAATCTCCCCCTTGGCTCAAGTAGATCTTTGCAAGACACTCTTATGGTTGTGAAAAATTAAAGGATGGATAAAGGGATTTAAACCAATAAATTTTCTCCTTGTGAATCTCCAAAACTTCCACAAGACAAGAATCTAGACCTAACTAATCCATATATTACTTAGGGTAGAATTTCAATAAAAATAAAAGTGAATAGAGTGTATATGATATATTTGGAATGAAATTTGATCTCTATATATAGTTATCTAATATCTAAAACCAACACTAAGCACTAAGTTGATGGTATCAACAAGGTCAATACAATTAATATATGTCAGTTAGCACTAAATGGCATTGACCAAGATGATATAATATAAATGTCAAAAAAAACTCAAAACTACATCAAACTAGTTAATACAGTACACAAAGGTAAAATGTGCTAAACAAATATTATTTCCCTAATTGATGTATTAGGACATGAGTAACCAAACATAGTTAAATAAGATAATATGGAAGGAGGAAGTATTAATATAATATGATTAAGGTGAACTTGTAATAGGAATGATATGATCATGATATAGATAGAAACATCTCTCATAAATCTCCATAATCCCACCCACCCATTTACCAATGCACCTTTAAGGCATGCACTAATGGAGATCAATGCTTGAAAATTCATTGTTGTATAAATCATAATTAAATGATAAATTAAAAAATATTATGTGTATACATATGCCCCACCTAGATCTCATCACATGTCATAATAGTGCAACATAGGATGGTGCTTCAAGAAATAACATAGTAATGTAATAACTAATATAACTCAAATGAAATTCATAAATAAATGGTGATAAATGAATAATTGACATTACCATATAGATACCTTAAATTTCATTTTATCATTGAATGGTTAACTAAAAAAATCATAGTCTTAATCGTAGAGGGTATAAAAATTGAATATTAAAAACCCTAGGGATATAAGGGTAGAAAAAAAAGTAAGTAAACACAAAATGGTTAAATTAAATCAAAAATTTAAAAATTGATTAAATAACTTGGAAAATTTTCAATTTGGGATCACAAAGGCTAGGTTAGAACCAAAATACCAAGTAAACTGATTAAAAATAAGGAAAAATCAGTAAGCTAAAAATCCAAGGATACTTGTGACCAAAAAACAAAAAATGCATCTAAATTAAGTTAAGTGATAATCCAAATCTAACAAATAACACATAAAATTTATTAATTATAACAACATCTATGTAAGATAAGTAATAAAACATACTCAAATAACGATGTAAAAATATGGAAAAGCATGAAATGGAAAAATAATACCAGATGGCTTGCAAAAACATGAAGAAAAAACTCAAGGTCCCAAACATAACTACAATAAATATTAGAATGATAAGGCTATATCCTAGAGATAATTTCAAAACTCAAATATTTAGCTTCTATTCTAAATATGGATAAACTAAAACTACCATATTCTTACCATGTCTAAAAGAGATGGAGAATATGAAGTACATAAATTTGAAAAGATTTAGAAGAAAACCTACCTATCAAGAGGGAAATGAATGGGTGGAGGAAAGAGGGTTACACCAAGGATAAAACATAATTTTTACCAAAGATGAGACACTTAGATCAAGTTGGAAAGACTTATAGGTTTTCAACATCAATGTCCCTAGATAATCCTACCTAGTAATGTAAGATTGGGAAAACTAGTGAAGTATAAATATCATCCCATGAAGTCAAGTATGCATGAAAATTAAAAGTATCCTACCTTCTCACAACATTTTCCCTACTCCTTAGGACCCCTTATATGGTTTTAAACCTACTGAAAAGATTGGTTACTTATGGGAGAAGATATGTGGCACTAAAATGTAAAAATATATAATGATGTAATGATATAATGAGTCCTCCTATCCCATTCTACAGGCCTACCACACCTTAATGGACCTTGGATCTATCATGACTCCAATTATGGATTTTTAACTTTGACTAAGCTAGGATATGTGCCAAACTAATATCACATATTTTGTTATGGTTGTATTTTATTATGATATGGATTTTAAATATTTTTGATATTTATAGTCTTCCTCCATACAAATTTGGAAGACCAAACATGGGTGTTGAATATGACTATCACAAGAGATCTTGAACTTAGTGGTTAGAGAAGAGCATGTAAATATTGTGATGTGTAGATACTCTTATAATTTTCCCTATAAAAGAGTGTGATATTAAAACCAATCTATGTAATCCCAAAAGCATGTGAAAAATAGGGAGTAATGGAGATTGTCATATAATTATTAGGTTGCCCCAATAGATAAAAAATTGTGTAAATGAATGTGGTACAATGACAAGTAGGTAAGAATAATCATCATAATAAATGGTAGAATATAAATGATAACATGAAGATAAACTACTAAATTTGTAACATAAAATAAAATAATTGATTATAAGTGAGATAAAACACTACTCTCAATTGTTCCCTTATCTTTATGGGAATACACCTAGTTAAGGTTGGGATTAGAATCAATTTATAAAATGAAATGATGGGTGTTTATGAGGAAGGCCTTGTCCTATCTAAGGTGTTACAATGAAACTCAAAAAATAAAAATATAAGAGGCATAAGTAAAATACTTGAAAGGGTGTGTATAATGAAATTAAAACCAATTAATCAAAATAAAAAATAATGGTTAATTTAAAACAATGTGGATGGGTGCTTGTCAGGAAGGCATAATCCTATCCAAAGTTTTATAATTCAACTCCCAAACTTTTTTTTTTTTTAAAAGTGATGTAAGTAAAGAAAAAATACCTAAGTACCTAAGATAGGTACTAGGGATAGTGTATAAGACAAAAACATATGTGTGTAAATAAGAGAGTGTTAGATGCAAAATAAAAGTCAACATTAAACCTTCAAGAAATATTATATCCATATTATATATAAAACCAAATATAAACATGAAAGTATGAAGTAATGTAAAATAAATAAAAAAGTAAAGATAAGAAGAATGTGAGACTAAGAAAAGTGCTTCTTCAAATACTAATCATTAGTCAGGTCTTTTAAGATATGGCATTTATGTTTTTGTAATATATATGTACTAGGTCCAAGGATGTCCTTAACCAAGGAGGGACCCCACCACTTTTGGGCATACTTTTTTTTCATGGTTTCAGTCTATCTTGAACACTATGTCTCTAATATTGAAAGTATGAACTTTGTCTCTTTTTTAAGTTATTCAACTATACAAGGTTTGTACTAGATATTATGATGTAAAGAACTAATACACCACTCATCAAAGAAATATAAATTATGAAGATGGGATTAATAAATCTCCTAATTTAGAAATATGTTATGAATATAGATGAAAAAATAAGGTAACTCATATTATAATGGTAATACAATAATAAATCCATAAACTAAAGAAAAAGGAGATACCCCGGTGGTAGTATGGATGTTGGTATGATAAGCCCAAATTATGGGATATAAATTGAGATTCCAATCTAAATGAGAATCCCTAATAGCCTTTTTCAATATTTTTTTGGTATATTCAACTTTACCATTACATAAATGGTGATAGTATATCAAAATCTTATGCATAATTTTTAGTTTTGTACATAACTAATTCATGTATTTTTTTGTTAAATCCCACCATTGTCAAATAAGATGGTGTGTTTATGTCTAAATAGACATATAATTTGATTAAGGATAAACTTGGATACAGTGACATTGTTATCATTAAGAAGGGGCATGACTTCTACCCATTTAGTAAAGTATTATGTGGTGGTAATGATGAATACATGGACATCTTGAAAAATAAGTAGCTTGCCAATGAGATACAATCCCCACATAGAATGACCAAGGAGACTCCAATGTTTGAAGATCAATAAGATGGGAGTGAATTAAATCATCATGGAGTTGGTAAGGATTACACTTTTTAGAAAATGTGATGGGGTTTTTTGGGAGAAGGTAAAAATTATCCCATCTATAGTCATTTTCATGTTGTAGCATGTCTATTACAAGGCCACCATAAATACCCCCATGCCCTTGCTAAACAAAGATAAGAGACAATTTTAAGAAACACAATAGAGAAAAGTACCATCAACATTATGATAATATAGGATGTTATGTCTAAGCACATATTTTCAAGTTTTATTTCAAATTTCATTCTTTTCATGAGAGTCATCTTCTAAAGGATAAGTATGATGTTAAATAAATTGGATGATGTATTTGCACCATAGGTTGTGTTGAGTAGTTATGGATTTAATTTGGAAAATAATAGAAACATCCTCAGATTTTAGAGTAGATGGATATTTATTCATAGAATTGTGAATCATGCAATGCTTGATGAGGATGAAAAAGAGAGGCCAACAATGAAAAAGAATAATTGATAGATTTTTTTTCTCATGGGATTGATTTAATCATGAAATATGTAAACTCTTTGGCAAGAGTGGAATTTTTTTGATGATATGAGATGATATTTTCACTTGTGCATTGATATTTTACACTAACTTGATGACATATAAGCTATGAATGTCCTAGGGCATGTAAGTAAGGGATGTTTAAATCTATGGTTACTTTCATCCCAAGGATGAGAGATATGTATTCAACCTTGTTATTATTGACTTTAAATTTTAATTGGAAAGCTAGAGGAATGGTTTTTACATAAGGTTTGATTAGAACACAACCTGCCCAAACACTTTGAAGGCACTTGGATCCATTGAAGTGAAGTGAAAAAATTTACTCATGCAAGCTAAGTGAAACATTTAGTAATTTCTCTATGATGACTTTAGATTTAGGTTTGAGACTATTATTTTAGATTCTTTGAGGTTTTTTACCTCAATATTGGCCTTAAAATTATGAAAATAGACTTTGAGAAAATAAACTTGACTAATACCTTTGATGAATGATATTTCTTCATTAGTAAGAGTGTCATGAAGGTGACTTATATCTAGATGGGACAAGAGTGGTGAAAAGTTTATCGGTATCCACTTGGCCTTCAATTGATTTTTGGATAATAATTTTAAATTAAAAATCCATTAAGAGTAACATCCATTTGCCAATTATATCTCTAGGAAAAAATCTTTGGAGAAGAAATGATGAATGGGATCAAAATGGACAATGACATAAGTGATCTGATAAATCCTATAGTTTTTAAGCTTTTTGTCTATGATTTAATTTTCAAGATAATGATGTTATACTTTCATGAAATGGTCCTCATAATCTTTCAATGAATGACTAATGTAGTAAATGGAATACTCTTTTCCTAACTAATCTTGTTGTACAAGCATTGCCCCGATTGATATGGGGGTAGATGAAATATACAAGATGAGATGACAATCAATATAATGTGTTTAAATATAAGGATGATAAATTAATGATTCATTCATGTTATTTAAATATTTTTTACATGAATCAATCCATTCAATAGAAACACCTTTATTGAGGAGGGAGCTTTCCAAATATATTTGGTAAGCCATATTATGTAAAAATTATTAGATTACCCCAAAAGTTTTAGGATAGGTATGAATGCCAGTAATAGATCAAGGAATAGGCATGTTGAAAATGATGTTAGTTTTAAATGGACTCACATCAATCCATCATAGGAAAAAATGAAACCTAAGATTTTTTTTTAAGGTGACACCAAATACACACTTGCAAGGATTTAGTTTAACATTGTTTTAACCAACATTTCATTAAATTTGGACATATGTCTAGGAATTTGGACTTATAGTATAACCTTTAAATTGTAATCTAGTAAACCTTATATTATAATATGGATATTTGATATATAATTCCAAAAAGTTCTAAATTTGATTATAATAATAGAATAAATAAATTCAAATATTGATTCTATAAATACTAACAAATATAATTATAGGTTCTAATCTAGACCAAAATATATCTAGATTTAATGAAGATGATATCAAAATCATGAACATGATTTTCATGATTCTTTAATTTCGTAATAAAATCATCCACATACGTTATAATTATTTTATGAATAAGGTCATTAAATATAAGGGTTATCACACATTGATAAGTTTCTCTAGCATTTTTAAGTCCAAAAGGCATCTTAGCATAGTAATAGGTTCCCCAATCAGTAGTAAAAGTGGCTATGTGTTGTTATTAGGGACAAATGTGAATCAAATAATATCTAAAATAACCATCCATGATGGATAACATCACATATACATATATATAATCAAAAATGGGATCAATTTATGGTAAATGAAAATTATCTTTAGTACATGCTTAGTTTGGATTACAAAAGTCAATATAGATGCAAATGACCATAGTGACTTTCTTGAAAATGTGAGAATGTTGGATACCCATTTGAAATAATATACAAGATTTATTAACTTAAAATCTAAGATCTTGATAATTTATTTATGACATAAGATGGAAACCTCTGGAGGAACTTTGTGTTGCCTTTTGTGCATAGCTTTAACATTTAGATATGTTATGATGTTATTAAAAAATATGCTAGGGTTGATGTTGAGAATGGATTTGTATGACCAAGAAAATGTTTTTTGATATTTTTCAAATAAGAGGCTATAGTTATCTTTCTTTTTGGGACAATTTTCACTTGAGATAATAATTATTTTAGAATAGGTAGTTGTGCCATAATTAATTGTAAATTTTTCTTCAACAAGCATATCATTTTCATCTTGGAAATGATATGGAGTTGAAAGAAGCTTATAAATGGAATGTTTTTTTGGATTAATGCTATCAAATGAAATCTTGAACTAAGGATCATTTTTTTTTAATTTCCAAGATTATGGTGTCGACAAGGGAGTTGAGGATCTCTATCATGGAATAATTAATAGATATATTCATCACTAGGAAGCATAGGTAAAGGTATATAGTATTCAATATCTACTTTAAGATTCATAATATGATTACCCTTGATGTCAAATTTAGAATATATTTATCTTGCATCAGTAGCTTTTGCATCTAAAATAATATTATGGGGTGAATTAGAAAGTAAAGAGTTTGATTGTATAATAAAATCTTAACCAAATCATTTTTATATAGAATGATGGAGTTGAAATACATAAATATATTCCATATATTAGTAGGGGTTGAAATAGTTTTGACTATATCAGGTTGGAAAACATAGTCTACTAGAGGTGATGATGTGATACTTGGATGATGCTATCAAGAAATGAATATTATATTATATCAAGATGGCTGATATAGTATGAAAGAAAAGGAAGAGATTTAACAATATCAATTTGGTTGGTAGTGTTATTCTTGTGTTAAAGTATCTAGAAAGTATCAACCTAGTCAATGTGATCAGATTTGGGGAGATCAATTTGTTAAACAACCATGGATTGTTTACCAATGGTGGATTGAGTAGAAGGATGTAACATTGATGTTATTGTTTAGTCTTACTACAATCAAATAGTATGTGAACCACATGAATATCTATGTTAAAAGGATACATTTTGGTTAGAGCATTTTGATAATGCATCACATCCAAAGATCATGATTGGGATTGGGCCATAATATAATAAACATCATAAGATGATGAAATATTACATGTATGAGAATTTGGTTGGAAAATTTTAGTGGAATTATATTTATTGGAGCTTTTATGCCCCCAAAATTGATGTGGTGTGACATTTATAATACAAATATGATGATGATGCAATGACCTCTTATTTTGTGCTCCATAAGGAAATCTCTAGATCTATTCCTTCCCTACACTTTTGTATTATTTTTTTTGAACCCTTTCAATCCCTTTGATTATGACCTTCCTAGCCATTTCTTCTTTGTTTTACAAACTATCCATAGGTGTTAAATCACCACCCCATGTGACATAATTACCCCCATCTATTATGAAAGTGCCCCTTAGTTTACATAATCACCACATTAGTTTTTAAAATCTAAGAGGCAAATTTGATTCTAAATGGAAGTTATGAATTAAAATAGCATTAGTTTGATAATTTAAAGTGATGGTTGTATAAAAATAAGTAGTGGTTCTACAACTATCCCTGCATAAAGTGGTGGTTCCATCATAGTGGAAACATCTTCCAAAATTAGGCCTAGTAACTTTAGTTTTCATGAATTTTACACAATTAGCTTCACATTTCTTGTTCTCATCACCTTGTGTTCACTTCCAATCAGTCCCAACTCCCTCACCCTCCTAATTTTAGCCTTATTTATTTCATCTCAAGTTGAACTCATTATCAAACTTAGTAAATTTCTTCCATAAAAACTCCATTCTCTTCCCATAAGAAGGTCAATTTTGGCTTAATTTCATATCCAAAAATTACCATTGGAAGTTTCTATTGATAAGATTTTGAATCTACATCTTTCTTAAAATTTCCATAAGATTTATCCTCTAGTATTTTTGAGTCAACTACATAGTTACAAGTGAATAAGTGTCATCAATTAGAGCAATTAAGACCTTGTAAACAAAGACACATTAACTAGTTAGTATAGCTACTCTTATTTTTTGTATTGGGTCTTGTCCCCTTTTCTATCTTATTCTATAGTTTGTGCATCCTCTAGATAGATATTTTCTTGAATTTACACAATAACATATAGATCTAACATGCTAAAGATTTCTCCATCAACACTCTACATGTACTTTAGTTGATTTATTCTAGAATCAAGTTGGAGTTATTTTAATATATAATATTTGTGTTCTTTGTTAGATTATATTTAGTATATCTTGTTATTATGATTAGATTAATTTTCTACAGAAGAGATAAAAAGAAATTTTGATAGTGAAATAGATCCATTTATTTTCATTTGTCTTTGCTACCAAAAACATAGTTTTAATTTATGATTGCATTTAATAGATTAGTTTCCATTCAAGTTAGGAATATATGTAGTCAATAATTCCAAGAAAAAATATCTTATCAAGTATCTATTTCATATCCATCCAAGATAACTTTTATTTTATTCAATATCTAAGCAAACTTATTGCATTTTAACAATCACCTAAGCAAACATAAAAACATAAATAGCCATAGGTGCATGCTTTAAGGTAGTGGATTTTTGATCTTAATTGTTTTAAAGAGTTAAAAAAATTGTAATTCATATCTTTTAAAACATTAAATCAGAATTTATATCTTTTGATTTCATCCTACCAATTCATTATAAAAATTTTGTTTTGTAGCAAATTAGAAAGGTTGAAAAGCTAACCTACTTTATTCATAAGAAAATTCATAGGAAGTGTTTCATTATTATAGTTTTGGATCAAATATATTTGAATACTACTTGAATACATAGATTCAATTTATGCATTTAGTTATGTTCACATAAAACAATCAAAATAAACAAAAGCATTTCATCTAGTTTGCATATAGATAAATTTAGGAAAAATCAGCATCTTACATAATAGCATAGGTTTCTTCTATCTTCCATTGCATGCATATCAAACATTTAAAATGATAAAAAAAGAGTTTTTCTTTAATTTAATTTTAGTTTTTCTATCCTTTACTTTCAACACTTTATTTTCAGCAAGCAAGTATTCATTTTTTAAAAACCTAAGAAAGCCCAAAAATAACAAAACAAAACAAAAATAGTGTCAAAATCTTTGCTATTTCATGTAAGACATACCAAAATCCTTAACAATACATGTAAAAAAATCACACCTAACATAATCCTTTCCAATCCATGCAAGCAAGCTCATCTACCATAGTCCTCATCTATGCACACAAGAAAATACATACCAAGACTTACTTCAACATTCCAACAAGCACACTTTATAAGTCGTTGACTGAATAAGCTCATACAATTTTCCATAGATTTATCCTAGTATATTTTAGATGACCCTTATTGAGACACCAGGTTTTTTATAACATCATCTATTCCCTAGATTTAGAGCACCTGATTCTACCATCATTACATAGTCTTATATTAGTATTGAGTTGAGATGTGAGGTATTTTAATCCACTCCAATTACTCACCTCATCATATATTCTTTATATACCTTATAATGATAATATAACATCCTTGATCCACCTATTATTATTCTTATATGAAACAAAAGATGTCAATAAAATATAATCCAAGATTAGTCACCCATCCATCCCATATTCTTTTCCTTAGGTCTAACCACATCTTATAACATTCATACTTAGTGGATTACATTGGTTCAATAGAGTCAACCCAAAATAATATATCTTATCCCAAGAGTCATTTAGCCCAATCTCCCTCATTTTTCTAAGTCTAAAATTGAACAAGAATTACCTTCTTATGATATCAAAGATCAAAGGGCCTTGGAGATATGTTTTCACACAACTTGACACTTTCAATGAGCACTAAGATATTGTTGAGATATTTTGGTTCTATACATGAACCCATTACCACAACATATACCAAATCTCATTCCACCCAACAATCAACCAAACCCCTATCCAATCCATTATGTCAGTTACCTCAACCAAACCTTAGGGAGTTGAGTGCATAAATTAGTGTATGCTAATTTATTGCATAAAAATTGGTAAACCTGATGTGAAGGACTTTGTCCTTTACATATCCCTTTCTTCCTTATTTTAATTTCCTTTATGTATAATCCATTTCTTCTATTTATTATGTGGGTATCTATATACCCCAATAATATGTCTAGATAGGATATCGATAGATCCCTTGGCCTGAAAGGCTATAGGATAAGCCAACATAGCTCTAGAAAACATTTATTGATGAATTACAATAACTCAACCTTTGACAATAATTTGGAATACTAATCTGAAGAATACTTCCTCCCTAACACTCAGATAAGGAGTGGAGTTTTCATTCAAGAGATAAATGATGTATATGAAATCATAAATAACCATCTTGAGTCTAGACCCATGACCTTTATATGTGGAGGCACAACCACTCCTCATATGGCCACAAGGCCATATATCAGCTTACATAGCCTAAACATAGAAAGCATTACCAAATATGATCACTATTTAGGAAGGATCCATCATTTAGAAGATGATGTCAATTGCATGCAATTTGTTACATATCCTCCCAATAAGAATTATAATGCCTCCAACCCACCAATGGACACTACTAACACCACTCTTGGGTATCCTACCCTAAACCAACCCTTTAATGCATCCTCATTTCACACATATGCTCCTCCTAAATTATAAACCCATGGATCCAAAACCAACACTAGTCCAAGTTAGCTCATTAACACCATATTGGGATGTATTTATGAAATAGAAAATAATCAAAAAGCTATGAGCAAAGGTATGATCCAAAACTCTCTCTCACCTACTAGTACATCCCTCTTCTCATCCTATTCAAATAACAACTTAACCTACACCACAACAAAAAAATAATGTACCACCATTTTAAGAACAATTACCACCATAGAACCAGATCTCTCACCAACCCCTCAGAGATATTCTCACTAATAGGGTCCCCAACCCTGATGTATCCAAAACTCATTCACCCCACCAAGTACCTAACTAGACCTTTATATGGGGTATACATTTATACTCTACTTCTACAAAATAATGTAGCAATAGACAATCCGTTATTATCCATGCACCTCTTAGATATAACCATCCTCCATAGATGGGGTATGTCCCACCCTATATAACACTAGGATACATGAAAACTACATATGTAACACCATAATAAGCCTCATTCACTTTACCACAAAAATTCATTGTGCCTCATGCATCTCATAATGTCCCTCTATACTTCCACATGTATTCTAAATATACTTAACTAGATAATTATTCCTTGGCTTATTCCATACCACCTTATCAAGTTTATTCTACACCTATTGGTGGCTATCAATCTAATCCATACACTAACCCACCTCCTCATTCTAGCCTCATTATAATGGTGATAAAATTTAACATGGGAGCCTACACTAAATACCTCAAGGAACCCCTTGACATAAACATATAAGCAGTCCTTCTCCCATTTCCCCTATTGGATATTCCAAAATTAAAAGGGGAAGGGGACCCCAATGTGCATGTAAAATCTTATGCTACCACCATCATATATCTAATACATTGGGATGGGGTTGTATCAAAGATATTCCCCAAGACTCTTAAGGGGATAACACTTGATGAGTATTCTTGTCTCCCTGAGGGATCTATACACTCTTTTCACCAAGTTATGGAAAAATTTGTCAAGGCATTCAACATGAAAAAAATCTTAAAGATTGGCATATGATAATTCATACATATCAAATAAGAATACAATGATTTAACTACCCATTTCATCACAAGATGGTGTCAGGTCCTATATTCCTCTACTAGCACACCTAACATGGACAAATGAAAGTTATTAGATCTTTTCCTCTACTCCCTCAATAAATAAATAAGGGATGACATACATAAGTTTTTGAAACAATTTTAGACACTTATTTTTGGCCATTTTCATGCCTAAATTGGGTTTTAGTTCAAATTTTAACACATGATGCAATATAATCCTAGAAGTCACTTTAATTTCCTAAATTCATCCATGTAATGGATTTAATTTCTCAAAAACATGGGAAGGCTAATATATTTGGTGTATTTCTCTATATGCACCAATAACCTAGTTTAGTTTCAACCTTAGTCAAATTATGATCTAGTAATTTGACACTTTTAGCCTGTCAAGTTATTAATTCAAAACATTTAAAATAATCACCAAAATCCAAAAAGTACTAAGCAAGATTAATTACATTAAAATCTTAATTAACTTGCGTAAGTAAAAATTCCAAGTTAAATTAGTGAATTTCATTTATTAAACAAGTAAATTTTAGCCAAATATGAAGTCAAAGGTCAAAAGAGATAATAAAGTTATTTATTAATTCCTAAATATTCCAAAAATATGAGTCACAACCTCACAAATATCTAAAGTGAGTTGTCATGGCTCATAAATATATGAAACTGAGGTGATAAGATATCATGAGTGTTTTGACCCAACCAAAGGTTATCCTAACTCAACCTAGGTTATTTTAGACTCAACCAAAGTTAGAATTTAGCATAACCTCCCTATGGTTAGAGTTAGTTCAAAAAGCTATAAATTTAAGTACCCATGCCATATGCCAATAAGATTTTATGTGTAAGGTTATTATATTATAATACATTTAATAATCCATTTAGATTAGTGTCATAATGCCCATTTTATTCCAAGATTCACATCAAGCCACAAGTGACCATTGGAGAAGAACTACCACCATGGAGAAGCATTCCTAGAAGACCCTAATTGTCAAAGTTTAAGTGTGAACATATTTATGCCAATAAGTAAACATCAAATTAAACAAAGGATTTAAATTACTTGTGTTGTTTTTATTTCTATTTTGTGATCTTATTTACTATGTTATACTCTCCCTAGTTCTTAGGCAAGAGTGTTTAGTTCTAGTGTATTGTTATGATTGATTTTTTATCATTTAGACTAATAAATAACTAGTCAATGTTTGTGTCCTCTTTAAAATCATAAGATACATAATGGAATGCATAATGGGACCACACATCCTATATGGATAAAAATAATGATACGCTATAGTTATTTTTTATAATAAATACTTTTTCAAGTTTAGATTTTTATCCTTGAAATTAATGTCATTCTATTTTTTGTGTAAATGGCAGCTTCACTCTATGTAATGATGAGTTCACCATTATATGGATTTATTTTTTATATTTATTTATGAATAAATGATATATTTAAAATGATGGATTTTACCTGATAAATGGTAGCTTCACTATCTAGTTTCAGTGGTTTTGACCCTGCTAAATAGTGGCTTCGACCCTACTAAATAGTGGCTTCACTAAGTAAAATTGCATGTGGTTTCGATAACTTAATTTATTTTTAGTTATAATCAATGGCTTCATCAGATATAATTGATGTATTCACCCTATTTAATGGTGATTTCACCAAAAAGTATTTATTTATGTCTGTGTTTGTTGGAAAATAGTGGATTCATGAAAATGGTGGCTTTGTCATGTGTAATAGTAGCTTGGCTCTATGTTTTGAAAAAAAATGAGAACTCAAAATGAAATGTTGTTTATTCATTTGTATTTTGTCCTAGAGACAAGAAAACCCCCTAAAATTTTTGTAGGAACTAAGGTAGAGAGAGAAAAGCCTAGGCATTTCTTAATCTCCCGTACACATTTATTTTGTACTTAAAATCAAACTAATCACAATTGTATTTTAGTATTTTCAAAGTTTTTACAAGTGTAAACAATGCCAAGGGTCCAAAATTTTAATAAAATTTGAGTTGTTTCTATTAAAAATAACATAAAAGTTAGAGATATTAAGAGCTTTTTCATTTTTTGATTGTTCTATAGTTAGTTTCAAAGTTCATAATTTGGATTCTTTGTTTGTGGCCAAATTAAAAACTATTGTGTGTATATTCTCCCCCTATCCCATATAGGGAATTTGGGTCACCAAAATCACTTGGTTTATTGACTTTTTTATTTAATATTGTTGGAAATAAAGTTGTGTATACTCTCCCTAAACTCTGAGTGATCTGGGTGACCCAAAAATGACCTATGAAGTCTTTCCATTTTATTTTCTTGAATTTGGCTTATGGGTAGGAGCTCATTTATCCATAACAAGTTCTCTAGGGGTGTGTTGAACTAAGGTTTCATATCCTAACATTATACCAACCCCACTCCACAAGTGGGGTATATAAATTAGGTACGTGATACTAGGATTGACATGGGGCTAAGCATCTAGCCACTCTAATCCTAATGAAAAATTGGGTCAGATTTTTCTAAACATCAGACTCCACTAAGTAGTACATTGATGGATTTGATATGAAAAAAAATAAACCTATACATAGTAAGTTAGTAGGTATGAATTCAATTGATATGATTTTGCCTTGTGTTAGTCATACTTGGGACCATTTTGTGTGTTCAAAACTTGTGTATTTTAGTCAACCTCACTTACAACAGAATTTATTGTCAAATTTTGAGTGTTCCTCACTCTAAGTTCATACCATGTACCAATGCTTCAGATATATAAGGGGGTGTAAAAAATCTATCCACACCTATTCTTTATTTTCTAGATTTATAATTAATTCCTTTCAAGAATTGGTATACCAATGAAAACTTTGACAAAATCTATGCACACCTATGTTATTTTTAGGAATAGGATGATCTACTAGTGTTATTTTCATTTTCTTTAATTTAC
This sequence comes from Torreya grandis, assembly GCA_037957365.1. NCBI lineage: Eukaryota > Viridiplantae > Streptophyta > Pinopsida > Cupressales > Taxaceae > Torreya > Torreya grandis. The sequence continues at coordinate 2,166,664 of JARHVA010002083.1, forward strand.
ATGTCTGTTTTAGACTAAAATTTTTTATTTGTATTATCAATTTGAAATAAGTCCTAAACCATGATGTTATTTTCACACCACTTTATCCTAAGAGGTGTTACTCTACTTGTTTTGTGTCACACTTTTTACCTTAAGAGTTTTATTCTAAAATCACTTGTGTGTGTCACTTGTTTAAACAAGATGTTGTTACGTTGTCCATTCATCTCAAACATTTGCTTTGGATTTTTTATTCCAAAACTATTATCATGTCATTTATTTGAAGGAGCATTTTTATGTTACCTAAATTATTTAAAATCACTTATCTCTTTTGAAACCAAGTTTCAAACCATTATTATACCTTCTTATTTCAAATGCGGTATGATACCCATTTTTGTCTAGCCCTTTTGCCTTAAAACATCTGAGTCTTTTTTCATTAAATTTGAAACTCAAACTTTTGAAGTACAAATCCTAAATTAATCAAGTTTATGCCAAAGCCCCATATAATTTAGGATTAGGTTGTCTACCTTTTATGTTTGGATTTTAAAAAAACCCTTTGCTTAGACCTAGTGGTTTATAATTTGTCTTATGACTTTTTTGAGCATTCTTTTGAGCCAAGTTATTTTCATGTGCCTTATTTGAAGTGTGTTGTGTTGAGTTTGAAAATTTCCTAGTTCCATTATTCAAATATTTTATTGTGAACCAAGTATTGAGTCTTAGTGAGACAAATACCAAGTGTCATCCAAGCTAATTACTTTAGTTTAGTTTATTTTTGATTTCTTATTTGAGTTATTTGTTTTTGAGTCTATCCTTATTTTCTTTCATATTTAATGATTTTAACTACTTTTGGGAAAAAAATTGTTATCTTTTGATCATAGTTTATAATTGTTCTACTTTGTTTAGATACTTTCAGCATTGATTATAACCACATTTGGAAAAATTAGTACCTTATCCATAGACAAGTTTTGATATTTTGTGTTACCTTTGCCACTGATTATAATTACCTTCAGAGAAATTAGTATCATTTTATTAGACTAGTTTCAAGCTTGTTTAATCTTTTCTATTTCCTAGTTTAATTCTTTTACCCTTTGGACCTATTTTATAAAGTCAAAGGTTGTTTTTTTAAGACCTCAATTATTTTCTACCTTTTAGACCTTTGTTCTTCATGAGACCTAGGCATAGATCTAAGCATGCCCCATTATACATGTAGCAGGACTATATATAATCTAGACTACTAGAGCTTTGTGACTAGTGACCATTTTGTTCAATATTAGTATGATGATGTAGCTTATGAGATATATCCCTATCCATCTTATAATATTCCATACATTGAACAAAGTTAAAAACCATTAGCATAGTATTTGGTGATTGCACCTTCCTATCTAGGCCAAGAATAATAGCAAACAACACAATACCTTCCTCAAGTGACACCTAATGTTGAATAAATCCAAAAATAATATCCATACTATGTTATGACATAAAAATAGATAATATATGATCTATACTTTTTTGATCATCATTTGTTATATAAAAAATATGAAATTCTAATTAGATCCATCGAAGTAGGAGCAAATTTTATGCCAGACTTCCCACACTAAAGTCTAAGTAATTTTATTAGAAATCCTAGTAATGTGCCTCGAATCTAATAGTTCAAACATGCATTGACTATTTATAGTCAGGATTTAGTTAAAATGCCACACTAAAACCAAATTACACACATGAAATGGAAAGGCCCTATGGATGAAAAAATGTAATAGGTATAATAAGGATACCATGACTATATTAACCTAGATTTCAATCTTAACATAAGGGTTATTTATAACATGTTGCTTATTGAGATAGCTCCATTAATAGGATAAAAAATGGATGCTTTTATTTATGTAAATAAAACATAGACCCATTTAGTAAAAGCACATTGGTTGGTGACATGTTTAATGTCCCTATTTTGATTGAAGAGACTATCACTCAAATAAAAGACCTCACTAAAAACATTATGGATAACATGTAAGTGCATTCCAATTTAAACCAAAGTGGATATATTTCACCATTGACTAACTCATAGTATATTCCTCTAATAAATTCCATGAATGGATTACAATAATATAGAATACCTATGCCTATTTTCCAAAATCAAAAATCAACCTCCACTCCTTAACTAGCTACTTCTTTTAGTGTGAAATAGGTTAAGTAAACTAAAAAAACCAACTTACTACCATAATAATTACAAAACATTACACCATATTAACATGGGGAAATGAATATTCTACCATAATAAACATGTACTAATATACCTCAATAATCACAAACATTACATAATACACAATGTGTTTATATTAGTTAAAAAGTTCTAGTTGATCAACAATAACAAATTCTAAACCCTCAATAATTGTATAACTTATAATAATTAGCTAACCAATAATAAGTGCCAATTCAAAAGTAGGTCTTCAACTAACAACAAGGTTCCTATGTATAATAGGTACCAAGTGCTCAGCAATAGTTGCCTTTCACCCAATGGGTACCACACATGTAATAAGTATCCAACTACCAACACCTTCAACATTAGGTTTATAGTCAACAACATGTTGTTTATATACAATAGGGTTTGATGAGTAGATAATGATTTCCCTCCTAAACCTAGCAATACCAATATATCCCATAGATCCAAATGTTATTACCATAACTATAATTATCTATCCAAGGCTATGTAGCCAATATGAACCAGAATGTGTTTCAATAATAGCATATTCTATATCCATAGTATAATCCTAATGCATAAATACATATACATGGTCATCGAATGAATTTGACCAACATTCCATAATATGCGTACCCCAATCAAGGTAATCCACCTTGATCATACAACCTCAACAATAATAGACCATTCCATCTGACTTCCTTGTTAATAGTTTCAACAAATGAAGGATGTAATTCAAGCTATACATATCAAAAAACAAATAAATTCAAACTGGATGAAATATGCTCCTATCCATTCAACATGGAGTATTTAAAAATACCATTTATATTGGGTTATGAATCACCCAAATTTGATAAATATAAGGGAAATGGTGACCCTAAAGAGCATCTAAAAGAATTGTTTATTGCATGTCATCTAGTGGAATATAGTGACATATATTGGCTTCTACTCTTTCCAAGGAGTCTAGTTGGATAAGCCTTGGAATAGCTTTTAAAATTTTCCAAGAATTGTATACCTAAATTTGATGATCTTTCAGAGAAGTTCATACAACACTTTCATATAATCTCAAGGATGAGATTAAAATTGTCAATTTGGGCCAAGCTAAATAGAAGACTGGTGAAAGCTTCATTGCATACCTACAATGTTGGAGAGCACTAGTAAGCCAATTTATTTATAATTTACCAAATAAATAATTGGCTACAATATTTATCATGAGCCTAGACAATGAGGTATCTTACCATCTCAAGCTACAATGTGATCATACATCTAAAGAGGTTATAGATAAAGTAATATAGATTGAGAAATATCTTGTCAACAAAGGGATAATAAAGTTATCTTCTTCTAACCAAAGCTAGAATAAACATGAAGGCCAACAAAACTAGAACCAAAACCAAGGTTAGAACCATAATCAAAACCTAATTCAAATAATGTATTCAACACCACATCAAGATGACAATAATGAGAGAATAAAACCCTACAACTACAATAATAATGTTTTTGGTAATGAGGTCACTAAATCACGCCATGTTCAAACAATACAAACATAGGATTTTCATTTACTTTCATCCATTCAACAACCACCACCTCCATACACTCAACCAATACCTCCACAAAACCAATATCCATAGAATCAAAATCAACTTTAGTCACCTCCTCCAAAGATAAGACCATCCATTTATCGATAATTTAGTGACCTTGGTGAGCCTATTGAATTTGTGTTATAAATATTGGTTTAATAAAATATGGTCAGTTAGCCAATACCAAAGTCACTCCCTATAGAGATTCCTTTTCTATATTGGTATAAAGAACATGAATTTTGTGAATACCATCATGTTAGAGGACATTCCATATAATAATAATAATAATAACTAGTAGTAGTACCAATAATAATAACAGTATAAATAGATAACACCACAAAATCAACATCAATAACACCAACCATAACAATAATAGTAGAATAGTCAAAACTAAGAAAAAATTGATCAAACCAACTAAGGAGGCCATCATGCCATCGTGTATACCTATAAAAATATTGTAGGACACATATTAGGTGGTCATGTTTTCACTATCACCATTAAAACTCATCTAACTACCAATATACCTAGAGATTTACCTAATAATACCTATCAATGAGCATCACCCATCAACCTCCTTATGCCAATAATTCTTCTTTGAACTGTGTTAGCAACTAGCCTAAACACCACCATAGAATTATCATTTCAAGCCTTGTGACCTCCCCAACCAACTACCAAATCCAATTACTAGATTGATATTATGAAATCATGACTCAACAAGATAAGGTCACTATCAAGAGACCACAACAAAATACTAAGTAATCCCCTTCAGCCTTCCATGCCTATCAGAAATAAACTAGCAAACAAAATTGAAGGGAATACCTATGATATTATGGAGCAAATTAAAAAAATACCTATTAATATATCCATCATGGTTTATCTATGTACATCAAGCATCCAAAAATACATCTTGAATGAGTATTTGAACCAATCCTTCATACCAAATGACATCAATCCAAACAAATTCCAAGCCATGGTAAGACACTTGGCCCCTATCCAATGTCTTACCTTTGACCAAAATGACATGTCATAGTTTGGATGTTTTTCATAGTAATACATTATATATTGAGTTTAATATAATGAACCATAAATTTAAACATATCCTTGTATATAATGGTTTAGGCCTCAACATTGTGTCTCTAAATTTGTTCAAACATCTTGGATATAAAACAGCCAATTTGTAGCCATATATCATCATTATCAAGGCATATGATAGTGAGGAACAAGAATCTCAAGGTACTATTAGCTTTCTAGTGGTCATTGGGCATTTCACCCATGACACTTTGTGCCATGCTTTAGACTTATAATTATCTTAAAATATATTATTGGGTTGACCCTAGATCTATGAAATCAAGGCCATACCTTATACATTACATCATTGTATAAAATGTACACATTTAGTAAAGAAAGTGAATATACCAGCTAATATTTAGCCATATTAATATTGTAAATGTATCAATGTCAAATATAATAGCTATAACTATTAATTTTTCATGAATCCTATGCATAAATCTGATGTAGAAAGAGTCAAAAAGGGAAAAGCCATTAAATCAAGACCATAAGCTAATTACATTTACCTAGACAACCTATCTTCTACCTCAACCATGCCTCCATCAAACATTATTAATAATTTATCTATAAATAAAAAATGCCTCAGAGAATAAAATACCCATACTTCATTTCATATTACCAAATTTACACAAAATCTAAAAACTTATTGAAGACCCAAGGTGAAAACTATTTGCATGGGGTGACAAACTAAAGGAAAATCTCAACTAAACAAGCCAATTATTTTCAAACTAGACTCTAGCCTATAATAATGCCCCCTAGCCAAAGATTATTCATGTATTTACACTAATTATTTAGTTAACTATTACCAAAGTGCAAACTAAAATAATCCTAATCAGATTATAGATCATCTAGCTTATGAAGGTAGAGGCCTAGGGCTACATTAGCAAGGCACGATCAAACTCATCTCAATGACTAAGTACAAAACAACACATGGTATTATATTTAAACTACATGGGGTTAACCCCACATACCTTATTTTCATTCTAACACCATCAACTAAAGAAGATGATGTTGAAAATGATGTAGGGTTTGATTATAGCATCTACGATGACCTTACCACTATAAAAAAATTTAACCCCCATATTATTTACATTGTTAACCATATTTATCAACATTTATCATTAGAAATTTACCACCCACAATTGATATAATAGGACCAACAAGAGTAAATAATTCCATTAGATGAGTTTGAAAATAATGAGGCCATGTGTGGCTTTCTAAGATTGAGGAATCACATGCCTCTTAGAGATCACAAGAAAGGATTTTATATTAGATTGGATCCTACTACCTAATTTAGAGAGATGGTGAGCTTCCTTGGCTACATAAAAAATAAAATCAAACATTGAGGTCTAAAATTGAAAACCTCTTTGAGACGATTTTAGACCAAGGTAATAATAAAGAGAAAGGCAAGTCTCTTGGTGAAAACTAGTTTCTAGTGCCATTAGATAGGGATGTTCACCCATCTTCCTATGAATCATATGAGACCTATAATCCAAAGCCTATTTATAAATCAGAGATTAGTACTGAGGATTGTAAATCTTTTGCACGTATTTTTTAAGAGTGCCTTAAGGTATTTGTTTCATTTCCTTTGCTAGCATTAGTATATTTTGTTTCATCCTACTTGGCAGAATTAAATGAGCTAGTTTTGCTATAAGACTTTGCCATTGCTAACCATTTTATCTCCTCGATGACTATTTTATATGATGGTTATATAATTAATATGGAGGACACTTCATATGTTAACATTGGGCTCCAAAGGATCCAAATTGAATCAAATTAGTTGCATCCCTTACTAAGGAGGAATGTGAAGTTTTTATAGCCCTTTTGAGGGAGTTTATTGACATATTTGCATGGGCTTATTTGGATATGCCAATTTTGGACCCTACCTTAGACATACAACATATTGGTGTACATCTTGATGCCAAGCCCATTAAGAATAATTTTCATAAGATGCATCCTCCTATTGTTGTGCTAGTCAAGAAAGAGTTGTATAAGTTCTTAAATGTAAAATGCATCAGGCCAATTGACTACTCATAGTGGATCTCAAACATTATGCTAGTGAGAAAAAAACCATAAGTTATTATAATTTTATCTTATTTTATAGATATCAATAAATACTACCTAAAATATGACTTTTCTTTGCCTAACATTAACATGATAGTTGACTCAACAACTAGATATGAAATGATTTTTATTATGGATGGATTTTTAGGATATAATTAGCTTAAAATTGCATTAGAGATGAACACAAGATGGTGTTCACCACCCCATGGGGATTTTTTTATTATTAGGTGATTTTTTTAGACTTAATAATGTAGGGGAAATATAAAAAAATCCATGACATTAATTTTCCATGATATGATGCATGTTATTATTGAAGACTATGTTGATGACATCCTAGGTAAATCAAATACCCATGTCAATAATCCAATAATACTACAAATAATATTTGAGAGACTTCATAAGTACAATGTCAAGATTAATCTAAATAATTTTATATTTGGTGTAACTTCTGGTAAACTATTAGGCTTCATTATCTCTTGTAGGGGAATTGAAGATGACCTAGCCAAAGTTCATATAACTATATAAATGCCACTACCATCTACCTTGAAGCATATTCATAGTTTTTAGGGTAAGATCCAATCAATTAGATATTTCATATCATAGTTGGATGAAAAATTTCATCTATTTACACAATTAATAAGTGTTGATCATTGTTATTATTGTTAAAGTTTGGCATTAATGTTGTCATTGATGTCAAAGGTTCTTAAGAAAGGTGTTCATGAGGTTATTGAAGAATGTTCTTGTTTGCTAACATCATTCAAAAGTATGACATTATCTAAAGAGCATGTAATACATGTGATCAAGGTATAAGAGCATCAATATAAGTGTTATAAAGTTAGTTGTCAAGATTCAAGAGCTTGAGAAGCCTAGTCATGACATTGGTCTTGTATAAATAGACCTTATAAGAATATATGAGCTTGGTGGACAGGTGAGATGGATGAACAAAAGCATAAAAGGGTATATAAGGTTGTTTTATAATTCTTATGAGTCTTTTGAGCACTCAAATGAGTCTCAGGGTAATGTTGTCTGAAAATATTACACCTTAGAAGAGGGTGTTCAAGCCTCTTCCATATTTAGGCAACATTGGACTACTTCTAGGTGTGTGGGGCATCTATGGTGGAAGTAGACCTCTAGGATTGAAAGGGCTAGCTCCCTAGATATATATTTATGTAGTTTTCACCTAATATAATACTTTCTTATGTGAAAAGGGATAGGAGTTAAATGAAATTAAACTATTCAAAGGGGGTGATATACCATGAATATCTCCACATTATTATCATACAAATATGGTAAGAGACAAGACTCATAAAACCAACTTCTACCTCTTAGAGCACTCTAACATTAGCATTTCAAACATGAAGGTGGAACATATGAAAGACTACTCAAGGTGATTTAACCAAAGATTATTGTTATACACTAAGGATACTTTTACACTTAAAAAATAGACTCATAGACTTAAAACCACTTCATGTGACTTGTTAGAATGAAACAACTTGCATTAGGCATGGAAGGATTGAGAGGAAGCAAAGATTGATATCAATCACTTGAATTTTCACTACACATCTCTTCACACACTTAGACAAGATAATTTTTAAGATCAAAACCATATTTCATATCTTATTTCAAAGGAAAATTACAATATCAAACTAGTCGGGCTTTGCCATACTAGGTGTGGTCTCCTTTCAATATCCAAAATGGCTTGCATTTATAGAACATAGAAGAAGAGAGAGAAGAGATAAGTTCAAGAGGCATAAGGACAAGTGTTCAAAGATTAAAATCAATTAAAATTCATGGAAATTAGGTAGAAGAGAGATCAAGATCTGATGTGAACATGTGTCTATCCCAAATTGAGCATCTTCCTCACATGTGGCATTAAAACTCCTCAATCACTCTCCCTTAGAAGTTGCCTTCATCATGGGCTTCCTTGAGCATTCCAAAATATATTAGGGACAAGTGTCTTATGTGCACTAAGGAGAGAAAGTTATAGAAAGGTCTCCACCTATCCTAATCAATGGCCATCTCTTACACAATCACAATCATCAGTTGTAACCATGATCACTCTCCAATAGGCTTTTCTTGACAATTGGCACTACCATATTCTTATCCTTCCTAATTGATTCATACTAGGGGTCTCATTAAACATGGTAGGACACTTCATATGCTTATCTACATTAGACACATCTTAAAAGGTCTCCAAATTTAGGTTATCACTCTTTTCACTATGTCACTTTAGAGACTAGCTGAAGTGAGAGGCCTAGTAGGGACACTTGTGAGCATTTCTAAGCTTTAAAAATGGCATATGGAGTTAGTTCAAGTCCCAAGATACCCTCCCAAGTGATTGGTATCCCATGATCATCTTTATGACATGCAAAACACAAGAATTTGTTCAAGAAACCTACTTTTGCCTAATTTATATGGATTTTATACAATCTAATTCTATGGCTATGGAGCTCATGAAGTTTTCAAAAACTTCTGTTTAACTCTCAAGGTAAAATTTGTCCATTTGGATGTACTTTGAGCCTCATTTCTTCTATCAAGTTAAAAAATAGGTTTTAGGAAGGTTTTGAGTGCATTATCCCTTAAGGGATTATTCATAAATCACTAACATTATACCTGTAAACTAACACCCCAATTTTTTTGATTGGGACCTCCTTCCTCCTATAACTTTTTAGAATCCCATGCAATGTATCCAAGTAGGTGTGAGAATTTGAAGTTGACCTCTCGATTGCACCCCTTTAATTTACATACCCTGTCATGGTGTTGGGTCCAAAAAATTATCAATATGTGACATTTTATGCATACTAAAAGCTCAATCACATTTATATACATCCCAAAAACATGTTCCCAGCACTATAATATCTCTCTTAGAGCTAAAAATGAAGATTGACCTGTCTAGTAACTAGGCCTAGGCCTTCTCCAAAGGATATGCTTGCAACTTAGACTCAATATGACTCCAAAATGGATTCCCCTATAAGGTGATGGTTTTAAAACCTCAAATATACCTCTAAAATCATGAATTATCCAAGTGGAAAATTTTGACAAGGTTTAAAATGCATATGACCCTCAACTTGGCTGTTAGGCCTAAGGGTTTCCCTCACACATGACTGTAAATTTTGTAGTATAGGGTACCCTTTTTGCCCTAAAAATTTATAAAAAGGTTTTCTAGGTTGTATGATTTTTCCTATATCTTATCCAACCTTAATTTGAGCTTCCCCTTTCTTCTAGTCCATGAATTTATTCTTTTAGTAGAAAACAAGGGTTTATGCAAGGGGAAAAGTGCCCCCTATTTGAGAAAAAATAGGGGAACTTCCCCTATCTGTCTTAACAATATAACCATTAGAACATATTTTTTAACCCAAAAGGGTAATTTTTACCAATTTTAAACCTCTAAATCCAATATTTGGTCATCAAACTCTCAAATTCCCCAAGCAGACTTTGAACAAAGTAGCCTGTGAAGGTAGGTAGGGTAGGGTACTGTGTTTTATGTAAAATGGAGACTATTTCCATGTCATATGCTCATTTAAAAGACTTATACAAGATTAAATACCACATATTATTTATTAAAAATCTCTCTCCAACAATTTGAGCTCTTGAGTCATCACTATGCTCTTATAAACACAAGACTACCTATAAAAACACTAACTGAGACAATTTCTCTTTTGACTATGTTTGGAGGTTTTATGGATTATTTTGAGCTTGTTTATGACATGTATGGATCATTAATACCTAAAATAATATTAAAATCATGGTATATATTCACAATTTCAAATTTAATGACTACTAAAACTCACTTAAGGTCCTCCTCTCATTCCCTGAATTGACTGAGACAACTTGTCTTACCTGTAGATGACCATTTTATCCTATATATGAATAGGGAGTAAGCTTGGAAAGGTCTCAAAACATCCATCCCTTCTTATTTATGATATCATAATCTTATATAAATTTCTTTTTCATCATATAAGTCATTTGATCATGGACGCATGCCTTAGGAAGTGGTATGAGAGAAGGGCTTATTAGAATCTCAGTCCTTTTGGATAGCTATAGGTGGTCATTTCCAAGCATGAGGGTTCAAGTGAATGTATCTAACTTAATTTTTTTTGTGACCTTGGTTCATTTAAGTCACTCCATATAATTTTCCATTTTATTTTGATGAGACTCCTATTTAAAACTACATACTATGGAACCAAAAATCCATTTGCACCTACAGGTCAGTAGGTGTCATTGAAACATTTTAGTGTGTTTTAGGGTCTATTTAGACCTCTAAAATATGCTCTTAAATTTTTCTCTACTCCCTCATACTTTTCAAAATCTATGTCTATACCAAGGGATAGAAAATAAGCACAATTAGGTACTATGGTTTTCTTTCCTAAGCAAATTAGGATGTATCTCAAAAACCCCTTGGGCCTTTGTTTGGTATTTTTAAGGACAAAGGTCTGAAATAGTATTTGACTCCCTTTTAATGTTATACCTTATTTATTATCAACCCATTCATTCTAAGAGGTTTTTTATGATGTATTTTAACTCACCATGTCTATAAGAAAAGTCTTAAATACTTATTTCACACTTATAAAAGCCTTGTTACTCTCTATTTTGATCCCCTGTAGATGTGTATGTGACTGTGATATGCAAGAAAAACATGAAAGAGTATGAAATTTCAAGGGTAAGATCCTCCATCCACTTCAAGTGCAAAATTTAATCCCTCAAATGGATGAATCCAATCAATAAAACCTAGAAATCCATTTCACAGAACCTTCAATAGCACCTTTAGGTGAAGATATCTCTGTGAGGGATGATATTGATGGGAAACATATCTTTATAGATCATTATTTTATCATTTTATGGATCCAAAACTTGTTCTAACACCTATATATACATACTCATAGATTCAAACATCTGAAGGAACATCCCATGTCTCCATTCTAATGTGCAAACCTTCTTCATGGTGCCTAAGATAGTTACAAGTGTGAAAAGAGTAGTTGCAAGCATACACAAGCTTAGAAGAGGCTTCATTAGACATTTGATCTTTCCAAAACCAAGATAACCTTGGAAATGTCTTATAATTCATTGAAAAACACCTAGAATAAATAAAACCATCAAACCAAAGCAAGAAAAATTGAAACAAGTGCAAATAGTGACCCCCTCATGGATGCAAGTGCATAAAAAGCTGCTTAGTGTGTTATAAATTGTTCATAAATAAGGAGGCACCAAATTGAAATTTATTTATATGTATTTTACTTTAGCTAAGATTAATATCCACCCCAAAGACCATTCTTTCCAAATCCATTTGTACACCCCACACCAAGTATTTGAATTTGACCTTCCTTGGCTTGAAAAGAGAAAATGGAGGACAAAGAAGTTGTATATGAAATTTTTTATGAACTATCTACACTCAAATCATGTAAAATAGTGTGGGGAGGGGATGATTCACTCCACCCATGTTTTTCACTGAAGGTGAGTTTCATAAGTTCATATAAGTACTACAAATGGCCTATTTTTAAGGAGAAACTACCATTTCTTGAACATAAATAACTCTTTAACTACCATATTACTGATAATAACATAATCTGACCCTCTCCACATTTACATTCACTTTGGTGACAAATATTATAACTCTACCATCTGTACAAGTCATTAATTAAGCTAGAAAAATGGCCAAATGACTCTTTTTACACATGAAACCTAACAAGTGGCCAATTTATGACTTGTATACATCTTGAAACATATAAAAGACAATATTATGACATTTTAAAAATAAATTGAGACTTTTACTAAGTTTGACTAGGTTTGACCAAGGTTGACTTTAGTTGACTAGCCTACTACAGGGAGGATAGGCTTCAACAAGGACCAGGGGAAGGACAAGTGAGACATATAGGATAATAAGAGACCTCTTAGGACACATGAAACCTTATTAAAAAGTTAAAAATAGTAGTTTTTGACCCAAATTTGACTTGAGGTCAAATTTGGTCAACATTCTTGGTGATTCCTATGGGTGGCATGTTAGCTATGCCTAAGACTAGTTACCTAATCCTTCTATTGGGCATGGAGTCACACATATGGGAACTCAAATTGACTTGAATATAAATTTGACTAAATTTAAACAAGCTAGTTGACCCACACACATAAAACTAAATACACACACCAAACAAAGGGAAGGAAACACACTTATGCTATGAAGCACTTAGGGAAAAACAAGACACAACTGAAAGGAAACTAGCTATGTACACCTAACCAAGAATGCCTCTCCTTCCTCCTAGATATAAGGGGAAGCTTCTTAGGTCTATTTTATGACAATAAACCTTATGTTGGTAAACAATTGGTTTGTTGAATTAGAAGCTTTATGACTCATCCTTCTTATTTACCACCTTGATTGACATGTATCAAATGGATGAGATTCAGACATATCTTTAACATTTATGTATTCCTCTTAATATTTAAATTATGTCTCATGTGGTCCTTCATGATAATTTAGTTCATCAATGCATTAGAAGTTACAATCTCATCATTATAAGGCTCATTTTGTTCATGTCTTTATTGGTATGTGTCTTGGATGAACTTATCTTTCTCATTTCATCAAGAAGTTTGACAAACTAATCCCTAGCCTCTTCATGATCCTCTTGAGGAAGGGTGGATAGTATGATGTTTTAATTGATATAATAGTCCTCTAATCTATCCCAAAAATCATGACTTTCTTGATCAATATTTATTTCTTTAATGCCTCTATCACACCAATCTAATTTCTCTCCTTCTTGCTCAAACACAAGATTCTTTAGCTAATCAACAACATGCTCTTGAAACTCATCCAACTCATGTCCCATGGATTGGTCACTATCTTCATCAAATTAGAAATAAAATTCATCAAACAAAGGGAAACAAAGCTCACCATGCTTACATTATTCACCATCCAATGTTGACATATTAAACTAATCTATCTCATCTTCATATTCCTTAAACATTAGCATATAGGTGTGACCTATGTCTTCTTCTTGAGGTGATTTATGAATTTAAATAGGTTAACCTTAAACATCTTTAAAAAAATTCTCAAGCTCTTCATGAGGTTTCACAAACTGATCCCTAGCCTCTTCATGACTAATAGAAAGGACTTGAAGTTCATCAACATTCTTACCAATTTTTTATGGAACATCATGTTGGATAATGAGTACCTCTTCTTCATCTTGTGTTTCAATTTAATCATCATCATCTTCCATGAAGCATGGAATCAAGGTCTACTTCTTGTCTTATAGTTGAAGTGTCTTCTTCTATCAAAACCTATGTTTGTTGCTCCATCTCATCATCTCCTTCCTCAAGCGCCAAAACTAATCTACTAGGGTGAAGAGGTGTGCCAATGACAAGGTATTCATCATAGATACTTGATTTATCATCTTCAATATGTTTAAGGAACTCATCTATGGTAGCATCATCCTCCAACTCTTAAAGATTCTTAGGAATAATCAGTTGATTCTCAAGTTGTGAAGGCAAAAGAGAAGAAGTACTAAATGGAAATTCTTCAAGTACCTTGTCAACCTTTGGTATATCTTGAAATTTATGAGAAGATTTATCATGAAGGGTATATGGAGAATTATATCAACTTGTAGGACCTTTTGAATTTCTCCCAACACAATTCTCCTTTTTCATAATCTGCCTAGGCATAGGACCTTCCTTCCTCTCAAGGTTAAACATGACATAGTTTGGATTTTTGGTCCAATATGGACTGCAATATGAATCTGTGGTAGGCTCTTGAATAGGATTAGTAAGCTTGGAAGGATACTTAGGAGTAGAAGAATGAGAATGATCAATGTTTGGTTTTATTGGAGGGAAGAGCTACAAATGAAATTTATTACATAGCTTTAACTCAATTTGACCTTTCTAACCAAGGTTAAATTTGAATATAAATTGAGACATATCATTGGACACTCTTTCCTCAATATTAGCCATGAAGGAATTATCTAAGAATAGATAAAATTATGGCTGAACATCTAAAACTACTATATCTTGTGGGATTCTAACATTAGGATATGAAGAAAATCAAAAGACACCTTTATGTTTCTTACAATGCCAAGAGCATTTACATCTCTTCCTTTTAATTGTAATTCAACTCTAGGATCAAACTCATAGTGTAGGTTTAACTCATAAACTATTTATTTAGGAATAAAATAATGAATTTAAACATTACTAAATGCATAATTATGAATCAAGACATTATCAATGATTATGGTGTAAATGAAAGGAGAAGGAAAAACTTCCTTGACTTATTAAGGAACATGAGATTGATGTTGCATTGATTGCTGTTGTTTCAAAAGTTATTTAACCTCTCTCAATTCACTTTTAAAACCCTCAAAATCTAGGTTTAAATCATTCTCATCTTGCTTAAACTGATCATTAAGAGTAGTAGGTTGGTAATAGGAGTGAGTTGATGTTAGAGTTGAGTAGAATGGTTGATATGAACCTTCATAAAGTGCAATCTCTTAAGGGTAGCTTATGGAGAAGCCATGAACACCACAAGTAGGATCATCTTGATAGGGAGGTACATTCTGATTGAAAGATGAAGATTACATACACTAATTAATGTTTTGAAGCACTAGGACTACTTACACCAATTGAAATCTCTCAAATTCACCATTGGTGCTTTGATTGCCTTTAGAGGCTAATGAGTTGAATTATAGCACCAATAATTCCTTCACTTGAATTCATTTATCCCACCAATCGTGCCAAAAATATTGTCTCTAAATCTTGCACATAGAAGAGGGTGTTCAAGCCTCTTCTAGATTTGGGAAACATTGGACTACTTCCAGATGTGTGGGGCACCTATGGTGGAAGTAGACCTCTAAGATTGAAAGGGTTATCTCCCTAGATATATCTTAATCTACTTGTCACCTAATTAAATACTTGCTTGTGTGAAAAGGTGTAGGATTTACATGAAAGCAAACTATTCTAATGGGGTGATATACCATGAATATCTCCACAAGATTAACATACAAATACACTAAGATAAAAGACTCACAAAACTAGCTTCTACCTCTTAGAGCACTATAACATTAGCATTTCAAACATGAATGTGTAATATATGAAATACTACTCAAAGTTATTTAACCAAAAATTAGTTTCAGACACTAAGGGTACTTTTACACTTGAAAAATAGACACATAAACTTAATAATACTTCATGTGACTTGTTAGAATGAAACAACTTGCATCAGACATGGAAGGACTCAGAGGAAGTAAGGATTGATATCAATCACTTGAATTTTCACTATACATCTCTTCACACACTTATACAAGATAATTTTTAGGATAAAAACTAGATTACATATCTTATTTCAAAGGAAATGTACAATATCAAACCAATAGGGCTTCACTATATTAGGTGTGGTCTCCTTTCAATAGCCAAAATGGCTTGCATTTATAGAACTTAGAAGAAGAGAGAGAAAAGAGAAGTTCAAGAGGTACAAGGAAAAGTGTCCAAAGATGAAAATTAGTTACAATGCATGGAAATGAGGTGGAAGAGAGATACATGTATCCATCCTAAATTGAGCACCTTCTTCACATGTGGCATTAAAACTCCTCAATCACTCTCCCTTAAAAACTACCTTCATCATGGGATTTTTTGAGCATTCCAAAATAGATTAGGGACAAGTGTCTTATATGCACTAAGGAGAGGGCATTATAAAGAGGTCTCCACCTACATTAGGATTTCTCCTAATCATTGACCTACTCTTATACAAGCACAATCATCATCTGTAACCATGATCACTCTCTAATAGGATTTTCTTGATAATTGGCACTAGCATCCTTTTATCCTTCCTAACTTATACATACTTGGGGTCTCATGACACATGATAAGACACTTCATATGCTTGGTTCCATTAGACACAACTTAAAAGGTCTCCAAATTTAGGTTATCACTCTTTTCACTATGTCACTTTAGATACTAGATAAAGTGAGAGGCCTAACAAGGAAAATTGTGAGCATTTATAAGCATTGTAAATGGTATAGGTATTTGGTTCAAGTCCCAATCTACCCTCTCAATTTATTTGTATCCCACGATCATGTTCAGGACCTATAAAACATAAGAAATTTTCAAATAAACCTAATTTTTAACTAATCTATATGGATTTTGTATAATCTAATTCCATATATCTGGACCTCATGAAGTTTTAAACAATTTCACTTTAACTCTTAGGTTCAAATTTTTCCATTTGGATGCACTTTGAGCCTCATTTCTTCCATCGAGTCATCAAACACGCTTTAATAGGGTTTTGAGTGCATTAGCCCTTCAGGGATTATTCATAAATCTCTAATGTTGGACCTCTAAACTAACATCCCAATTTTTTTTATTGGGACATCTTTCATTATCATGTAACTTCTTAGAATCCCATACAATGTATCCAAATAGTTGTGAGCATTTGAAGTTGACCTCTCGATTGCACCCCTTCAATTTGCATACCCTATCATGGTGTTGGGTCCAAAAATGATCAATATGTGACCTTTTATACATAATTAAATATAAATAACCATTATATACATCCCAAAAACATGCTACCATCACTATAATATCTCCCTTAGAGATATAAATGAAGAGTGACCCTATCTTGCAACTAGGCCTAGACCTTCTCCAAAGGATCTGCTTGCAACTTAGACTCAATATGACTCCAAAATGGATTCCCTTAAAATTTTATTGTTTAAAAACCTCCAATATACATATTAAATCATTAATTATCCAATTTTAAAGCTTTTACAAGGTTTAAAATGCATATGACCCTTAACTTGGCTTCTAGGCCTAAGGGTTTCCCTCACACATGACTATAGCATTTGTAGTATAGGGTACCTTCTTTGACCTCAAACCTTCTATAAATGTTTTTTAGGTTTTTTTAGGTGTAATAAATCTTATCCAACCTTAATTTTATCTTCACCTTCATTTTTGTCTATGCCTTTATCCTTTTAGTAGAAAATAAGGGTTTATGCAAGGGGAAAAGTGTCCCCTATCTGATATAAAATAGGGGGAACTTCCCCTATTTTTCTTGAAAATATGACCATTTTATAATATTATTTAACACCCAAGGATAATTTTACCAATTTTAAACCTCTAACTCCAATATTTTATCATTAAACTCTCAAAGTCCCCAAGCAGACTTTAAACAAAGCAGCGTATGAAGGTAGGCAGGGTATGGGACTATGTTTTATGGAAAATTGAAACTCTTGCCATGTCCTATGCTCATGTAAAATAATTATAAAAGATTAAATACCACATATTATTTCTTAAAATTCTCTCTCCAATAATTTTACCTCTTGATTCATCACTATGCTCTTGCAAATAGAAGACTACCTACAAAAACCCTGATTGAGATAATTTCTCTTTTGTTTGTGTTTTGGAGGTTTTATGGATTGTTTTGAGATTATTTATGACATTTATGGATCATGAATACCTACCATAACATTTAAATCATGTAAAATATTTAAAATTTCAAATTTAATGATTAATAAACCTCACTTAAGGTCCTTCTCCTCTCATTCCCTGAATTGACTGCGACAACTTGTCCTACCTGTAAATGACCATTTTGTCCTGTGTATGAATAGGGAGTAAGCTTGTAGAGGTCTCAAAACATACATACCTTATTCCTTATGTTATATTGAGATTATATAAATGTCTTTTTCATCATCCAAATCATTTGAACATGGAGACATGCCTTAGGAAATGGAATGAGTGAAGGGCTTATTAGAATCTCAATCCTTTTGGATAGATGTAGGTGGTCATTTCCAAGAATGAGGGTTCAAGTGGATGTCTCTAAATTTATTTATTTTTTGTGAATTTGGTTCATTTAAGTCACTTCATATGATTTTCCATCCTATTTTTATAAGACTTCTACTCAAAATTGTATACTATGGAACCAAAAATTCATTTGCACTTACAGGTTAGTATGTGTCATTAAAACATTTTAGTGTGTTTAAGGGTATATTTAGACCTCTAGAAGATGCTCTTATAATTTTATATACTCCCTCAAACTATGAAAAATCCATGTCTATACCAAGGGATATAAAATGACCACAATTGGGTATTGTGGTTTTCTTTCCCAAGCAAAGTATGAGGTATCTCAAAAACCCCTTGGGCCTCTATTTGGTATTTTTAAGGACAATAAGTCTAAAACAATCTTTGACTTCCTTTTAAAGTTATACATTCTTTCTTATCAACCCATTCATTATAATAGGTTTTTTATGATGTCTTTTAACTCACCATGGCCGTAAAAAATGTCTTAAACACTAATTTCAAACTTAGAAAAGCCTTGTTACTCTCTATTTTGGTCACCTATAGATGTGCATGTGATTGTGATATGCAAGAAAAACATGAAATATTGTGAAAATTAAAGGGTAAGACCCTCCATCCACTTCAAATGAAAAATTAAATCCCTCAAATGGATGACTCCAATTAAGAACACCTATAAATCCATTTCACAACACCTTTAATGGCACCTATAGGTGAAGATGTCTCTGTGAGGGCTAACAGTGCTGGGAAACATAGCTTTGTAGAGTATTATCTTGTCATTCTATGGATCCAAAACTTTATCCAACACCTATATATGCATCCTCATATATTTAAACATATTAATTAATGTCCCATTCCTCCATTATAATGTGCAAACCTCCTTCATGGTGCCTGAAATAGCTGTAAGTGTGAAAAGAGTAGTTATAAGCATACACAAGCCTAAAAGAGGATTCCTTAGGAATTTGAGCTTTCCAAAACCAAGATAAAAATTTAAATGTCTTTTAACACATTTATAAACATGTGTGACAAACAAACTATCAAACCAAATCAAGAAAATCTGAAACAAGTGCAAACAGTGACCCCCTCATAAATGCAAGTGCATAAAAAGCTACTTGGAGTGTTATCAATTGTTCATAAAGGAGGAATCACAAATTGAAATTTATTTATATGTATTTTAATTTCACTTAGATTAATATCCAACCCCAAGACCATTCTTCCCAACTTTATATTTACGACCCATACCAAGTGTTTGAATTTAACCTTCCTTAGCTTGCAAAGAAAAAATAGAGGAAAAATAAGTTACAGATGAACTTTTTGATGAAATCCATGCACTCCAAGTGTGTAAAATATTTTTTTTAGGTGAAGAGTCACTCCACCCACATTTTTTTCTGAAGGTAAGTTCCACAAGTCCGTATAAGTGTTATAAATGGCCTCTTTTTAAGGAGAAGCTACCATTTCCTTCACATAACTAACTCTTTAACTGAAATATAACTTAAATTGACATAATATTACCCTATCCATGTGTATATTAACTTTTGTGACAAATATTTTAACTCCACAATTCGTACAATTCATTAATTATGCTAGAAAAGTGGCCAAATGACCCTTTTTCCACATGAAACCTAGCAAGTGGCCAATTTATGACTTGTAGACATCTTGAAACATATCAAAGACCATATTATGACATTTCAAAAATAAATTTATATTTTTAATAAGTTTTAATATGTTTGACTAAGGTTGACTTTAGTTGACTAGCCTAGTACAAGGAGGATGGGCTTTAACAAGGACTAGGGGAAGGACAAGTGAGACTTATAGGACATAAGAGACTCCATAGGACACATGAAACCTTATTAAAAAGTTAAAAATAGTATGGTTTGACATAAATTTTAATTTGGGTCAAAAAATTTCAATATGTAAGCCTACAGGGGTAAGACCTATAGACCTAGTATGCAACTAGACCACCTCTAGACCTTGCTTGGCCTAATGAGGCAACATGATATATTGAATATACATATGAAGAATGTTTGAATTTTTTTTAGTATGATATATGTTTTATGATAATTCATAATAATTTTGTATCACATTTAAAGAGACTTGAAGGTCAATTTCAAGGCCTAATGTGACTTACAGGTCAAGGCCTAATGTGACTTACAGGTCAAGGCCTAAAGAGCAAAGAGAGAGATAGTGACCAAATGATGTATCATGATTCATTTCCAAGGAAATAATGATCATGTGATCATTTTCAGTGGTTTGATAGGTTATAAAAAGTATATTTAATAGTTTTTAGGTCAAATTTTTTTATAAAAGTCATGAAAAGTGGTTTTGAGGTTTCTTGAGTGCACATGATGAAGGCTTCTCAACCTAAGAAGAACTTTCAAGTGTTATTTAGCATGTGTAACCTATGCATAGAAACCTAAGATATTTAGGAGATATGGTTAATGGTCTTAGATAATATATCTATGAATTATTTTTGTAAATAAGGGGCAATCCTTTATGAACAATCATTAACACCAAAAATAGTGTTAACCCTCTTTAAAACCTTAACAATGACTTGATGTGAAATATATTGTTCTAAAGTTATCAAAATGGTTTGGTATGGCTAGTTAATTGATTTTATCATGTATTTAACTCTCTTAGGAACCTCCAAGTGTGATTATTTTGTTAGGTGAATGAGTGGACCTTACATTAAAGGCCTTGTTTCTCAGAGATTTAATGTAGTGGTCAGATTTGACCAAGTCAACATTGCCAAATTGATGAATGTTAAATATTGAGAATTTTATTTGATTAACATGGTAGATTTTGAGAAAATTATATTCTTTATTAGTGATAAATTGGTCATCCAAGTTGACTAGTCACTAATAGATCTAATGGTGTAGATAATGAGAAAACCAGGCAGAAGTGAGAAGTTGATTAAGGATGTGTTATCATAGATTAGAGATGAATCCAAGTGCATGTATATGTTTTTAAAGACCTATATTACATGTTAATTTTGGATATTTGTTTTTTATATCATTTTATATGATGAAAATGTTGTTATTAATTTGACCTATCTATTTTAGATGAGACAGTGAGATACAAGATTATAAGATTGGTCTACAAGACCAATATTTACATTTGAAAATATTATATATATATATATATATATATATATATTATAATATTATAATTACCTCATAGTATCATTTACATTCATTTTAAATCTCTAAAAAAATTTCTACATATGTTTCAGGTCTTCATTTCCATGACTGTGTCTTGAGGCTAGTTGGCAGTTCTAAGTGGGCTACTTGCAGAAGAGGGTTTGAAGCCTTTTGCCTTATGTAATGAAGTATAATTAAATTATTTAATTTGTTTAAGTCTTTAATTTTATATTTATATTATTTTTTTCCATGGTTTTTTTACAATATTTTGTTTTTGGTTTAGTTGTTCAAGACATATTTTCTATATATGCAAAGGCCTAATTGTGAATAGTGCTTATGTCATGCTTCAAGTGGTGGTTGGAGATAAAATGTGTCATAGACATAATATGATATTTTAAGGGGTATATTTAAGTTTAATATTATATTTTACTACCATTTAATAATTTTGAGAGTGTTCCAAGATGTTTAAAGGGTAACATGTGATAATGAAGGCCTAATTGAATTAGGTCTCCTTAAGGCCTAAAAGGGGTTTTGGTCCTACATACTATGACAAAAAATTTATAATGTTTGACTGATTTTTTTGGTATGTCCTACGGAATATTTTTTGGTAAATATAAATGTACAAGTGTTTATGGCTGACCAGAGAGTATATGAGCAAGAGCCTAGTATAAGAACAAGGCCTAATAGTCTAGTTAGAGATTGAGAGAGTTGAAGTGAATGAGATATAAGTTTAAATAGATAAAGGAGGTATTTGACACAATTATAAAGGTTAATATAAATCATAATAAATATATGATATGGGTATTTTATATTATTATCAAGGTCATATGACCTAACTAAGTCAAGAAGAGGGCTAATTGAGTGAAGAAGGCTAGAGACTAGTTTGAGAAATATATGAGTGTGTGAAGAGATAAAGAAGGAAATCATCATATATTGTATGATAAATAAAAATTTTTTAAGGTGATCAAGGTTTTTATTTTGTTGAGTTGGTATTGAGTCATCTAAAGGGTTGTTCCTCTTTGCAAGTGGGTGCTTTTTAAATCCTAGTTGAGTTGGTGCTTAGCTAGTTGGGGTAGGTTCTCCAAGTGAAGTTGGTGCATCACTAAATATTTATGTTTGTCTTATAATAATATTATCCATTTTCATCATCAATGGTTTTTATTCCCATTAATTATTTCCCACTCAAATAAGTGTTTGATGTTTTATGCTTTTATTCCATGCTCATGGCTCTTAATGTGTTGTTGGTTCACTCTATTATTTTGATAGTTCATGAATGATAGAGTAAAGTTGTAAAAGTTTTAAAGACTAATTCACCCCCCAATCATTATGATTCCAATAATTGGTATCAGAGATTAGTATTTTTAGACAATTATAATAGCTTGAAGGTAATCCTAAGAAGCATAAGATCTCTTATGATCAACAGGAAGAAGACAACATGTATGATGAAGTCTTATATGACAGTAAAGAAGGAGAAGCTAGAGTAGACCTTGAAATTGAGCTCATAAGTGACCTTGATGATTTAAAACATCAAAATAAGACCATCAAGGATCTCAAGAGTTAATTAGAATAAGTCAACATAAGGTTTAGGTCAAAGGTAGTTAATTATGACTAGTTGAAGACAAAGTTATATTCCTTAAAGGTTGAGCATGAGCATATCATAGACAAAATGAGAAAATTTGAGAGAGAGAGAGAGAGAGTGTGTGAGAATTCATAACAAGTCTAAATTAAAAACCTAAAAATACCAATAAATCATCTCAATGCAATAAAAGAGAAGTTATCAAGGAATCATGGTAAATATATAAATATTGTTTGCTACATATGTCACAATATAAGACATATTGCAAGATTCTACTTCAAAAGAGTTAGAAGTTTCACAAGATTCAACATGACATATGAATATCCTATAATGCATAATAAGG
The DNA here is from genome assembly GCA_037957365.1 of Torreya grandis. Taxonomy (NCBI): domain Eukaryota; kingdom Viridiplantae; phylum Streptophyta; class Pinopsida; order Cupressales; family Taxaceae; genus Torreya; species Torreya grandis. The sequence goes on from JARHVA010002083.1 coordinate 2,190,353, forward strand.
ATCAAAAAATGGTATATAAGCCAATGCAAACTATGGTAGATCAGATTGAGATCAAGAAGCAAGATGGACTATTTTCCAAGGAGGAACATAAGACCAAAGAGGACTTTATGCTAAATCAGACTACCTTTCACATTCAAGATGAAGGCATGAAATGGTATATAGATAATGGTTTCTCAATACACATGATAGGAGGTAAAAACAAGTTCATCTCTTTAAATAAGAATGTTATAATAATAGTGAGGTTTCTAGATAACATAACTGCCAATATAGTTGGTAAGGGTACCTTGAGCTTGGACAATGGAAATACCAAGACATAAAAATGTGTTGTATATGTAAGGTCTGAAACATAACCTGCTTAGTCTAATTTAAATGTGAAATCAAGGACACACATTAACCTTCCATGATAGAGGGTGTGAGATAAGGAGAGATAATTTAAGTAGGCTAATTGCCAATGCCAAGAGGAGTGGGAATAACCTATATATATTTAATGAGATCAATAAAGAGAGATGATTCATGATCAAGATAGATGAAATTTGAATATGGAATATAAGGTTAGGTCACCTAAACTTTGACAACATAGTCAATATTATCACTAATAAGTTTATAAATAGCATGCCTAAGATTACCAAAACTATAAACATATTGTGTAAGGCTTGCCAACATGGTAAACAGACTAGAATAAGGTTCATATCCAATGAGTACTCTAATATAATACCCTTAGAGATAATACACACTAATATCTATGGACCTACAAGAATTCAAAGTATTTAAGGAGATATGTGCTTCATGTTACTCATAAATGATAACACAAGAATGACTTGGGTTTCATTATTGAAATAAAAATTAGAAGCTCTTGACAAGTTTAAGGGATTCAAGGATCTTATTAAGAATGAGAATAAGGGGAATATCAAGTGCCTAAGATATGATAGAGGAGGAGATTTTTGGTCCAATGAGTTTCATATAATGAGGAGAAAATTCTTAGTAGTTAGGATCTCAGTAGAATGGGGTAGTGGAAGGAAGAATATGATAGTTCAAGAGATGGCTTGAATTATTCTAAATGAGTCTATATTATCTAATGGATATTGGAGAAAGGTATTAAGCACTTATATCTACATTTTTAATAGAGGATAGATAAGAACTAATGGAAAAAATACTCCTTATGAACTATGGAAGGGTAGACTTGCTAATATGGAACACATTAGAGTGTTTGGGATAAAATGTTTCATCAAAATAGATGATGAAGACTTGGGTAAGTTTGATTCAGATCTGATGAAGGCATATTCTTAGGATACTCATCAATGAGTTCATCCTATATATTTTATAACAAGAGACTATAAACTATAGTGGAAAACACCAATGTGAAAATTGATGAGATAAGGAAATCTCACTCACTATCAAAGAACACTTTAGATAATTGGGACTTAAAAAATGAAGAGGAGACTACAGAGGTTGATGAGGAAGAATAAGAAGCTAAAGAGAGATGAGAATAAAAAGGACCCTCAATATAGATTCAAAGATATCACCTTGAATCTCAAAATCATTAGCAATAAGAATGCAAGTATGCAAACAAGGAGAAGACTAGTAAGTAGTCTAAATCAGGAGAATGTTACTCTGTTATCTAAGATTGAACCTAAGATTCTTATAGAAGTAAGAAAAAACAAATTTGGATAGGTTTTATGAATGAGTATTTAGATAAAATAGAGAATAATGAGACTTGGGAGCTAGTTCCTAGGCCTAAATATAAGAATGTCATTACCACAAAATGTGTGTTTAGAAAAAAGTTGAACGAAGATGGAGAAGTCACTAAGAACAAGGCTAGATTCATATGAAATGGATATGCACAAGTTAAAGGGATAGAATTTGAGGATAAATTTGAACCATTATAAATATTAGAGGTCATCATACTATTTCTAGCATATGCAAGATTTAAGGAATTCAAGGTATACTGAGTGGATGTCAAATCTGCCTTTTTGAATGGGAATTTGGAAGAAGTGTATATTGATCAACTTGAAGGGTTCTCACTATCAGATGACAAAGACTATGTTTATAGGTTTAAAAAGGATCTCTATGGTATAAATCAAAATTATAAAACTTGGTATGATAGATTAGACAAGTATATGTTAGATCAAGGATTCAAAAGAGGAGTTGTAGATAGTAATCTATACATCAAGATAGAATATGACCATAGTTGATTGTAGTTGTTTATGCTGATGAAATCATCTTTCGTTTAAATAATGATAGCATGACCAAATCCTTTTCATAGGTGATGAAGAAAGAGTTTGATATGTCCATACTAGGTACTATCATTTTTTATTGGGTTATAAATCACTCAATCTGAAAAAGGTATATTCATCTCACAAGCCAAATACATAAGAGAGATTATGAAGAAGTTTGAGATGGAAGATTTTAAGGTAGTTGGTACACCCATGATTAGAGGATGTAAGTTTATAAAGGAATATGTGTCTCCAAAGGTCAATTAGACATCATATAGGTCAATTATTATAATTTTGTTATACACCACTACTTTTAGACCTAACATCTTGCAAGCAGTAGGTATTATGTGAAGGTTTCAAGTAGATCCAAAGGAGAATCATCTAAAATTAGTCAAAAGGATACTCAAGTATCTCAAGGGGACTATAGAGTATGGATTTTGGTATCTAAGAAGTAAGTATTTCAATTTGAGATCTTACATAGATGCATATTGAGTATGAAGCATAGGTGATAGGAATAATAATAGTGAGAGATCATTCTTTCTAGGTGGGTGCTTAGTTTCATGGATAAACAAGAAGAAACCATCAGCAAATTTATCCTATTATGAGTCTAAGTACATTTTATTAGATTCAAGTTCAACTCAAGTCCTATGGATGAGATAGACCCTAAAAGACTACAAGGTGGAGTATGATGGTCCTAGCCCTATCTTTTATGACAATACAAGTACCATAAGCATCTCAAATAAACCTATCATGCACTCAAGGAAAAAATGAAATCCCATTAAATTATTATTTCCTAAGAGAGTAGGTATGTTAACAAAGTGTCAAACTTGAATATATTTCTAAACAAGATCAGATTGCAAACATGTTGACCAAACCACTTCCAAAGGTAAATTTTGAACACCTAAGATAGGAATTAGGTGTAATTCCTACTCCTAGAAATCATTGAAAATTTCAAGAAATTATGGGAGCTAATAATGATAATTAGATAAAATAATGGATAGTTATTCCAAGAATGTATGCATGGAGATAGGGGAGCATGTTTTTATTATGTCTCATAAACTCATAAGTCTTGTATGTTAAGTATTTTGGCTACAAGGAATATGATTCAAGGATTTGTAGACATCACTTTGTCATTTATGTCAAAGGGGGATAAAGACTAAAATGTGGAGATAATAATGATCAGTATAAAGTGTGTTTTGAATCAATGACAAAGGGGGAGATTGTTGAGCATTGTTCCTATTGTTAAAGTTTGGAATTAATGTTGTCACTAATGTCAAAGGTTCTTAAGAAAGGTGTTCATGAGGTTATTAAAGAATGTTATTGTTTGATAGCATCATTGATAATTATTACATTGTTTGAGGATAATTTAATACATGTGACCAAGGTATAAGAGCATCAATAAGTGTTTCAATGTCAGTTGTCAAGTTTCAAGAGCTTGAAAAGCCTAGTCATGAAACTGGTCATTACATAAAGAGGACTTGTAAGAAGATATGATTTTGGTGGACTAGTGATATGGATGAATAGAGGCATAAGAGGTTGTATAAGGTTTTTTTATAATGTTTATTATTATTTGTATATCTTATGTGATTTTTAGGGTAAGCTTACAAGGGTAAGACCTATAGACCCATTATGCAAAAAGACCACCTCTAGACCCTATTTGGCCTAATGTGAAAACATGAGTTGTTGAAAATACATATTAATAATGTTTTAATTTTTTTATGATATGTGTTGTATTATCATGTATATGAGGTGGAGATCACATGGAAAGAGACTTGAAGGTCATTTTCAAGGTTTAATGTGACTTGCAGGTCAAGGCCTAAAGAGCAAAGAGAGAGATGGTGACCATGTGTGGTATCAGGATCAGTTTCCAAGGTAAGAATAATCATGTGATCATTTTAATTGGTGTGATATGTTTTTCCAGGTATGTTAACCAAGTTTTGGGTCAATTTTTTTCAATAACAGGCATAAAAAATGATTTTAAGGTTTATTGAGTGCATAAAATGAAGGGTTCTCAACCCTAGAAGAACTTTCAAGTGTTCATTGGCATGTGTAACCCATGCATGGGAAAATAATATATTAAGGAGAGATGGGAAAGGGTCCTAGATAACATCTCAAAACATTATTTTTTTAAATAAATGTAAATCCTTTATGAATAATCTTTAACACCAAAAATAGTGTTAACTCTCTCTCAAACCCGAACAATGACTTGGCATGAAATATCTTATTCTAAAGTGATAAAAATTATTTTTTATTTATATTTAAGTTATTTTATCATGTATCCAACTCTCTCAATTACATCTATGTGTGATTGGTTTGTCAAGTGAGTGAGTGGACCCTATAGGAAAGGTCTTATTTCTTAGATATTTGATTTGGTAGTTAGAGTTGACCAAGTCAAAATTACCAAATTGATGAAGTTTGAATCTTGAGACTTTTATTTTATGAAAATGGTGGTTTATGTTCATATTATATCCCTAAATTTTGTTAAATTGGTCATCCAATTTGACTAGTCTCTAATAGACCTAATGGTACAGATAGTGAGAAACCTAGGTAGAAGTGAGAATTTGATTTGGGATATATTATCATGGATTAGGGATGAATAAAATTACATGGATATTTTAATTAATAAATATATTAAATTTTCATGTTGTATATATATTTTTTTAGATAATTTTATATGATTAAAATGTTGTTCATAAGTTGACATGTCTATTTCAAATGAGACAGTGAGATACAAGACTATGAGATTGGTCTACAAGAACAATATTTATATTTTACCATATTATATATCTATATAATAATATTATAATGACCTCATATGATCATATAAATTAATTTTAAATATATAAAATTGGTTCTTTAGGTGTTTTAGATCTTTGTTTCCATGACTATGTTTTGAGGCTAGCTGGCAGTTTTGAGTGGGCTACTTGCAGAGAGGGTTTGAATCATTTTTTCCATATGTAATGAAGTATAATTAACTTGGTAAAATTTTTTAGGTATTTAATTTTATTTTTATATGATTTTTTTCCATGTTTTTTTTACAATTTTGTGTTTTTATTTCAGTTATTCAAGATAGATTTTTTGGGTATGCACAGTACTAATTGTGAACAGTGCTTATGGCATGCTTTAAGTGGTGGTTGGAGAAAAAAGGTGTCATGTACATAATATTAAATTTTTAAATGTATATTTAAGTTTAATATTATATTTTCCTTCCATTTAATAATTCAATAGTGTTCCAAGGTGTTTACAGGGTAACATGTGCTAATGAAGGCCTGATTGAACTAGGTCTCCTTAAGGCCTAAAAAGGGTTTTGGTCCTATATACTATGACCAAAATTTCATAATGTTTGATTTAAGTTTTCAATATTTCATAAGTCCTATTTTTTTTTAAATATAAATTTACAAGTGTGTGTGTCTAAGTAAGGATTTTATGATCAGTAACCTAGTGTAAGAACAAGGCCTAATAGTCTAGTTAGAGATTAAGAGAGTTGAAGCGAATGAGATATAACTTTGAAGAGATTAAGGAGGTATTTTAGAAAATAAATAAGGTGTATATAAACTATAATGAAGATATTACATGGGTAATATATATTATTATCAAGTTCATATGACCTAACCAAGTCAAGAAGAGGGTTAATTGAGTGAAGAAGGCTAGAGATCAATTTGAGAAAGATAGAAGTGTGTGGAGAGCTAAAGAAAGATCTCATCATCTATTGTATGATAAACAAAGTGTTATGTATGTGGTAAAGTGTTTTAAATGGATATTTTATTGACGATTCATCTATGGGTTTGGTCCCTCCTTGCAAGTGGGGTGATAGTTAAATACTAGCTGAGTTAGTGCTTAAGTAGTTGGGGTTGGTGCTTCATTAAATATTGATGTTTGTCCTATAGGATTTTAGTCCATTTGAATCATTAGTGTGTTTTATTCCCATTCATGGGTTTCCACTCAAATAATTTTTCTATTTTTAATGCTTTTATTTCATGCTCATGGATCTTAATGTGTTGTTAGTTCACTATATTATTTTGATAGTTCATGAATGATAAAGTAAAGTTGAAAAAGTTTTTAAGACTGATTCACCCCTCCACCTCTTATTCATTATGCTTATCATAATTTATTTTTTAAATTTTCATGGAATGAAGAGTGATATAAATAATTTGATAATATTAGTAATATATTGCCAACCCACTTATCTTATTTCCACCCACATCGAACAATCTATTACTACTTTACCTGTCAGCAACTTAAAATTCCCTGGGGGAAATTTTAGCACAACATGATGAACATATAAAAGATCATGTTGTGTATTATATGAGATACACATTGGTTGTGTGAATGTAATTTTACATTTATTTAAAAATATTGTTTAGCAATGGTGTTCATAGCCCAAAATTTGTGTCATTATATGCTAAATAAGAAGACCATTGTTATTGCTAAAGTAGATCCACTCAATTATCTACTTTCCAAAACATCTCTACATGGTTGCATAGAAAAATTGATCATGTTATTGATTGAGTTTGAAATTAAATAAGCCAATTATAAGGCCATTAAGGGGTAAGTACTCACATATTAGCTTGTATAATCTCCTTTTTCAAGATACTCAACATATTACATTTGGATTTCTAGATGAGGCCATTATGATTGATAAATAAGCAAAAGCACCTTCTAAGGTAGAATAATGGAATATGTACTTTTATGGATTATTATAGCTCATGGATAAAGTTCTAGAATATTGTTTATTACATCATAAGGATATCTCATTTCCAAGTTATTTTTTATTGGAATTCCTTGTACCAATAACATAGTTGAGTACAAAGCACTCATTGTAGGGATTCATTAAGAAGTACAGTGGAACATTCAACCTTTACTGGTGTATGGTGATTCTCAATTAATCATCAATCAATTCATGTACTAGTACTAGAAGAAGGATAAGAATTTGGTACCCTATAAGGATATGGTTGATACTCTCAAGCATCAGATTGCCAACATATAATTTGAAATAATACCTCAAGTTAATAACAAAACAATTGATGTTATGGACACTATTGTCTCCATGATTTAGATCACCAACATAACCAAGGATTATCAGTTTCTTGTTAAATGTCTCTTAGCACTAGAACATAAACAGTCGGCCATTAAGATGGTCATAGACATTATTAATCCCACATAAACTTGGTACTCAAATATATATGCCTATCTTTAAGACCAAACTATGCCTCCCAACTTATCAAATCAAAAAAAATCCTTCATCCATAAATCCTCTCATTATACCTTACTCAGGCTTTGCTTCATTATTTACCTTTGATAGAATCCAAACTATCATTGAGGGAAATTCATGGAGTGTGTGGATCACACACCATTGGGTCAATTTTAGTAGAATATTTAATACGTACTAGTTATTATTAGCCAACTATGGAAGAAGATGTCGCTGAATATGTGAAAAGGTGTGTCAAGTTTTAGAAGCATGCTAATATGATTCATATGCTAGCTACGACACTCAAAACATTGACAAAACCATGGTAGTTCTCAATGTGGGGACATGAACTCAAATTTAAGATAAATCTTACATCCTCTAAATTCCATAAACACATCCTAACTATTACTGAATACTTCACTAAGTGGGTAGAATCCATTCCTCTTATTTATGTCACCAATAAGTAGATATCTAAGTTGATATTTAACCATATCATCTATTATTATGGTATCTACTTCAACATTATTTTTGATAATGGTAAATCATTTAAAAATAAATATATTAAATCACTTTATACCCAATACCACATCAAACAACATTTCTATACCACCTACTACCAATAAGGTAACAGCGAAGCTCAGGATTCTAAAAAAATCATTCTCAATATTCTACAAATGTTGTCAATGATGCTAGTCAAAATTAGTACTTATATCTATTTAATACCATCTATGCATACCATATCACATTCTATACTCCAACATGAGCTACACCATATTCACTTGTTTATCACATTGAGGCCATTTTTCTTATCGATTTCGAGTTTCCTTCTCTCTAAATTTTATTATAGCACATCATCAATGATGAGGATTAAAAATTAAATCACTTGAAATAGATAGACATACTTGATGTAAAATACTTGGCACCTTGAATAATATTTAGGCATATCATAATAAACTAAGAGGTTAATACAATAAGAATGTTAAGCATCATGAATTCGATCTTGGTGACCTACTGTTAAAAGAGAATCAAAATAATGTTAATGCCAAACCAAATTAAAAAATAAAGTCCTTACCAAACTAATTATGGCCCTATGTATTTATTAAGCTTACCATAGTTCTAGAGCATATATGCTTACCACACCTGAAGGAGATGAACTTGATGAACCAATGAATATAATTCACCTCAAACATTTTTATGCTTGAGGGACTCAAATTATTATCTACAAGGATCATTTAAGTTATGTCATATTATACCCATTATTTATACTATACATTTACCATTATACCATTCCATTAACCCTTCACCAGCTAGCTCTTTTTACCTAACCTTGCATATCACATTTGGCCTTGGCTCTAATTCATTTATACTTCAGGTACATTTAGTGGTTGATGAAAAATTTAGTTTTATTATTTGTCTTAGAATTAAAAATGTTTGAATGGAAGAACATGTAGTCAGTATGATAGTGGTCCTAGTAATTGCATCCTTTATTTGTTGTTACATTTTATATTTGTGCTACTAATTATTATTACTATGGGAAAATTAGTACCATTGACCCTTTGCCATTCTTTCCTAGTTATAACCACCTTTGGGAAAATTATCAACCCCTTTACCATGCATGATCACATCACCTTACCATCATTGTTACCATACCGTTTTCCATTTACCTATACCTAAACATGTTAGTACTTAGTCAAACACCTTTTGTATAGATGAAACTACAGTGAATTTAGGTTTTTTAGGATTATGTATGCAATGCTCAATTTACATTGAGGTCACCTCTATCACCCCTTAGCCATTCTCTCACCATTTTGTTAGCATTTTAAGTTTGAATGCTCTCAGCATTTTATGAACAACCTGAGCCACAATCTCACCACTTTGTGAGTTAGACCATTCTATATCTAATGATTCTCAATTGAGTGGAGATGCCTAGAAAATTTCAAAAAATATTTTAAATTGAAAACCACTAAAAAATTTTAAAAGACCTAGGAATATCCTAAAAATCACAAAATCATGAAAATTAGATTAGAATTTTCATCTGAGATATAAAGATGTCAAAATTTTCTAGGATGATCCATCTTAAATATTCAATTTCATGTATATACCACCTTGGAATTTTGCCTCCCATTTCTAGGAGAACTACATTGGCCTGAGGTCCTCATAAACTATGTAGGCAGCACTTGGATACATGAGGTATCTCAAGTTAGATTGGTCACCATCATTTATTTTTTGACCACTTATTTGCCTTTAAGATCTTGGGACTCCTAGATATTTCACTTGGCCAATCTATAATTTGATTTATGAGCATTATTGGCCTTAGTCATATGCTTTTGCCATTGTACAATTTGATTTTATGAGCATTATGTGTTCAACCTCGATGTACTAATGACCAATTGGATTTATTATGCTCTCACCATTTTGAAAATAGTTTTTTTTACACACTCTCATTTTTATACAATCATCCATTTCTAAAGCTCTCATAATATTGCAAGCTAATTCTCATTCCAAGCCTTAGATGTAGAAAACACTATGAATTACCAATTTAATTCATTTGTGGATACTTGTATTTTGTCTTTTAGTGTGTTTTTTATCCTAAATCATACTCTCATGATTATGTGATTTGTTTGTGTTGATGTTTTCATGACTATGAATTCCATCCCCATCTTTTCTTATGCTTTAATCATTTTATGAGATCATTTCCATTTTATTCTACAAATCAATCATGTTTTCTTATCATCATTTTCTTTTATCACATATCCTAGGAGAATTAAATTTAGTCTAAAATTTACATTGGACCTCATGTTCATAGAACTATGTAGGTGGTGTCTACTTGCCTAGTGCATTTGGAGTCATCTTAGCTACCCCTTCCTTTTATTCTATTACCTCTCATTTTTTTTGTTTTGTTTCATCATCCCTTATAGCCTATGGGCAATGTTTGCCATCTTGTTTGTGTCATTTTTACTTATAGCTTAGGGGGAAACCTTGTGCCAATTCTTATTGTGTTATTTTACCTCTGCCATTTCTACCTATTTTAGGGGTCACCTTATCACCAAGAGTTACACCTCTATTACACATGCACAAAAAATTTGTATTTTGTTTGTACTAACATTGTAACTAACCACTGTTTAAATATTTTATTTCTTTAACTTAGTTTGTTTATTTTTGTATGATTAGATTAGTTTGTTTATTCAATATTTTCTTTACTTTGGACTATTTATTTATTTTGATTATTTTATTTTATTTGTTTATAGCTTTTTTTGTTTATTTTATTTGTCCATTTGTTTATTTTATCTATCTTTGTTTGTTTTGTCTTGTTTGTTTATAGTTGTTTATTTAGTCATTAACTTTGTTTGTGTCATCTTTGTTTGTTTTTTATTTATTGGTATTTTATTGTTTTATTTATTTTGTTTATTAGTGTTTTGTTATTTGTGTTTGTTTATTTGTTTACTTATTTGATTATTAGCATGTTGTTTGTTTATTTATTATTATTTATTGGTGTTTTTTTGTTTATTTATTTTTAGCTATTTGTTGTCTTATTATTTTTTTATAGCTTTGTTTTTTCTTTTCTTTGTCTAGTTTGTTTATTTTATTGGTTTTTTTGTTCATTAGTTTTGTTTATTTATATAATTTATTTGAATTGTGTTGTTTGTGTTTGTTTGTTTTTTCAGTTTATTTGTATATCCTTATTTGTTTTTGTTTTGTTTGCTTGTGTTTTGTCTAATTGTTTTTTTTGTGTGTGTGTGTGTTTGTTTATTTATTTTGTTCATTTGTATAGCCTTATTTATTTGTATTTATTTGTTTTTATCTTTTTGTTTGTTTATTTCATTATTTTTTGTTTATTTTGTTTTTATTTTCCATTTTTTCCTCTTTGTTCCTTGGTTATTGTAGGATTATTACATTTTGATTACACTTAAGTCTTGAATATCCATATCATATACTTAGATTGTGAATCTTTATATTTAGTCTTACACTTGGTTTATTTGTTATATTTACATCTGGGATTTGATTGTTCATATCTTATTCCTAGGTTGATTATATTTATAATTAAACTAAGTTTTCCATGCTTAGGGTATGTATTATCATTTTAGTTGTTCATAATTATAATTCATAATATCACAAGCTATAGTAAAAAAAACAAGCATATAGAGACTATCAAATCAATGTTATGGCAGTACTTCTTTGATATATCAAAACCAAACAAGTACCTAAACACATTCCTGAATCTATGAGTAATAAAATAAGAGCAAAAATGATTTATTATGTATTTATATAGACTTGCATCTATGAATAATCATACATATGAGTCATACAATATAATCAGATGATAACCAATAGAATAATATTTCATAAACATAGTATAATCATTAAATGAATAGAGAATATATAAGCATAAACATCAATAATGTTACCCATCCATAATGTTAATTAATGCTAAACATGAGATGAAGAACATAATTATGGCATCATATATATATATCAAATTAGTATTAAATACTTGTACATCAGATTTGTTGGACCTAAAAATGAATGTCAATGTATCTAAAATGTCATAATACATAAATTATATATACATATGATAATGGTGTCTAAAAAATACATCAATATTTTGATACAATAAGTATGATACCATATGCCAAAATTATAAAGTTCCAAGAGCCATGTGCTCAATTATAACTATGTGTGTCCATGGGACCTATGGATAGAGGTGGCCCTAAAGGTCCTGGTGGTGGTGGCCATGGTTGATGGATGGACTGACCTAAGGCACCTATAACATGAGTCCTATTGTGAGATCGAATAAATCTATTGATTTCACTTTGTGCATCCTAAAACTCAAAATAAATAACCCACCAGTCCCTAGGCATGGTCATCTCATAGGCTCATCGATAATAAGAAGCCCCATCCTTGGCCCATAGGCATTCCCCAACCATCTATAAGAATATAACATGTGTAATGGTTCTTAGAACTACATCTCACTCTTACCTAAGCCTATAAATAGTTTCTAATGGTTGATCTCTTTCATTGATGCCCTAATCTCTCTTTTTAGTGAATTTACCCTATAATTATACCATGCTATCTATCTTAAATTTCAACCTGGTGATTTCTATCTGAATCCATGTCATATCATCATCCCTCATATCTAGATTGATCTAAAATCAGATACCTGATGTTGTAAGCCTACAATTTCACATCTCTAAGCGATGATCTTCTGATCTAACAAGCTTGCATATATGCCTAGCCTAGATCAACCTGAGCCACTATAACCACTACCAATCTAGGATCAAGTACCATAAAATATATGCCATTATATATCCATCCCCATCATTCCTATAATCTCCATCTTCATTTCCATCTCCCCCATCTCCTCCAAATCCATCATTATCATCACTGGCCTGACCATCACTATCCTTCCAGGTGCTACCACTATCGCTCAATGTTTCAACCTCCATATCCTCAATATTCGTGGGCACTTGTCCCCTTACCTATAATATAGACTTCAACCTTAGAGGGCACACCTATACCCACCAATGTATATAGGCTAGTGTGACCCATGCATTTGTTATTCCTCTTATGTAAGCCTAGGCAACCCATGGTATGTTGATATAAATCACTATAGACTCATCCCTTTATATCATAAGAGTATCCTAACTGATATCCCATGTCACATGAGCAAACCATGTCAGTCCTCAAGAACATCCTTTATGTATTTAAACTACCTGAGTACCCAATCAAGGTGGTATTCCTTGATAATATAGGACTATATCCCAATCAAAAATCATTTAGTAGTCATGAAAGACATGTAATAACTATCTATGAGCCACTACACTAGTAAGCAAGGTAAGCCCTCCAAATTAAGAATTATGGTGTCATATCATTGAACATCTGATGATAGAATGGAATATCCCCCTATGCTTATGCCTACTAGCTCTTGTCTGAGCCCAGTCATATTCCAATGGATCCTTTGGATCCCCATAATCTATGCATACCTAATGGTCATTCAATCAAAATGTGTTCCCAACCCTAGATTATCAAAAGAGTATAAACACTAATGATGCATCCACCATGGTATGTTATCATATGTAGATATATGTAAAGTTGTGCTAAGATAGTTGTCCCCCAAGTAAAACATGTAGAATCATCACGTATACTCTACACTACACCTCCAAGTCCCATATGAAATAAATTACAAACTTCTCTTATCAGGAAGCAAGATACCACTAACAATGGACATGAGCACAATTACCTCCCTTTCAACAAGAGATGGTGGTGATAGATCCCCAATAGGTAAATCATCTGGATGATTTTTTATATATATTTCAATTAGGTATATATTGACCTTCCCCTGAAACATGAGGATACCCTAGTAATTAACCAATTCATCAATAACAAACTATTGTTGTGTTAGTGGTGTCTAAAATAATTTCCATCTATGCATTGATAACTTGAGGATACACTAGGTATCTTCTAAGTGTCATATTATCCTCTTTATTAGGTAGGTGAAATGTCAAAGTCTTGTTGTGTCAATGCTTAACTATCACACTCAAATATGCCCAATCTACCTAGATGACTGGAATATGTGCCACATCATGAATATCTAGCATATATATGAAGGCAATAATATCATTTATTTAGACTTGAGGGATCTATAAAAAAAATGTGAATGTTGCTCCCAACACATTAGGATAGCTAGTCTCTCCTATAAACATAGAAAATTTAGTGTCATCCTAACTATAAGTAGCTACTGAGACTAAGCCTATCCTACTGAGCCTAATTAACCCTCTCTAAGAGGTTGGACCCCTGTTAGGTCCCCAAACTAGCTATTTTTGACTTCCATGATGAAGACACCATTTTCTTAAGTAACAAAGCCATTATTTAGGCAATATTATAGCTTTTCAGGCTATATTTCCATTTTTATTTTTAAAAAAATGGTGACTTCACCTTAAAATGTGTAAAATCACCATTTTGATGATTTCCACCCACTTGTAGCATTTATACCATTTTTAGGAATGGTGACTTCATATGAAGTCATCATTTTCCTTGGTAAGCCATCATTTGCCCTAAAATGCAAATAATGACTTTGCCATTTTTTGACCTAAATTTAGCATTAAATGCAAAAAATTGATCATTGATGACAAAATTAAAGTTACTCACAAATGGTTTATTATGGGGTGGCTACATATTCTCTCTCATTCACTCTAAAACATGACATCAAGCTCCTCTATGGGCCATTTATCTTAGCTCAATTCATAAAAAACTAGAGCTCATAAATCTCAATAGGTTAAGGTGACAATGAAAAATTTCACCCTAGGGGTTAATATATAGCCCAAAAATTGAATTTGTACCCCTGAGGGCCTATAGTTCATTTTGTGCACTCTAGGAAGTATATCTTTCACATCTATGGTCCATTTTGCACACCATTTATTCCTATGTGCCTAATTTTTTATTCATATTATAACTAGACCATCTTTTTTGGCATCCCCTATGACCTATTTAACAATGTTATTTTTATACTTATACCCCATGTTTATTTTAATGTGCATCTTTGAACTCACATTTAGGCTAGAAAAGTGTTGTTACTCTTTCCCAGCTCATCATAAACTTATTTTATAGATTTTTTAGATAAGTTACCCTTACAAATTTACCCCAATATGATAAATTCTTTTTTTTTATCGATCAATGCTCTATTCAATATTTCTAGGGTAAACCTCAATTTAAATCATGCATTTTAAATGTACGAATGATTATAACCACCTTTGGTCAAATCATTCTTTTTTAACCAATTTAATGATTATAACTGTCTATGGGAAAATCATTAATTTTTCATCCTATGATCATGATTATAACCTCCTTTGGTAAATTCATTATCTTTAACCACTCCACCCATCATATTGGGGAAAATTCCTAGGTCACTAATTATAACTACCTTTGGGAAAACCTATGTTCCATATTTAGTTACTGATTATAACCACTTTTGGGTAAATTAGTGTTCATCCCACCACCCTATTAAGGCAAACATCTATGTCACTGATTACAACCACCTTTGGAAAAATTATTGTCATACCCTTTTTTACTAATTAAACCATGTTTGGGAAAATTAGTGACTCTAATGCCATTATTATTTATAACCCTCTTTGGGTGATTCAATAATTCGACTCCCATTACCACTAGATCATGTCATTTTCTTCATATTGAGGGAATGTTCAATGAGTCTATTTTACTACCTACTCCTTTGAAGGGGAATTAAGGGATTATTAATCACCCTTTGGGGTATGGACTATTTGAATTAATGGCTTTTTCATTCTTTGAAATACATTACTATGCTTTTGTCTTACAACACCTTCTCAAATAAGGGCAAACTATAGACACTTAGTTTTTTCCACTTTCATGCCTAAATCAGGCTTCAATTCAATTTATATCACACAACACAATCTAAGCCTACAAATCACTTGAATTAGCCAAATTTATTTGTATAATAGATTTAATTATTTAAAAATGTGTCGAGGCTATCTTATTTGGTGTATTACCTTATATACACCAATAACCTAGTTTGGTTTCAACCCTAGTCAAATTATGACCTAGTAATTTGATAATTTTGGCCTATCAAGTTATTAATTCAAAACATTTAAAACAATTTCCAAAATATAAAAACCATTAAACAAGATTAATTACATTACAAATCTTAATTAACTTGCCTAGGTAAAAATTCCAAGTTGAATTAGTGAATTTCATTTATCAAAAAAGTAATTTTTAGCCAAATAAGAAGTCAAAGGTCAAAATAGCTAATAAATTGTTTTATTAATTCCTAAATATTCAAAAATTGTGAGTCAAAACCTGACAAATATATAAAATGGGCTGTCATGGATCATAAATATCTGAAACTGAGGTGTCAAAATTTCATGAGTACTTTGACTAACCCAGGGTTGGCCTGACTCAACCTAGGTTATTCTAGACTCAACTAAAGTTAGAATTTAACCTAACCTCCTTAGAGTTAAAGTTATTTATTATAGCTATAAATACAATTTCCCTCATGGTATACCAAAAATATTTTGTGTGCAAGGCTATTCTAATGGAATACCTTCAGGAAACCATTGAGAGTTGTGTCATAATGCCCATTTTATGTAAAGCTTCAAACCAAGACATAAGTGACTATTAGAGAAGTACAAATACCATGTAAAATCATTGTTATAATACTCTAATTATCATAGTTCAAGCACAAA
The DNA here is from genome assembly GCA_037957365.1 of Torreya grandis. Taxonomy (NCBI): domain Eukaryota; kingdom Viridiplantae; phylum Streptophyta; class Pinopsida; order Cupressales; family Taxaceae; genus Torreya; species Torreya grandis. The sequence continues at coordinate 2,206,966 of JARHVA010002083.1, forward strand.
AATATTTATGCCAAGTATACATCAAATTTCATAAAGGAGGTAAATAAATTATGTTCTTTTTCTCTATTTTGTGATCTTGTTTACTATGTTATGTTCTCCCTAGTTTTTAGGAAATATTGTTTAGTTATATTTTATTTTTATTATTTATTTTTTATCATTTATAATAAAAAATAAATAATCAACATTTGTGTGTTCTTCTAACTCCTAAGATACACCATTCATATGAAGAGGCCTCAAAAGTGCATTATGCATTAACTAGGTAGCCATCGATAATGGCTAATAAACCTATTAGGATAATGGGCACATCATCACTCCCAACTATAATAATGGAGGGTATCAAAGTGTGAACCCAATTTTAAATAATATAAATAACCATTCTTAAGATAATGAACCATAATAAGAATGTTACCACTAATGGTGCTACTAATCAAACCAAGAAATAAAACCCTATAAATAACAATCAATATCCACCAACAAATAACACCAAATCCACTAACATCATATTCAAGAACAAAATACCCCTCCCACCATTCATATGGTTGATTTAAACTAAATTCTACCTCACAACATGCAATATCAAAACCATAACCAATAACAATAAAGCGAACAATACACACATTTTTAGAATCAAGGTTACTATCAACAAAATAATAAGTAGGGAGTCAGACAAGTGAAAAAAATGTGACCTAGGGATTATGTCCCCAACATCTATTGTCTCTTCCATAGATTCATAGGCCATGACACTCAGAGCTACAGAGAATATAACAAGTTCATATAAAGACTCCCAGATGATCAAAGACAAATGTTTGTGGATATATTCCTAAGAAGCATGCATGTAAACACCCAAACCTTTCCAAATGGTCATATTTTTCCCTAAATCTAAAACCTTCAAATTTACCAAACTCCTTTTTCCAATCACCAAATTAATCCCCCACTAGGATAATAGTAGAATAACCTATAAGTTTACCCCATTCAACACAACAAATCTATAATAATAGGCAATCATGGTGTCAAATCCCCAACTTTTAGGGAACCAAAACCTAATGTGGATCTTTAGTTGTGATTTCAAGGCAAGACTTGGATGATAGGAGTCATATAATTATAATTCAAAGAAGAGGCCAACACTACCACTCATACTAGAGAGTACTAGCCCATGACCTTTCATCCCTTGAATATCCTAGAAATAGAGTCCATTCCTAAACCTATAGGGAACTGTGACTTGATCTATAAATAAACCAATATATTCTCTCACATTTACCTCTTAAATTTACTCATAAAATTACCTACTCATCGATTGACCCTGTTTGATGCCTTCAGGCTGGAACACTAATCAAGAATCACCCCTCCTTCATAATCCCAAATCAAACACATCAATTTGGACATGTTCTTGCCTATTTATGGATCACATGACCTTGGTTACTTATTTGAATTATGAATCCTCCCACCTAACTTTTAGTTATCTAGGAGGGGGGATCTAGCCCTATTTTTACAAGTATGGATCTAAAAACTACATGAAAAGAGCCATGGTTGACAATGGAATGACAATCAACATCATCCCCTTTTCTTTATTGTAAAATCTTGGTTATGGGGAACCAATTTTTACATAATGAAAAATAATCTCTATGACTATGATAACCTCAAGTCTAATTCCATAAGAAGCATTGTACTCCTAATAACTCTAGGCCCTAAGACAGTCCTAACTAAATTCTTCATTATAAAGACACTAGTTACAACATGATCTAAGGATGCCCCTAGATACATTAGATGAAAGTTATTCCCTCCACCTTGGTCTAAAAAAATTGGTTCTTACACCTGATAAAGGTGTTAATATCCCAAGTGAATCCTAATCCCTTCAACATATTACAAACTAGAATGCATAATTAGACTAGGTTACACATCGACTATCACCTACCTATTAATGGATTACAAAACCTCCATAATTTATCAATGTCATCAAACCCAAAAACCCTAAGGTATTAATCCTAAATAAAGGAGAGGGATTCCCCCAAAACTTGTTAAAATATAAATCTGACATGGAAGTAAACATGATATAAAATATTTCCCACTCAAAACCCATCACTAATACCATGGTTTCTACCCTATCTACCATATAAACATTAGTCTCATGGAGAAAGATACTCCCCTAGTTCTTCCATTCAATATATAAGATGTGGAAACATATATATTCTCTATATCTTAGGGCCAATAACCCCATGAGGGTTTTGCTTTCCTGCCTTAACTTCTTATGATAGAAGTATCTAGGACAAGAAGGTTTCCTTACATAAAAATTACATAGGGATAAATCTCAATCCATATTCTACCCTTGTCACTTCTAAACCACTTAGAATTATACTTTCTAATTATGTTATGATGGGACCATACCAATTTTTCATAATCCCTAATCCATTAGTATCACTCCATCTATAGATGTCATCCATCTTATTTTGACCTATGCCTAACTACATTCATCTTCACATCCTAAGTTCATTGATGATCAATCAAAATGCTTCCCCTTCGTTAGTCACCTTAACACCCAGAGAGAGGGTTCATAATATGATGGTGGGTAGAGTAAAAATAAATTTCATAGCTCATAGTTATCCCTATATTCCTATAAAGGTGCCCCTATTTCCTATCATGTAGGGAAGGGCCCCCAATAAATCACTCACCAAATTCTTATGAGATTTTCCCCATATAATATGGATCAAATAGTGTTGCCCATTTCCTATCTATAGTATTTCAAGTTTAATGACTAAAAACCAACACCTCTTTTACTAGGATAAGATCCTAATTATGTTGGACTACTCCCCATACCCTAATGAGACCCCAACTATGTTAGTATTCTTCCAACCCTAAAGACAAAACAAAATAATCAATATTTCACATTCCCATAAGTAATAACCTACCTCAACTAGAATCCAAAGAGTCATTCATTTTATATCCCAAAGGTTATTCCCTTCATTCATAACACAAGGTCAGGATTTTTTCACCTCCACAAATCATCCCATTTATTTCACATGATACTCATTACTAACTAGAGCCTTGATACCAAAGACCTAGAAATGGATTACCCAACATATTAGACATCCACATGGTATAATATCAAAGGAAAATAAGGTCCTCATTGACTCATCATGCCACCACCATCATGACCATTCAACACTTAGTCATGTTAAGATGAGTAATGATTCTAGTTTTCCCACCAATTCTAGGCCATTTGCCCAAGTTGTTCATCCTCTCTAGATCATGCCCATACCTAAAGAATGGGATTGTACCTTAATTATCAAACCATCATGATCACCATTTATCCCCATGATCACCCAAGTGTTCCCAAAGTCAAACATACTCCCCCTCCCATAACATCAATCAATTTTATACCATGTCATGATGAGCTATCATGGGCCCATTGTAAAATAACAATGAAATATGCAAAAGTGGCCATGTCTTACCACCACTTTTGTAGACTTCAAGATTGTATTAGAATGTTCCCCATGCTAGGAAAGACTCATAATGGGTAGTTATTTTAATTCCCAAAAATTCCTATTTTTACATGGTTCAATGTCATGGTTAGGTGGCAATACTTAGTTATGCCTCATCAAAAATATTACGAGTTCCATGGTTATGCCTGCAAGCACCTGATTTATGTTGGGTAGCTTGTTATTAAGCTTGATAATTAAATTAATAATAAGGAAAGAAAGGGTTAGAAATATAGACAAAATTGATTGGACCCCTACTTGGTAATAGAAGATTTGAATAATAGAGCTTATCAATTATGCACATTAAAGGGTAAAGATTTTCGCATGTCCATTAACTCTTCAAATCTAAAACATTCATACACCTAGTTCTCCCATACCATGCAACTCCCACCTGCATTGCATTTTCATATCTCATGTGTCCAACAAAATAGTAGAGGTGTTGTTTTTTAATTGTTTAGTATTGGCTCGCATAATACATAAACTTTCAAAAATCAACACATCAAATTTACCCATTATCACATCTCCTTGTCACTCTATATAGTAAGCATTCTAAAAATCAACATGTTACATTGGTATTTTTCTTAGTTTTTACGAGCAGACTACACTTAATTCCTTAAATCTTTTTGCACAACTTAGAAAATGCTAGCCTATAATCTAGTCTAGAGTCTTGTCCAAAGTAGAGTCTCTTTTTATGGTGCCTTATAAAGTATAACATTAGCATTATCAACAAAAATAGGTAGCTTCAATTTCTTATCTTGGTCCTTAGTTATGAGCTCTTGCATCTTAATAGTTACATGGGGCCAAGATTTGGGGGTAAAGGCCTTGCAAATAGAAAAATGAACACTCATGTAAAAACAAAAATCTTATACAAATATAAAACACAAATTTTAAATTTCTCACCCTTCGCTAACCTTTGGTGTTGATCCCTTACATCTTAATGGTTGTGGTAGGTTATAATTGGGGACAGATACCCTTACTTACCTACATATAGCCTTTGGTGGTGAGCCCATGTGTCTTCTCGGTCACATGAGACTAAGTGTATAGGTTCATAAAAAGAAGCAAAATTAAAAATCAAAAGCATTATTAAATCAAAAAGTGTCCAAGTAAAAAGATATTGAAAATAGGTTTGTTTATATGCCTATGCTGAAAAGGGTAACCTTTTCCCATTTTATCAGTTATGTCAAGATAGGTTCTCCCTAGATGAAGCCAATAAATTTTGTATTTTATAAATTTATCAAGAATTACATATCCCCCTTTGCTCATAAGTACTAGTTCATCTTCCTTTATCCAAAAAAAAATTATTATGGTTCATCTCATATTTATCCCATTTTCCCTCTTTCCATCCCTTAATACAAATTGGATGTAATATATTTTATTAACAAAGTAATTAAATAACCATTTATAAGATAATTATTAGCATAGGTGTATTAAAACATGTACATCTATCACATTAAATCATTTGCATAAATTATGTCCCCATATATACATAAACATTTTCCCATGGAAATAAAAAAGTAGAGATAAAGATACACATATACATACATCATCATATATCTAGTACTCTGGAGTGCATAAACTGAGAAGCTGGTAAGAAAGTAAAATAAATAATTACATCACATAATGAGAAATGAGAGATATGCTAAAAACATCCATAGATGTGTGTGTGTGTGTGTGTGTGTGTGTGTGTGTGTGTGGATGTTTTTAGCATATCTCTCATTTCTCATTATGTGACAACTTACATGATATATATATATATATATATATATATATATATATATATAATGTAAGTTGTCACATTTTTAAAATAAATATATTTAGTACAAACACCTCTATAGAGGGCCAATGTGCCTCAAGGCATCTCAAAAATAATCAACATATACATAAATATAAACAAAAAATCTACAAAACAAGTCTTAGAGGTTTGTCCTCCTCCTTTGGGAGGGTACTGAGGTGGAATAATGTTCTAGGCTATGGTTATGATGGTGTCTCCTAATCATCTCTCCTCCTATCAATCCTCCACTCTCTATTGGTTGGTGTCCAGGAGGGTGAATCTTAACTGATCCTCCCTTTGATACCATCCTCCCACTCCTATCCCTATATTCTCCACCACTTCCTCCCCTCACCATAATATCCACTAGGGCCTCTACTATCCTTGCCTTGGCTAATAGAGTGTTATTATCTATCCTCAATGCCATCATCATTAGTAAAGCATGATATAATGGGGAAAACACATTTTTGTGGTACCTAATCCCTATAGGAATCCTAGGATATACCAATAGTTGGTCATGTGTCTGACTAGTGCTCAAATGACATAGATTGATCAAGATAACCTTGATCATCCTACTCCATGCACCCATAATTTTTTAATCATAAATCACTCAATATAAATTAGATTTGACTAGCATGAGAAAATCCAAAATATGTATAATAAGATAATATAAACTAGAAGAAATAAAAATGTGAGATATAATCATGAATGAACATAATCAATAATATTTACTTGGATCTCCCTCTGCCACTTGATATTGGAATCATAGTCCAAAATCTCTTCTTCATTCACATCCAGGTCATCCTCCAACTCAACATACTACAAGGGATCACCCTCTTTATTTACCTCTCCCTCTACCTACTATTTTTTTTTGTTATGCATGGCCTAGTGATGGTGGTGGTGGTGGTGGACCCATCCACTACTAGTTATCTCTAACATGTCCTCCTCCTCTAGGTGCATGTCAAGCTAGTCAAGTGATAGATACCCCTCTCACTATCAGGTGCCATGCTAGTCACCCTAGTTTTGTGACCCTCAAGTCATGAGTCCCCCTATACTCAACTCTATGGATGGGTAGGTTTCTCATATAGGGTATACCAAATTATTAGGGCACTAAATCCACTTAGTGTGCCTCAACCTATAGTAACCTATCTCAAACTTACACATCCCCAAGAATTATTACAAGATGGACCCCCATAGCATCCCATTTCCCCAACATGACCTATTAGGAAATGGAAATAATGTATACCACTATCAAACACCCTATGGTCTAAGGAAAGGCAAAAAAGGGTGACACATCCACCCATATAATTTCCCTAATATCACTTGATACCCTTATTGACACCCCCTCTGGTAGGGGATCATCCTCTCATAAACTCAACCCATAATGATGGTCAAGTGGATAATATAAATGGATCCCAAGTGATCCACACAATATAAATCCATGTATTTATATGCTAGCATCTCCTAGATCTAAGCATAGTGAGCCCCTCTCTCCTCTATATATCATACAATTAGTGTCTAACTATAAAATAACTTATTAGTTACCTTATCCCCCACTAACTAAAAGACAATGATGTTAATGATGGCCTTCATAAATTTATGGATCACTGATCCCTCGACCTAAAAAATCCTCATTCCGCACTTCATACCCATGTTAGGTGTGTTTGTGTCTCTAAAAATGCTACACCTAGCTAAGGGCCTCATGATGATTGTCAACATCATGGATAGACACTAATCACCAAATCATGGGAAGATTGATGATCCTATACACATCCAAAAGAGTGACCATCCATTCTCTTAGGGCCTAATGGAATATGAAGGTATTCTAATCAATGTCTTAATTGGTTAATAAGTCACACAATAATTTGCTATGGGAAGGGGTGGTCCCTACCCATGTGATATAAAGTATCCCTGATCAGTCAAGTAAGGCCAACTCATTAGCCATCAAAAGTTATAAGAATTGAGGGATCCACTCCTATTCCCAAGCTCTGATCCATCAAATATAGCCACTGTGCAATAAATAAAGAGACCCTCTATAAGTCAATTAGTTAATAAAATCAAACTCACAATTTAAACAAATCAATAACATTCATTTTATTCAAGTCTCATCTAAATACCCCTATTTATAGGTAGAAACTATTAAACTGACCTATGACAGTTGTGAAACCACCCTAAGGAAGCAATGTAACCACCTTAGGTAGCTATGTAACCACTTTAGATTAGATATACTATGACTACCTCATGGTAATTACAAACTCACCATAATGGTTATAAAAATTCCACTTATAAAAGGTGGTAGTTTTGTAACTCGAGTGGCAGTTCTACCATTCGATTGCAATTTTCCCAAAAACCCACTAAAAATCATCTAAATTCTAAAAAAATTGTAACCTACCATACCCCAAAAAGACCACAAAGCAAAAAAATTCAAAATTGACTAGATTTCAACCATAGTTTGAATGAATTTTTAAATTTGAGCCAAAAATGAAAAGTTAACAAAAATTGACCTTATTGTGCCCAGGTGTACCTCCCACTAGTACATTCACCATCCTCTTATCACTCTATTTTTGATGATTGTTTTTGTTCCCAAAATAGTCACTAGAAATATAGAGATAAACAACTCCCTCAATACAAATGACATAAATAATATGTTTTTGATAAGTTTTTGAATATATTGGGCCCCAAACTAGCTATTTTAATTCATTTTTTCCCATTTTTAGCATAATATTTCATATTAGTATTTATTCTCATGTATATATGTGTTATCTTTCTTGGATATTAAAAATCAGTGCTTTATCACTAATGTTATAATGGCATTCCTATCTTTTCTAGCATGTTTTACAATTTTGTAGGTTATAATCACCTAAAAATGACACTTGAGTGCTAAGAGTGCTACTTGAAACCACTTATCCCTATCTTATCCCTAAACCTATATTAGAGCCTATTTTACACTTATCTAGCCTTTATATGGTCCAAAAGCATCCCTAGACATCCCTAAAATAGTCTTAAACCCTAATTCTTACATCTTGACCCATTGTGCCTCGAGTTCTGCCACTTAGACACTAGTGCCATAATAAAGACAATAGTGTCACATGATACTAGTGTCCTAATTTTGGTGTTATTTTCCTTTCCCTCATTTTTCCATGAATAGATATATTTTCAAATCTTAGACCACCTAAGGTCAACTTAGACCTCTTTTAACACCTGCATAATAACCAGAATAGTATATATACATGATTTTTATCCCTCTAACCACTAGATGGAAATGAGATGAAAATTACACATACAAAATCAAAATAAATTATGCACATTTAAAGTTATCAATCCCTATTCTGACCTATTTCTACATACAACCATCTACACCATTCCTAACCTTAGATTACTCATATTTCTAGTCTCAAGTACATTCAAATCACTCAAATATATAAGCATACTAGATTCATTTACACTTGTACCATCACTTAGGTGGGGAAAACTACATCAAGTTTGATCCCTCTTCAAAGTATTGGTATGTAGGCAACTCTCATCACAATGGGGTGTTGAGGATGTCTAGCCTACCCACTAATAAACATATTTTACTGATTGTATTAATTGGATGCCCTAATAACATGGAATATTAGGGGTTGCTCATAAAATTAGTTAAAATAGGTCATCTACAGGGTTAAAAAACTTATGTGTGATGAAGTAGGCTTGATAGACCCAGATATAGGTGCACCTAAAAGCTCAAGATAGTATATCAAGGTAATAGATGAGGTGGTTCAAAATGAATTTGGAAATCTACCTTTTGGTTATGTACGTGAGAGAAATTTCCTCAACCCACTTAGTGAAATACTTAGTAGTAGTTAGGATATGATTATGGACATAATAATAAGTGGGGTTCATCTTGCCTATAAGATCTAATCCCCATGTATAAAATCACCAAGGAGAAGTGATAGGTTGAATCACTCATGAAGGACTATGAATTAAATCACCATACTTTTAGCAAGTAAGACATTTCTTAATGTGAGCATATGCATCTACTTTCATTGTGGGCCAATATTATCTTTTTCTAAGTAATTTATTTGTAAATACCATTCCACTTTTATGGGCCCCACAAAACCCTTTATACACATCTTTAAGTGTTAATTTATATTCACTCAAGTTTAAACAGTGAAGTATCATCCCATGATAGCCTCTATGATAGAGTGTACCACCAAGTAAAGTGTAACATGATGAATTATGAATAAAGTAATTTTATTAGTTACATGATAGGTCAACAAAAATAATGTATTCTTAGAGGTAGGTATATACATATTATTACCAAGGGAATTTAGGAGTAGGAATATCACATACCATTTTAGTGTTGGGATGATTGTAAGCTAGCATGATAATATTTTCCATAAGAAACTAATATTCACAAACTTTTGAAGATATTTCTATTAGTGACCCAATGGTTTCCATGGCATCATCTGATCTTGTTGGACCTAGGTATTTTTTCAAGCTAGATAAGTTGAAAGTGTTATTTGAGATTATCAACCATGCCTTTGTAGGGTATGATCTTCTTATCTTTTCTTTGTTCTTTATTTGTAACTTGATTAATGATCAATTGTGAATCTCTATAGATAACCAATTATTGAATCTTCCATTATATTATAAGGTGAATTCCTACCACAAGTGCTTCATATCCATAAATATTATTAGTGCATGGGAAATCAATTTGAAATTAATTAGGAATGAGATCCCCATGTGGTGTAATAAATAAAATACTAGCTCTTGAACCATCGGTTGTGAAGGAACCATCAAACTATAGCTTCCATTGATGCAATTATTTAAGAGTGAAAATATATCCATTTATAAAATTCATGTGCAATGGATGAGTTTCTAAATAATGTGCTTCTTCAAGTTGATCTGCAAGTACTTTCCTTTGATGGCCTTATAATTAATGTATTCAATGTCAAACTCATTGAGGATCATAATCCACTTATAAATACATGTCAATTTTAATTTAGAAAGAATATATTTGAGATCATCAACTTTCATAATTATGAGAGTCTTGTTGTTCATCATATAGTGATGTATCTTTTATGATGCAAATACTAATGCTAAATATGCATTTTAAATATGTGTATAATTATGCTCATAAATGACCAGTGTTCTGTGTAGATAATATACTACCAAATCCTTTCCATGATCATCATCTTGGGCCAAATTTCCCCTAAATCATGTCTATTTGATGATATATATAGTAAGAGATGCTTTCATGGTGTCGATGGGACCAAGATTGGTGGGTTTTCCAAATAGGTTTTTAATTGCTCAAATGTTGATTAACAGTTGGCATTGCATTAAATGGTTGTTTCATTTTTTTAAATATGAGTGAAATTATGGTATATATTAGTAAGTTAAAAAATTAAGTGATGAATAGGCTATATTTTACCCTAAATATTGTGGATAAATTTTAAATTAGGAGGAATTTTTGTGATGGCCTTCACCTTTTTTGGATCAACTTTAATACCATAGTAGTAAATAATAAATCCTCTAAATCTTATTAATGTGACTCCAAAGACACATTTATTTGGGTTGAGGTGCACCTTGTATTCATGAAGTCTCTCAAATATTCTTCATAAAATTTCTGGATGTGTTGCCTTTATTTTTTACTTTCTTAGAATATCATCCACATAGTCTTAAACAATATCATGCATCATGTCATGGAATATGATAGTCATTTCATGATATTATGTATCACCATTATTATTCAATATAAATGGCATCACCTAATCATATAATTTCCCCCATTGAGTGGTGAACATTTTTTGTGTTGGTCTTCTAGCATAATTTTCATCTAATTGTAACTTGATAAGCCATCCATAAGGGATAGCATTTTGTATCATGTGGTTGAATCCAAAATCATATATATGTTAGGAAATGTAAAATATTCCTTGTAGCATGATTTGTTAATATCCTTGAATTATGTGTAGATATGAATACCTTTCAGTTTCTTACTGACTAGAACAATTTTGGATATCCATTCTGAGTAATCAATTGAGTGAATGAATCCTACCCCAAACAATTTTTAAAATTATTTATTGACTAGAATAGAAATGTGTAGATGCATCTTATGTAATTTATTTTTAATGGTCTTAGTATTTGGGTGTATAAAAAGATAGTTTATGACCAAAGATGGATCTAACCTTTGCATATTAGCATAAGACCATGTGAATATGTCACTAAATTCTTTGAGACTGATAATGATAAATTATTGTTCCTTTGGAATGAGGGATGCACCAAATTAAACCATTTGGGTTCATCTGTTGTTCTAATATTGACCTCAATGGTGTCTTCTAATATGTAGAATCATATTCTAAAATCATACGTACAAAAAAGGTTAGTTCATTATTAGTGATTCAAATCCAAAACAAATTAACAAACATGACATCTCAAGCATGATCCTTTAAATTATTTAATGTCTAGGAGAATAAAAACAAATATATAGGCATAAACCAAAATGTATACCTTTTTAATGGATTCATTCTCCAAGCCATATTATAAGTGTGTTAAAGCCATATTGTAGAGATAGGATTCTTTGTTAATGTCACTTATTTATTTAGATGACATCTCCCCTTGTCTATGAGTGATTTGATTGATCAATGTGAGGAATATTAAATTTTTTTGCTTGATTTTGGCATATTAAGTTTACACTAAAATGCTTTCTAAGTCTATAGGTTGACCCCTCTATTTATAGATTTTTTAAATTGATTTTATTTGTTAGATGTTAATCCAAATATGTGGTTGCAATATAATATAATTTGGGTGATTTATTCTATTAAATATCTGGGATGGAGGGATCATTGATTAGGTATGGGTTACAAATTTTTATATTTTATTGCATTTTTGCTAAAGCATGACAATTTTTATGTGATGTCATGATGATATCATGATTTAGATATTTGTTTAAGAATTAGCATAAATACAATAAAATATCATAATTTGGAACCCATGCCTAATTAATGTTCCCTCCATCCCAAATATTTAATTCCATTAATAACTCAAATTATATTGGATTGTAGCCAAACATATGGATTAACATTTGGTGGTTGAAATCAATCTAAAAAATCTATAAATAGAGTGGTCACCCTCTAGACTTATCAATCCTTTTAGTATAAACTTAATATGCATAAATAAAACAAAAATCTTCAATATTATTCACATTGATCAATCAAATCACTCATAAACAAGGGACATAAAAATAAATAAGTGGCATTGATAAAGATTCATAACTCTACAATCTGGGCTCCACACACTTACAATCTAGATTAGAGAATGAATCCATTGGAAAGGTATAACTTTTGGTTTATGTATTTATATTTGTTTATATTCTCCTAGACATTACCCAATCTAAGAGATCATGCTTGAGATGTCATGTTTATTATATTTTTATGATTTTAAGTCACTAAAAATTAATTAACCTCTCTTTTACATGTGATCTACAATTTACATGCCCAATACAAGAGAAATAACCTATCTTGTATCAAGCATACCAAATGTAGATCATGGGTATAAGAGATGTTAGTTCATTATTAGTGATTCAAAACCAAAACAAATTAAAAAACATTAAATCTTAAGAATGATCCATCATATTACAAAATGTCTAGGATAATATAAACAAATATAAAAACATAAACCAAAATCTATACATTTCCAATGGATTCATTCTCTAAGTTGGATTGTAAGCGTGTTGAGCCCAGATTTTAGAGCTAGGAGTCTTTGTCAATGTCTCTTATTTATTTTGATAGCATATCCCCTTTTCTATGATTAGTTTGAATAATCAATCTGAATAATGTTAATTTTTTTTGCTTGATTTCTATATAATAATTTTACACTAAAAATATTACTAAGTTTATAGGGTGAGCCCTCTATTATAGCTTTGTCAAATTAATTTCAATCATTAGATTTTAATCCAGATGTGTGGCTGTAATTTAATCTAATTTGTGTTATTAATGGCATTAGTTATTTTGGATGGAAAAAACATTAATTAGTCATGGTTTTTAAATTATGACATTTCCTTGCATTTATTATAATGTTTAAAAACATTTTATGTGATGTCACAATGATGTCATGATTTATATAATTGTTGACTATTTGAATATTACATAATTATATATTTATCCAATTTATATGGATTTTTTTCTTATCTATTTTATTTTATTTAATGGTCTTTTTAATCCAGATTAGCTTTCATGTGATTTATGCAATATCAAAATTTGAATATCTTCTCTAGTTAATTATCCCAGAACATCACTTTACAAAAAAACAATTTGTCTCAATGTGAATTAGATGAATTTGATAGTTGGTTACTATATATTTTCCTAATCAGGGATGCACCAATATGTTTCATAATATGCACATCGAGTGCATGAACAAATTTGGGAGTTTTAGTGATTTCAAGCCTAGTTAGTGCATTATTACAAAAAATTATTTTGATTACAAATTTGACATAAGAGTGATGAAATTGGAGTGTCTAAAACTATAAATATTGAATGAAAATTAGATGGAAAAGTAATATGGAAATACTCTCAGAGCAAGTTTGATTGATAGTAATGAAGGTATGATAATATAGTGTGAAATAATTTCTCATAAAGTATTACAATCTGATCCCACCCCATTCTTGGTGTAATCCTTAAGACATGCACTTAAGGATATTTATGTTCTAATAATCCCCTATAATAAAAATTAATAATGATGTAATAAAGTGAAAAATATCAAGTGTATACAAAATCAAGCTAAACTTAGTGAAGAGTTTAAATTCAATGTTTTTTTCATCTCTTTTGGACTTGAGTTGATGAGTGAAAAACACGGTTAATGAATTTATAATTATTTTTAATAGCCTAAAATTTAAATTATATGTATATTCTTAGGAATATCTAAGAAATTTTTTATTTATGAAGAGCAAAATGAGGTTTTAGATAACTAATGGATTGTAAAAATACTAAAGACATTTACATTCCTTTGATTTCCTATTGATGCATTTTTTGCATATGAAGATGAAGATATAGATGCAATAAATAAATAAATAATATGATTTTTGGATTCAAAAAGTGATTATATGATAGTTAAATCCCAACCATAACTATGAAGTCTTGAATTTTTCAAAATCCATGCAAAGGAAATTTGAATATTTGGAAGCACAAGAATGCCACCAACCAAACATCATTTAAAAGGGAAAAACTTCATATAATATTAAACACCATGAAGTATTTATTCCAAGATAACTATTATATGTTTATGACAAGAATTTTATTTTATGAATAATTTTGTTTCTCTTTATAAACCTACCCTTGAATAAAATCAAACTATTTAGAAGTTTGAGAAAGTAGCTTTTCCATTTCCCTCATTTTCTCCCCAACTTTTGGAGGTATCTATAATAGTTAATTAGATTCAAGAAGAATAATTTTTTAATGGTGTGAATAATAATAATGTATTGATATATATTACAAATTAAAACATTATATCAATGGAAAAAACATTCCCATTCACTAATTTCTTGAAATAAGGTCTTCATAGCCCAACTCAAAAGGATAAAATAGTTGATGAATTCATGTCTTTTAAGGATCATGAATTAAATCATCTGAGACTATTCATTAAAAAATTGGAATTTTATAACAAGGTGGATACCATACTTTATAAATATGTTAAATATCCATTCTTCCTAAAATAATTTCACAAGATTGATCAAACTCAAGAGAAATAGTGCTTATTTTTGTGTGTGAGAATGTTGAGTTGAATTATATCATGGAGAACACTCCCATTATGAAATCATCATCCTTTTCTTAGAACTTAAATTAATATCCTAATAACTTGGTCTAATAAATATAAATCATTTAATAATATAGTGAGAATACACTTTCATCATTATTTTAGTAACATGAATATAATCATGAACACTGCAATATACACACCAATGAAGAGGATATATTTGTTGATATTGAGTACAAACATATAATATTTGTGTAGGATTCAATCATAAGTGAAAAATATGTAAAGGTAAGATCAAATCACTATAGTAATTATGAAAAAAAATCTTCAAATATACACTCTTTTTGTGTATCTAGATCAAGCTACCAATTACTACCACAACCAAAAAAATCCCAAAGGGATCTTATGTTCCCATTCAAGGTTAGACCTCATGTTTCTTATGTTTTGTAATTCTTAATTTTCTATTACCTCTCTAATTACTCCAAGGTTGTTGAGAAAAGGATCCTATTTTTTTTTTTAAATTATTATATTTGTAAACCCCTACCATGACAGTGTTTTTCCCTCTAAATAGCTTTTATTTTGGATTTTCCACTTTCCTTTTTTATTTTCCTTTTTTTTTGTGTTTATAAAAAATACATCAACAAAAAAATTTCCCTTATGATTTATTTCCAAAACCCTTTTCATGACTCTATTTTTAAATGGATAATCACTATTATAATATAGATTTTGTATTTCACCATTTTTCCTTTACGGTCCATGTCCCCAACCAAATCTATCTATTATACCAAAAAATTAACTTCATAAAATTTTCATACTTTTATCAATGTATGCTAAATTTGTCTTGGGAATCATTTTTTTCAAATAGTAAAGGCCTATAATCTAATATATTATTTATAAAGTACCATATTAAATTTGTGGTACCTTGGGCACCCAAAATTTCTACACAAATATTAACCTGATGAAAATTATAAACTTTTATTTCTAAAGTGTTGACATTGTCCAAAGGATCGATTTTGCCTATAAATAGTAGGTCCCAAACTTATTAGTTTTTTTAATTAAAGGATAAAGGTGTCTTTTTTAAGGGACACAAACCCTTTTACAAACAAGATAATCAAATATAGCAATAAAAATAAGAAACAAGAGAAACATTCAAAATTGGGATACCCTGGACTATAACAATTAAGGTTAAGATGATAAAATATAATTAAAAGCATATGCTTCCTCCAATTATTTTTTATAAAATTCAAGTGTTATTATACTATTTATATCTCAAAATCATTATCATCTATCTATTTACCTATTCTTTAACTTTTAATTATTTTTCTTGATCTTATCTTTTGAGGAATACATTTCCTCTTCTCAAAACCTTTATGTGGCATAGTGATATTGGAAACACATATTTTATTAGTGACTCTAATAAATTTAAGGACCTTGTTTAATGATTCATTAAGTTGTATTTTATCCTTTTCCATTTGATTCATTTTCTCTTTTAAGTTGGCCACCTCATTCTTAATTTAACAGATACTACTTGTGAGTATCCATATATATTTATTTAAATGAATATTTATATGAGGTTAGAGTTTATCACCATTGATATATTGGTAAAAAAAATTGGTCCTAGTCCTCAACCTCTCATTTTATACCATGAACCATTTTAAGGTCTTTTCTAGAGATGATAATCCTTCTCTAAAAGACCAATTATATTCTATAAATTTTCATAGTGAAAAACTAGTCTCTTGTCCCCATAATTTTCATCCCTTTCCTATTTTTATGTATTTTTATTGTATTAAAATTGATCATTCTTATTTTTCTCAAAGGAATATATCCTAGGTAGAATAACATTCTATATTTCATGAGTTATCTTACTCTTAAAATAAGAGTTCTTCCCTTCACCTTCCTTTTTAATGTTACTCACAAACATTATTATTTCTCCATTAGGATTTGAACATTATATATTCCATCTCTTGGATGATATTATTCTCTAAATTTATATTTAAAATAAACTTTATTATGCCTCATAATCCTCCCTTCCTCTTTATTTTGTTATGAAGACACATTTTCAAGGGGCACTTTATTAACCATAGATTTAGGAGTTTGAATTTATTTCCCTAAATCAGACCTACCTGAACTTGAGGAATATAAATTTAAAGAGATTGATCTACTATAATATACTTTAGTATTTGGAAATGTTTATAAAATAGTTATTCATCTTATTTAAACAATAGAAAAATGATCACTTGATTCAGGTGATGCCTTGCCTAGTTAAACATCTATGACAAAGTTTTCAAGAGACATCAATAAAAAAATGGGATCTTACCAAATTAATTTATATAAATTGGTTGATTAGATTGAAATGATAGGATAAATTATAATTAAATATCCCCTTTAGAGTGATATATTTAACAATTTTTAGAATCACTTCATTTTAAGGCCCTAGGAGAGATTCTCTAATATATCCTGCCTAGAATTTGTTAAAACTATCCTTTCCTCTAATAAATGATTTAATGGATTCCTCATTATTATTATTAATATATTTATATAATTTAATTTTTAAATGTAAATCATATTTTTCATATATATCCTCTCCTCAAACACCTCAAAGATCAATCCTCTGACAGTAACTTTCCTACATTTCCAAGATTTAGAAAATCCCTAGAGAATATTAAATCATACCCCTTGATTCTATCCATGAATTTTGTTAGTCCCCATTGATATAATATATGCCATATATTAAAATTATTCATATCACATTTTCAATTATAGTGTTTGATTCTCACTTTTTCTCCTCCCATTGACCTCATGGAATAAGTTCCCATCAAAAAAAATCAAATAGAAAGCCTACTCCAACTCTAATCTATAACTTAGAGCACTTTAATTTATTCTCACTATCCCATTTCATGTCATGATAGTACCAATTACTTAAATATTCCACATTATAATAATTTAAAATAAAATTAAGTCTCACCTTTATGTAGAGATGATAACCCACAAGCTTGGCATGACATGCTCTATGATTTTGATTGTATAGAAATACATGTGCTACCTTGGAGAGAGATAAAGCCAAAGGGTTGCATAAATAATAATTCCTTTGAATTTTATATATATCCTCCTTTAAATTATATTAAATCCCATTTTTAAAAATGGGCCTAAAAATAAACTATCATCCAAAGTAGAAACCATTATACTAATAACAAAGGAGAAACAATTATAATTTGGCTTCCTCATTGACAACTTGAACAATGGAAATAGGAAAGGTTTAAACATTAAACTATTTTTCCAATATTGATCTTGAAACACCTATATTATTAATCCAATCTTCCATCTAGTTACCCTCTCTATAAATATGGTAAATTATTAGTTCATTAAAGCTTGCAATATCTTAAGTGAATCTTCAATCATGTTTTTAATAGTCAAGCTTGGGGGACTTTCATTTTTAATGGTTTCTCCCTAAAAAAAACAAAACTTATTAGTTTTTTTATTGAATCATTTTATATCATCTTCGTACCTAGGTTAGTGCTAGAAGTACCTCAAGTATGTTAAAAATGTGAAAATTCCTAAAAGCATCAAAATTCTAAAATTTTGTTTCAAAAATGTACATATTTTATTGAGGATCAATTTTTCCTATAAAATTTAGGTCCCAAATTTTTTTTTCATGAAATAATGTTATATATTTCATAGCTTTCGCATACCTTGGGTAGTGTTTTAACCTTCTCAAGTAAATGGTAGGGGGAATTTCCCAAAATTATACAAAGGAAAAATGCATATTCTTATTTTGGTCATGAATTTTGTGTATAGACTCCATTTTGTATCCTAATAAAAGCATTATAAATACATTTAAATGAAGATCACTTAAATTTATTTACAAAGTCCCAAACTTGATAGGTTTTTCTTGAAATCATTTCAAATATTTTAGGTGTAATTTGCACATCAAGTGCATGACAAAAATAATTCTTTCGAATATATTTTTTTTTTTTTGCATTGCAAGCTAATAAAGTTATCTTCCTTTTACAAAAAAAAAACCTTGTAAGTTTTAATACATGTTACACATTAAAATTATGTATATAAGGTCAAAACAACCTCAAGTGTGTGATAGGGGTGTAAAACATGATATTCCATATCTTTCACATACAAACTCAATTTTGGATCCAGTTTAAAGTGTTGGAAATATATTTCAATGTTTATAAGTTTTAAAAGTCCCAAACTTTATATATTTTATTTGTGGTCATTTTTAAGTTCAAGTGCATTTCATACCTCAAGTACATGGCAGGTGAAAAAAACTCAAAATGCTATATCTTTCACATTTAGAATACATATCAGCTCCCATTAAATAATTATAAATAACATTCAATTAAGATGCAATTTTTATAAGGTTTCAAAGTCCAAAACATTATATATTTTTTGTGAGAACATCTTAGATATTCCATGTATAATTTTCACCTTAAGTGCATGATAGGCATGAAAACTACAACATGTTATATCTTTCACATCCAAAATTCATTTTAGATCATGTTTGAAGTGTTTTAAATCTAATTAAATGAGTTATCCAATGATGTGAGGTTATATTTCCTTGGACTCATTTTTAGATGGGTTTACTTCTCATCAATAGTCAAAAGTCCCTTTGTGGACCCACTTTCAAATATCAATGTTGTAAAATACATGGTGGGACTATGAATATGTGTCAATAATTTATAGATGCTACCACCTAATGGATAAGGCTTAAGTATCTCACTCAGTAATTTATTTTTAAAAGGAAATTATGTCTTTTATAAATTGGTAGGTCTATATTAAGTTAGTGTGTTATCTTTTTGTAATATTTAAGTGATTTTATTAAAAAGTGATAAGTGAATGTAAAATTAGAAAAGGAATCTTGGAAAGAGTAGTTACAAGAAACTAAAATGTCATTTCCATCTTCATATGTGTTATACATGGGAGAGACGATAATTTTATAAGGTGTTCTTTTATTTTGACCCTAGGAGAGGGATTGTTGTAACTTAGTGTGGTGTACATAATTCTCTATAATTTATTGATAGAATATAATAAAATGTGTCTTTCCTTTATTTGTGTGTTTTTAATTTTATTTTTTATCAAATTACATTTTTACTCATAAATAGATAAATTTATAAATCTATTTGTTCCACCATTATGTGAAAACTTTGGTGTTTACAAAATTTCAATTGAAACCCATGTAGATGATTGATGAAGGATCATCATCTCTATCTTTGTGAAATGGTCAATATGTAGTTTTTAGGATCTTAGGAGATGTGTTTGATAATAATAATCCTTCCCAAACTTCATTATAGTTTGTATAGATCATATAAGTTTGAATGAAATTTTCCCTCCAAAAAGACAACATTGAAAAATTCAAATATATAAATGTCTTTGAAAGGGTATTTTAACATGTTTTAAATAATTGAGTCAATAGTAAGAGATATTATAAATCCTAATTACTTATTTTAATTATGTTTCAACCTCCAAACTTGGTCAAAATTTGCCTTAAGGATAATCAAGGCAAAACCCAACGTAGGATAAAGTATAGGAAAGAAAGTTTTGAATAAGTTCATGTTGGTTGAGATAAACTTGCTTAAATAAACTATTTTTATACAATATATGAGGCTAAAACCACCTAATCAAGATCCCAAATAATTTATAAAAATAATGGAGTGGAGCAAAAATAATGGAGTGGAGCAAGGCATGTTTTTATAAGGTATTCATAAAGAGTTGTAGGTATTGTAAACTTAAATGATGTAAATATGTATATAACATGGATTTTTTAAAGTTTTAATAAATAAGGATATGATTTTAAGATTCACTTAAATCTTGTGATTATCCAAGGAAGGCCATGACATGAAGAAGAAGAGTATTAAACCCTATGTACAAATCTTGTATGTTCATATGCATTTTGAGAGAATAAAATTAAGGAAGACTTATTCAATATTTTTGAATAATTTTTTCACATCCATTAAAATTAATTAAATTATATTTACATGATTATATTATATTTATATGTATTTGTGTGGAATTTGCTAGTATGCAGGCTTGGTCTTGAGGAGATAAGAAATTACATAGCCTTGAAGTTGTATCTCTAAGAGAGGTATGAATTAATGGGATTATAAACCTTGTTAAAAATTAATTTTTAATTATTTTAAAAGGTTTTTTAAATTTAATAAATCCATCATATAGCATATTGGTGTCTATTGGTAAGTTGTAGGCTTGAACAAAGTAAAACAAGGTATTGTAACAATGGAAATCTTCAATTTATGATGATTTTATGTTGGATGTAGTAATTTAAAGCTTAAATAAGGTGAAATATGTCAGGTAATACCTAAAATAACTTTTATAATTCCTAAATTTTTTTATTGAATATTTAAATGTTCAAAAGATAACTCTCGGCTAGTATATAGTCTTAGAGTTTCCAGCAAGTAATAAATTTGCATATATAGCAAACCAACCCTAAAAATTCAACAATTTTTTTTTTAATTTTTTTAGACTATAATATAAATAATTAAATTTTTTTGATGTTTATTTGGTAAATATATCAAAATTTATGTAAAAAGCAATAGTCCCATGCTTAATTGGCAAGCCTAGAAACCCTATCTTGCAAAAAATCTTGAATATCTCAAAAATAATCCAATTAAAAAGGATTAAAAATTTTTAGTATGTGTATTATAAAATTTTAATATTTATTAAATATTTTTTATATAAATATAATATGTAAATAACAAATTATAGCTAAAAATCAGTAATTGTAAGTTTAGGCAATTAGGCCTAAAACCCATAAAGTTTATTTTCTTGATTCATGAACCTCAAGAAATAATTAAAGATTTTAAATTGTGTTAATTTGATTTATTATATATTTTATAAACCTTAAAAATATTTATATTATAGTGTATGTTTAGTTTTGAGTCAAGATAAGTGAACTAGACCTTTAAGCCTACTAGCTTTGTTTGAGAATTTAATATGTTTTAGTTGAAAAGGATGTTACTAATCACGAAATGAGAGTTTATTATCGTTAATAATTTATATATTAGTTTTTTAAATTTATTTAATGCTTATCTCAATCCCAATCTCAAATTTGAGTCTTATAACCTAGTATGGTTGATAAGCCTTTAAGCATATTTGCCTAAAAATGAAATTTGATCTTAAGAGGATAGTTGTAATCTTTATTAGGAGTGGATTTATGTTGATTGAAGTATAAAATGGATAATGAAACCATATATGTGTTATTAAAACCTCAATTACGTAAAAAATTATGTGTAAATCCTAGTATTCTTATGAAGGAGATCATGTTCTTAAGAGTCTTCAAGTTTGTAAAAGCCTTTGTAATGAATTATAAATCATGTGACCAATCTAAGAAGACCATGTATAATCTAAATAAGAGTGATTGAATATAAATTTCCTTTAAGGAAGATTCTAGATAAAAATGGAGAACCTTTGATTTGATCATGGATTTGTATCAATATTGATGAGGTGTAAACATGTTGAAGGTATTGGTTGTTGTATTATTTTAATAACATCAAGAATAATCATAAAGGAATTAGGAACCTTGGAGGTCAATGTTTCCATTGAGAAGGCATATTATCTTGAATTTTATTATTATCATTGTATTAAGACCTTGTATAAGCCTAATTTTTCTAAATAAACCTATGGATGTATTATGTCAAATCTAAATTTAGTGTTTCTTTGAAGACCACTTACATCAGTTTGATATTATTAAGGAATTTGCATATTCTCATACATCATTTTTGGTATCAAAGCTCAATAAGATATTTTGGGAGAAGAATAAAATAAATAAAGATAAAAGGTTCAAGTAGTCCTAATCCCATTGAGGCTTGAGAAGGTGAGAAATAAAAGATCATTGAAGCTTAAGGGGTTTCAAGGTGAAAAATAATTGGATGCAGAATCAATAAGCCAAGGTGAAAAAGAATTGGGTGAGACTAAAATAAAAGTGAATATGTGATAAAAGATAGGATGAAACCTAGGGTGAGGTAAAAATAAATGTAAAACAAATTAAAATCAAAGGATTGTTAAGTAAAAATAATCAAAATAGTAATGAGGGAAGAAGAAATGAATGAGTTAAAGGAAGTAATAGAGGAAATGCAACTAGTGATAGAATACATGTAAAAGGAGGAAAACCAATGGTATGGTTGGGTATTGAGAAATAAATTGAAGTGGCCTATGAAGCTAATCATTAAGAGAAGGAGTAGGCAATGGATGAGAATTTTCTTAAAGAGATAAAAGAGGTTATTAAGAGAACAACAAAAATAAATCATATGTAATCTATAAGGAGAAATGTTCAAAACATATATCATAGAAGAGGAAAATAAGTTGATGAACCCTACTTTAAGATTAAATAAGAAAGAAATTGATGAGGCAATTGACCCTCAATATTTTAATTCTAACATTTTGTGTGAATTTTTGATTGTAGGTGTACGAGATAATAAAAAGGAGTCCCAATTTTAGGTCTTAAACAAATAAGATAAGCTCTTAATGAATTTTAAAGAGCTGATTTTAGATGTTCAAAATGAGAAGTAGGAAGATGAGATGAGAAATAAGAGAGTAATTTCAAAATTGAAGGAAAATATATATGATTGGTGTGATAACTTGGTTAATTTTGCAAGGTATAAATTAAGAGAGGAAATAAATTATAAATAAAATGGTTTCCAAAAACAAAGCTATGAGGTGTCAAAGATCGATGACACACAAGTTTGTAGCAAGAACCTAATAATGAGGAATATGAATCATATTTGAAGACTAAAAATCAAATGAAAATTTTAGATAAATTGGTACAAGAACCTAAAGAATAGATTAGAATTAAGATTATTGATAATGGGAAGCATAAACAACATGCTTATGATGAAGATAGATTGAAGATGATTCAAAGACATAATGGGTAAACGATTTATTGCTTTAATTAAATTTTTTTATATGCAGGTGTAGCATTAAAGTAAGTACCAAAGATAATGACTAAATGTGTATCAAATTTTCATGTTCATATTTATGATCAATTAGTTGAAGATGACCAACAAATAAGAAAGAGGAAATATAAACAAAAAGAGATGAAGAATTGGAAGAAAAGAAAGAAACTACATTTGAGTTGGACCTCAAAATTCTCTTACTTATGGATTATATATGGGAGAATCATTTCTAAATTTTTAAATATGGTCAATATGTAGTCTATAGTTTTTTATGATATGTGTTTAATAATAAGAAGCCTTCCCAAGATTCAATCTAGTTTGTATAGGTCATATAAGTTTGAATGTATTTTTCCCACCAAAAAGGCAACATTGAAAAATTCAAATAATAAAGGTCATTATAAAGGTGTTTTAACATGTTTTAAAGAGTTGATTCAATAGTAAGAGATATTAAAAATCTTAATTACTTATTTTAATTATGTTTCAACCTCCAAACTTGGTAAAAAACTACCTTAAGGATAATCAAGGCAAAACCCAACGTAGGAGAAAGTATAGGAAAGAAATTTATTAATAAGTTAATGTTGGTTGAGATAAAATTAATCCAAGAAACTATTTTAAGACAAGATATGAGTCTCAAACCACCCGATTAGGATCCCAAGGAATCTATAAAAACAATGAAGGAATGGAGCAAGACATGTTTTTGTAAGGTTTTATAAGGTCTTCATAAAGGGTTGTA
Source organism: Torreya grandis (assembly GCA_037957365.1). NCBI lineage: Eukaryota > Viridiplantae > Streptophyta > Pinopsida > Cupressales > Taxaceae > Torreya > Torreya grandis. Next base: position 2,231,581 of record JARHVA010002083.1, read on the forward strand.
GGTCTTGTAAACTTGTAAAATATAAATATGTATATAAAATATATGTGTTACTATTTTAATAAATAAGGATATTATTTGAAGATTCACTAAAATCATGTGATTTTCCAAGGAAGACCATGATATGAATAATAAGGGTATTAAACCCTATATACAAATATTATATGTTCATATGCATTTTAAGTGAATAAAATTAAGGAAGACTTATTAAATATTTATGAATCTTGTTTTCAATTCCATTACAAGTAATTTAATTATCTTGACATGATTATATTATATTTATATGTATTTGTGTGGAATTTACCAGTATGCAGGCTTGGTCTTGAGGAGATAAGGAATTACACAGTCTTGAAGTTGTATCTCTAAGAGAGGGATGAATGAATTGGATTTTAAACATTGTTAATAAATAATTTTTAAGTGATTTAAAATGTTTTTTTATTTTAATAAATCCCTCATATAGCATATCGGTGTCTATTGGTATGTTACAAGCTTGAACAGAGTAAAAAATGGTATTGTAACAATGAAAACCTTCAATTTATAATGATTTATGTTGGATGTAATGATGTAAAGCTTCCATATGGTAAACTAGGTCAGGTCAGACCTAACACAACTTTTATAATGCCTAATATTTTTTATTTAAGCTACTCTTAGCCAATACGCAGTCCTAGGGTTTCCAACAAGTAATAAATTTGCATATCTTACAAACTAACCATAAAATTTATAAAAAAACTTATTTATAGTTGTTTTATATGATAATATAAATAATTAAAGTGGTTTCAGGTTTATTTTATAACTATATCAAAATTTATGGCCAAAACAAATTCCTAGGCTTAATTGGCAAGCCTAGAAACCTTGTCTTGCACAAAATCTTGAATATCTCAAAAACAATCCAATGATAAAAGGATGAAACTTTGTGAATAGGTGTATTTTAATATTTCAATAGTTTTTAAATAGGTTTGAGATAAATAAGATTTTTTTATAACAAATTATAGCTAAAATTCAATCATTGGAGGTTTAGGTAATTAAGCCTAAAATCCTCAAAGTCCATTTTTTTTATTCATGAAACTCAAGAACATATTAAATATTTTAATTTTTTTTAATTGGATTGATAATATATGGTAAAAACCTTTAAAATACTCATATTTTAGTGTATGCTTAGTTTTGAGTAAAGGTAAGTGAACTAGGCCTTTAAGCCTACTAGCTTTGTTTGAGAATTTAAGATGTTTTACTTAAAAATGATGGTACTAATCATGAAAGGAGAGTTTATTATCATTAATAATTGATATATGAGATTTTTAAATGTCTTGAATTATTATCTCAATCCTAATATAAAATTTGAGTCTTGAATCCTAGTATGGTTGATAAGCCTTTAGGCATGTTTGCCTAAAACTGAAATTTGATATTAAGAGAATAGTTATAATCTCTATTAAGAGTGGATTTATGTTGATTCAAGTATAAAAGGGAGAAAGAAACCATATGTGTGATTTTCAAACCTTAACTCCATGAAAATTTGTGTGTAAATCCTATTAGTCTTAAGAAGGTGATCATGCTCTTAAGGGTCTTCAAGTTCTTAAAAGCCTTTGTAATGAATTGTAAATCATGTGACCAATCTAAGAAGACCATGTATAATCTGAACAAGAGTGATTGAGTATATATTTTCTTGAAGTAAGAGTCTAGATAAAATGGAGAACCTTTTTATTTGAGCATAGAGTTCTATATTTATGAGGTGTAAATGTATTGAAGGTATTGGTTGTACTATTATAATAACATCAAGAATAAGCATAGAGGAATCAAGGAACCTTACAGGTCAATGTTTCCATTAAGAAGGTATATTCTCTTGAATGTCCTTATTATCATTATATGAAGACCTTGTATAAGCTTGATTTATCTAAAAACACCTATGGGTATATTATATCATCCAAATTTAGTGTTTCTTTAAAGGCCACTTACATCAATTTGATATTATTAAGGAATTTACATATTGTCCTACATCAATGATATTTTTACAAGACATACTTTATTTGAGTTTTGAGAATATTTTATGCTTCAAGAACAACTTTTCTCTCTTAATGCATCTGATATCCCCATTTCCATTTGCATTCTAGAGGAAATATTCCAACCCATTTAATCTAAATACAAATTATCTAAGTGGTCTACTTTGTTTTTTGTTCTATTTTTCTCACCCTCACCTTCACATTTTTACATTCTCCTTCCGTTATTGTGATCTTTAATTAAATACTCAAAAAAACCCAAATTCTATGATGGATTTTCCTCTCTCAAATGTAGATTAAATTGCCTCTTCCATGGAGATTTATCCAATCTTATAAAATCATGTCACTACCCATTAGACAAGTCAATACAATAAATAAGAAAACACAAAGACAATTTTTTAACAACACCATAACATCATTATCTATATATACATGATATTATATGTGATACTAATTATATTTTATATCACTTATGTAATAGAAAGGAAGTGAGACATGTAGATATCTCATCAGTAGGGCCCATCTCAACACCATCCACTTTGAAATACATTATATTAGTTGGTATAATCAAACCTGATATTTATTTGTCCACAAGTCTCTCACTTTAATAGATGGATGGCCACACATAGGTGGGAGATTGAATGTATTTTCAATTATGTGGATTCAATTATAATATAATATACATTCCATTAATATATATACATACATGATATGATAATGGATATAAATGATATCTAATATCACATATGTAATAGGACCTCACCACCTATGCCTATTAATATCTAGTTGTAGTTTTGTATTTGTAAACATATATACATGGGATCAAAAGGATAGTAGTATAGGACCTCACCACCTATGCCTAATAATATTTAGTTGTATTTTTGTCTTTGAAAACACACACATAGAGAGAGAGCAAGCATAGGGACCCCATCTATAGTATACATGGCTCATCATTGAGCATAGCATATAGTCTATGTATTCTCTAGGCATGTTGGAATTATGAACACCTATATTTATCTATATAGCCACCCACTATTTATATATATCTTGACATCCCATTCTATCTATATTTCCACCTCTATCTCTATCTCATTCTCCATATATCTAGATGGGGGTGGTTAGGGTTGGGATGTAATTTTTGGGGTGGGTGTTACCCCTATCGTATTTGATTTATACCCCTTCCTATCTCTAGATATTTTATAGGGTAGTTTTCCCATTCTATTCCCTTGGAGTTGAGCTCCACTAAATATATATAACCAACCCCACTCCATCATATAGATGGGGCCTAGGGTTTGTGGACAACAAAATAAATATATGAATAAATAAAACCCAAGAGATCATTTATTTCCCATATAGACTAACCCACTATTATATACCTACTCTCCACAAGATCAAGATTAGCCTTAGCCTAATTGTTTGGTTGGTTTTGGATTTAGATTAGTTTTGGCCCCAATATTACTATTCTTTACTATGTAATGGGGTTTAATTTATATGTATTTGTGTTCTTTTCCATAAATAATACATGCCTAACCAATATCTGCTCTCTTTTAACCTAGTTTAGTACAACCCCATATCTCATTTATGCTACCTATTATCCAAAATTAATTTATTACTTTCAAATCTTTATCTATCTCTATTTATGTATAGATATATGGGTCCTCATATATATACCACGCCCCTAACCTATCGCATGTATTAGGATAGGAATAATTGACTTGTGGCTTACTTATCCCTCTTTGATGCTATATCAAATTTCTCTATGCTTTCATTTGGTTATTAGGTCAGCCTATGGAGTAACAATGGCTTAGATAGACTATATATAAGACGTAGTGGGTAATTGTTTATCATCATATTGTGAATTCTACTCTTATTAAAACTTGTGGAGGTTGCCCCATCAAAATGGCTTATATATTATCATATATGCTAATATATGTCAGTCATATTTAGATCTATTTCTACTATTCTACTTTATTATTGAAGTAATTACATTACAAGTGGTATCAGAGCTATGATTTAGGCAATCTTACGGGTGAAACCCTAATTTTTTTAATTTGGATATATCTAAAAAATGGCTGAGAATATATCTACAATTTTTTTACTTGAGGTGATAAATCATTAAATTAAAATTTCAGCTCATTTGGTTTGTTTTACCAAATTTATCTCCATTTTAGGGTTTTTCATAAAATTTCTCTATAGTGCATAATTCAAAGAATTTTTTTGAGTTATTTACATTTTTGGAAATATTTAAAAAAATTGGATAGGGTATGTTCTTTGTATGTTTTTATTTGAGGCTAAAATAAGTCCAAAATCACTTGGTCAAATTTGGGTCAAAAGTGTCAATCAAGGTCGACATCGTAAAGCCCTTTTATGGCAAGTCCACAAACTTGAGGCCAAGGAAAGGGTGCTAAAACTCTAGGTAAAACTCCTAAAAAGGAAGAGATGTAGTTATAAGGGTTATGTACTAAATCCTTTGTACCAGGGTTCTCTGACATAGATCACAAAGTGAGCCAGCTTGACTATAGTGTGCAAGGCATTCAAAGTGAGGTGCAAGACATAAAATCTAATATGAAATCCATAAAATATAGTTTGGTAGATATCATAATGGATTTTAAAAATAATCAGTCAAATCATCCAGCTATTGCTATTGCATACCCCACTAGGGTGGTTCTCCCAACTAGTCTACTTCAAATCCAACTACATTGCCACATAGGAACCTATTACCAAAGGTGGATATGCACAAATTTTATGGAAAATATCCACTCAATTGGATCAACTAAATAGATAAAAAAAAATTATCTACATCAGATTCTAGGTGGATAGAAGGTTACCATGGCATCCTTGTATCTTACCTAATCAATTCATTTGGTATCGATGGTTGTGTGCTCAAAAGAAAAAGATGACTCTCAGTGTCACCTGGTCAATTTTTATAGAGGAGCTGCAATTACACTATGGAAATAGTGTGATAGATAATTACTTCAACCAACTAGCAAAATTGTGATAGACTAGCTCTATCAAGGATTAAATTTATCATTTTAAAAACCTATACTTATGTGTGGAGACAATTTCTAAGAAGAACTTGAATGACCTATTTTTGGGTGGACTTAAGGACCACATTGAACATGATGTATGCATGTTTAATCCACTTAAGATTTTTGATTCTATTATCATGGCACACAGAGTTGAGGAAAAATTCATATCCAATAAGAAGCAGCCATTCACTCACTTCAAAGATCATAGCATATCGATACCAACATTTCCTCTACCTACTAGATTGACCCCTCAGAAAATTGAAGAGAATCATACAAAAGGACTACGTTTCATTTATGAAAGCAAGTGGAGCAAAGGACATAGATGTGCTGAGAAGAAGTTATTCTATATTGAGGATCTAATGAAGATGAAAAAGAAGATGATGCCTCCAATGATGATGAGGAAGAGATAGAGGAGGTACCTGAAGATGCCCAACCTACAATCTCTTTTCATGCACTTGAAGGTATTAACACTCCACAAACTCTTAAGGTGGTGAGTTTCCTTAATAATTAGAAGGTGATATTGTTGATTGATCTAGGGAGCATACATAAATTCATCAACCATAAGTTGGCCACTTGATTGAACTATTTCATCTACCCAACACTAGAATTTTAGGTCATGATTGTAGATGGTATAAAAATTAATTTTTCATGCAAATGCCATAGTATTAAGCTTGATATGGGTGATTAAAATCTTGATTCTCCTATGTTTTCTATTCTCATGGGTAGCACAGACATTGGTTTGGGAGTCCAATGGCTCACAATCCTGGGTACCATTGAGATGAACTCTTAGGAACTATTCATGCGCTTTCATTCTAAAGGTAAGAAAATTGAACTACATGGATTACAAGAAAAATCTCCACAATTGATTAGTTCACATCAAATGACCAAAATGCTAAAAAAGTGGGTAGAGGAAATTATTACATGATTATGTTCCATAAAAGTTCAACCCACATAGGTATCTACACATCTTGATCTACAGATGATTCTTGATGACTACCCATATATTTTTGGAGCCATACCAAAAGGACTACCACCAAAAAGAGAACATGATCATGCCATTCAACTACTTCTAGGGAGTCAACCACCAAAAATCAGACCACATAGATATCCATATGCACAACCAAAGTGTATATTCATCACCAGTGGTCATGGTGTGGAAGAAGGATGACACATGGAGGATGTGCCCAGATTATAGGGAACTCAACAAGTACACCATCAAAGATAAGTTTCTTATTCTAGTAATTGATGATTTACTTGATGAGTTGCATGGTGATAATTATTTCACAAATTTGGATCTTCGCTTAGGGTACCATCAAATTAGAAATAAGGATGAAGATGTTCATAAAACTACTTTTAAAATGCATGAGGGCCATTATGAGTTTTTAGTAATGCCCTTTGATCTTAAAAATGCACCATATACTTTTTAGATCTTGATGAACACTATTTTTAAGCCTTTTTTAAGGAAGTTTGTGTTGGTTTTCTTTGATGACATATTGATTTATAGTCAGACATGGGAAGCACATGTGAAACAAGTGTTAATATTTTTAGAGAAGCATTAGCTTTATGCAAAGCCATCCAAATGTCCTTTTGGAGTACAAGAGGTAGAGTACCTAGGTCACATTTTTTCCCATGAAGGTGTCAAAGTTTATCCCCAGAAGATCAAAGCTATGATGAAATGGCCCATGCCAAAAACTCTCAAAAACCTCTGAGGGTTCTTAGGACTAACAAGTTACTACCAAAGATTTGTGAAAGGTTATGGCAGCATAGCAGCTCCACTCACTACATTGCTAAAGAAGGATGCCTTCCACTAGAATGATGTCACCACCAAAGTATTTGAGAAACTAAAATTATCTATGTACACCACTCCAATTTTCTCTACTCCATACTTCTCAAAGACATTCACTATTGAATGTGATGCTTCTGGATCTAGGTTAGGAGTAGTACTAATGTAGGAAGGAAGACCCATTACATTTGAGAGTCATCAATTCAAAGGTAAGAATCTACAAAATCCTATCTATGAGAAATAAATGATGGATATTCTTCATGCAGTTAAATAATAGAGGCCCTATTTGATGGGTAGACACTTTAAGGTAAAAATGGATCATGATAGTCTCAAATACTTTTTGGAGCAAAGATTATCATCTAAGGAAGAACAAAAGTGGGTAACCAAAATGTTGGGTTATTATTTTGAAATCATCTACAACAAGGGTAAAGATAATATAGTAGTAGATGCACAATCTAGATGGGATACATCCACAGAAGCATTACTTTGTGCAATGTCCATGTTGCAAATAGATTGGGTGGATGAAGCTAGGTTAGAATGGGAGAAAGACAAGGATACATAGGTTCTGATTCAAAATCTCCAGCAAGGTACTTTAGCCTCTGACAAATTTTAATGGAAAGGTAATGTCCTATGGTATAAGGGTAGGTTATACTTATGTAAAGATTCAGAGCTTAAGCATAAGATTCTTGTGGAGTTGCATGCATCTCCAATTGGGAGACAGTCAGGGTTATTAAAAACTTATCATAGAATTAAGAAAGAATTATTTTGGGATGGACTCAAGGGATATGTACAAAATTTTGTGGTAGAATGCTTGATATGCTAATAGAATAAAGGTGAGATAGTTAAGACCCTAGGTCTGTTACAACCATTAGCAATTCCTAGTCAAAGGTGGGAGGAGGTTTCCATGGATTTCATCATAGGGTTGCCTTGTTCTGAAGGTAAGAATGTTATCTTGGTCATTGTGGACAAGCTTATAAAATATTCCCATTTTTTTGCTCTCTCACACCCATTTTTAGCAAGTACAGTAGAAACTATTTTTTTGGAGGCAATTCTAAAATTAAATCAAACCCCAAAAATAATTGTAAGTGATCATGATCTTATTTTCACTAGTAATTTTTGGACTGAACTATTTTCCTATTTGGGTACTTAGCTAGCTCATAGCTCATCTTACCAACCCCAATCTGATGGACAAACAGAAGTGGTTAAAAAAAATTTAGAGGGATATCTCCATTGTTTTGTATCAGATAAATAGGAATGTTGGGTTAAATGGATACCACTTGTAGAATGGTGGTATAATACATCTTTCCATACCTCTTCTAAAATGTCTCCATTTCTAGCACTATATGGTTACCATCCACCTTCCATCACTTCTTCATTAAAGGTGCAAACCAAGGTTTGAGATGTGGAGGAGCACATTCAGCATCAACAAGAGGTTTTGGCTAGTTTGAGAGAGAATTTTTCCTTGGCACAAAATAAGATGAAGCAACAAGTAGATCAACATCATAGTGAGCAAAATTTTAAGGTGGGTGACTGGGTATTTATACATTTGTAGCCTTACAAGTGGATGTCCTTGAAGTAATAGAAAAAGGACAAAAAACTTGATCCTAATTATTATGGCCCTTATCAAATTCTATATAAAATTAGAAGTGTGGCTTAAAAGCTTGAGTTACCTCATTCATCTCGCATACACCCAATATTTCATGTTTCCTATTTGAAGAAGGTCATTGGATAAAAAGTTTCAGCCTAGACAGAGCTCCCAAAACTAGATGAAGAAGGATGAGTCATTTTGGAACTAGAGAATATCCCTCAAACATGTACTAAGAGGTTGAGAACTAGAGAGATTAGGGAATATCTGATCAAGTGGAAGAACTTGAGCAATGAAGATGCAACTTGGGAAGGTGAAGATTTTTTGTAACAACATCCAAAGTTGTTCAACATTGAGGACAACATTGGTTTGAAGGGGAAGGGCATGCTACGCCCCTAACCTATCACATGTATTAGGATAGGAATAATTGACTTGTGGCTTACTTATCCCTCTTTGATGCTATATTACATTTCTCTATGCATTCATTTGGTTAAGTAACCATGGCCTAGATAGACTATATATAGGAGGTAGTGGGTAATTGTGTATTATCATATTGTGAATTTTGTTCTTATTGAAACTTGTGGAGGTTGCCCCCTTGAAGTGGCTTGTCTATTATCATATATTCTAATATATTTCAGTCATATTTGGATCTATTTCTGCTATTCTACTTTATTTTTGAAGTAATTTCATTATAATATATATGACTAGAGGCAAGGGGTATTTTATATATTTTAACAACTAATAGATAATATGGGGGTTAGTGTGTGATTATGGTTGGTAAGTGGTTCCTTTCATATCTCATTCCCATAGGAGTTTTATCTATTATCCCTAGTAGTTTGCATATATGGTCAAGTATTTTAGTTTTGGGGATCAAGAGAATTATCTCGATAGAATAAAGAAGGAAGATATAGGATTTTAGGAACCAAATCAATGGTATTCATTATTTCATACTATATAATCTATATATATTTATGTAAAACCCTTATCCTACATGGGTGAGGATTAGAGTACTTATATTTTTCCAAAGCATAGGGATCAATTTGGATAAAAATTTATTCTCTATCCATTATCTCTATACTCTATCTTTATCAAGATATAAATATATGAAAATAAAGATAGATCTTTACTCCATCATGCATTATGGTGTTTTTTTAGAGACTTATTAGGACTAAAACAAGGAAACCAACACTTAGTTTCAATTTAAATGCACTAGTAATTGTTAAATATTGGACCAAATTAGGCCTTATTCTCTTCTATATAGTCATGGGAAAGGAAGATATGGATTGGTCACAAGAAATTGGGAATACAAAAATTAATATTAACATTAAAAATGGGGTAAGGATAGACTAATCTAATCTCTAATTTATGCCACCTTAGTCATAATATTTTGACTAGATAGATTACTAGAACTTGATTTACTAAATACTAAACCCTAGGGTATGAGTGTATTATTAGAAAATTAAAAATATTTATATTCATAACTATAACTCTAAAAAATATTATCTTAAATTAGGGTATACTGGGTGATCTTTGAGTAACCTTATAACTTACACAATATTGTAAACCTAACTCTTTCTTATTCTTATCCTTTTTTGGGCAAAACCTCGCATTAGAAACCAAGGATTAGTGTTATAACCAAGGGATCTATTGATATGGATTTTATACACACTAGATAACCTTACTAGGTAGCCTCTAACATTTCAGGATCTTTGAATGAATATTCATTCTATGACCTGAGTTATGGGGTATTGGGTATTGTGAATAACATGTTGGTGGAATATTGGTGAGTGAAAAAGTTGTTTACCATGAATGAGTTCAGCTATGGATGAACCTAAACCTACTTTAAGTGGGTGGATAAATGATGGATCGAAGCTAAGGTGGATTTGATACAAAAAAATTTAAAAAGAGGGGAAGGTAAGGTACAATAGGAGGCTTATGGGTCAAGCAAAATGAAACCTTTCTAGCTATCACTTGAACTAAAGGTTAGACAAGTAATCAAAAACCATTTTTTCCTACAAGATGATAATATCACACCAACAATCAATCATAGTTATAAGTCTAAGAAAACATGACATACAGTAAAATTAAGCATATATAATCAAAGGTTATCATGTTTGTAAAATTGCATTAGCACATCTACAATGGGGATTATGATTAACATACAAAATGTATTGAAATAAACAATAGCATAATAAAAATAATTATATCAAAAACATAACTCAGACACAACTAGAAAACTAAGATACTAGAATGATAACCTAATTACAAAATCCACAAGTTTGGAGAAGAATCAAGATTTGCACATCAAGACCAATTGTATAACTTTCCTCAGAATGATGTATTTAGTCTCCCCATCTACTTTATTCATTAAAACTATATGAAAGTCTATTTGTGTAGATTATCTAATGTGAATTCCAAAATATGTAGATAACCTAGGAGGGTTTACTTATGTAGAAAAAATGGAAGTGGACACTAGGTTTTCAAAATGTACTCCCACTAATGTTGTGGGGTACTAAGGATTGGTTCCACTAAATAATTAATAATTCATTAGGGTGATAATTACGTTTTATAAGTAATCTACAACTGATGTATATGCAACCCTAGTAGATATAATAGTATCAATAGGATCTATAGTAGTAAATTGGGCTATAATAGAAAAAAGTATCACTAAAACTACATAAGGCTTATTTATTTGACTCAAAGAAAGTAAAGAATGAATAAAATATGTCATACCTATTATAATAACAACACTTGAGGAAGTCATCAAACAATTAGTGATTGGTGGATTTACAACCTGAGAGGGGATAGTTAGGGCAATGGTTGTTTCAGTTGTCACCATTATATCCTAAGGTGGAGAGCATGGGGGTGTAGTTTGATGTTGACCCCTATATTTATATTTGTAGTTTTGAATTTGCATCTCCTTCTCTATTTGACACCAACTCTGTGGCCTTCAATCTAACATCTCCTTGATTAACCTCTTCAAGTTCTCCTAATATTTTAGTCCCTTTAGCTAAGTACTTCCTTCAGTCATCTAATTATCTTCTTCATCTAATTTAGTTATCTCATTAAATGACTATGTTTCCTTAGTGTTTGTCTTTGACACCCATTCTTCTTTCATTCCCCATATTTTGTCTTCTTTTTCACTATCATAAATTTCCATAAGGTCTGATTTAAATCTACCCTTTCTCCTATCCTCAATTTCCTTAGGAAATTTTGCATGTTTCTCTTCTACCTCCAAATTTTAGGGTGAAATAGGAGGAATCTCGGGTTTATTTTTATAGTTAATTATCAATTTAGGATTAGTAAGGGATGGTCCTATAAAAGTTAGAATGGGAGATGAAGGGACTATATTAGTAATAGGTGTAAGTGAAATGGGGGGAGTAGTAACCACTAGAGGAATCATGGGTGGTGAAGGTGGTTACCTAGAATACTGAGGCATTATTTTTTATGGTGTTGTCATAATAGGTGGTGACTTAAGAGGATAAATAATAGAAACATGAGACTATAATTTAGGAAGATTTAATTTTTGATCTAAAGTCAAGGGAGGTAGTGGTAACATAGAAAATATTATGGATATTGTAGTAGGACTTGCAAGTCTCTCCTCACTAGCTATGTGTCAAGGAGAAGTAGTAATAACTATGTATGCAAAGAATCTTGGGGTAGTCTCAACTCTTCCTTCAACATTTACTCCCCTAGATGAGCCAGCTTACTCTTGTATGTTTATTTTTGTATAAGGAAAAGGTCTATAAATAGGTTTAGAAATCCATTATTCTTTTTTAATCTATTTGGCATCTTCCTTAATAATTTTGGGATTATATTGGATCCTCTACACTACAATCATAGAAATGTTTACCCTGTGTATCCTAATAGCAACCTTAGTGTCATCTTCTAGTTCATGAAGACACTATCATGACTATAGGATTTATGACCATAGTTGATTCTCACTTTCCTTTTATATCTATTAATATGTTCATTGACATTATTCTTGGGGTCCTAATGCCTAAATTGTTCCCATTTCAATCCATAATGTGTCCTTAATCTTCCAATAAATTGGAAATATTTCCATCTTTTATATTGCATTTGTCTAATGCTGAGAGGGTTTGGGTGGATGGATGCCTACTTATCCCTTCATAAATCCACATCCACATTGTTACCTAATTGAGAAATAATTTCTTACTTAGCTAATTCATCTGACACAATATGAGGTAAGTACAAAAGGTGTGCCTTAGTACCTTATATTCTTATTATAGTGCATTTAGGATAAAACTAGTAATCACCCATTTTTAGAATAATCTTCTTTATAGGGTCTAATAGCCTAGACAAGTTTTTCTCATATATGGCCTGGTATAACATAGGGTAAAATGTCTTTGTTAACCTTTTCATTTTCTTTCTAAACTTTTTCACATGGAAGACATTGAATTTATCACAAATTCTATTTTTTGGGTATTATGTAGATGATTTCAAGGGTTCTTCATATGTTGAATGTATATTTGCAGTCACATAATCTACCACATAGGACATCATATAGAATTTACCATCTGATAATCTTCTTGAGTTTTTTATTCATAGAATCAAATTAGAGCTAATTATCTCTCCCAAGGCTATGATTTTTTTGGAGGTCAAGATAATATCTAGCAATGGGACTTATATCTCATTGACATAAGAAATTGTTGAGAAACCATATATCATGTTTAGTAGGGCCATCCTAAATTATTACCCCTAGTCTAAATAAATTAATGGGGATAGTATAAGTAGGGCCCTAAATTATAAATTTACTTGGGTTTCTAGCCCATTCTTTCAACTTGTTGTGGATGTTATGGGCAAGGAGCCATGAGTCAACCATATCCTACTTGTAGGTCATTTATGGCAAAGGGAATCTATAGTATCTCTCAAAAAATATTTCCAATTATATATGTTGTTTGAGTTTACTAAGTCTAAAATGTAGTATTTTCCTAAATATTTCCCATTAACAAATAAATCAAATAATAGGTCAATGTAGGGAATTAACTCTGGTTTGGTTATTGTTTTATGTAGACTAACTACTTCTATTATCAACAAGTCATTTTGATACCTCTATGTGAATATTGAGAGCTATTCCTCAACTATGTATGGCTCAACTACATCGGCCTCTTCCCAAATAGTGGAGTAATATTTGAAATTGTGGTTCAAGGCCATTGAATTAAATGGTGTATTAGTGTATTTATTGGATCATGTAATTGAATAGGTAGAAGGAGATAGATATTGAGACGAGGAATCATTGAAACTCTCTAGTTTTATTGTTTTTTTATGTAGACCAACTAATTTTATTTCCATCAAGTCATCTTGATACCTATGTGTGAAGATTTAGAGCTAGTCCTCAGCCATGTATGGCTCAACTATGTCAACCTCTTCCCAAATAGTGGACTAGTATTTGAAATTTTGATTCAAGTCCACCTTGGTTTCAATAAAATTTTGAATTCATAGTTTACAATAGATCTCTAAATTCATATTTTGTAATTGATAGCTAGAATGAAATATGATTAGACTAAATGTGGCAATTTAAACTATATTCTTTAGATGTGCTATCTTTGAGAATTGAATATATTAATTCACTAATTTGTATGAATTAATGGCATAAATATCTTTCAATCCATTCCATGTCTATTCTTTCCATTTGAATTTCATAAAAATTATTTTAATGGATTTTTACTGCTATGTGTCTTATTTTACCTTCTCCTAGATGCCTAGTCAACATAATGAGATAGATGCCTATTTTCCATGATTTTAGGTTTCACCTTCATGTCTTGTTATGTGCTTATATGGATGAGGGACACATATATATGTATTGATACTCTAATCATATTTGAGCTATGGATTATTATACTTTATTTTTTTGGTCATAAGTTAGTGAGATGATAACACATGGATAGCTCTCACTACTCCACTTTCTTGGGATAGTCCATACATAGAAATATATTGACATCACCTTTGAGTCAGTGATATGATAACACACAGATGGATGTCAATGATCCACTTACATGGGATAGTTTTTACATGTAACTCTATTGACATCACCTCTAGGTGAGCAAGATGATGACACATGGATGGCTTTCACTACTCTACTTACCCAAAATAATTTTTACAAGTAACTATGCTAACATCACCTCTGAGTGAGTGGGATGATAACACATGGATGGCTCTCACTTCTCTACTTACCTAGTAAATTTTGTAAAAGTAAATATAATGACATCACCTCTCAATTAGTGAGATGGTGACATTTTTCAATATCACAGTGATACGCTTGCTCAAGAGACTAGTGCTTTTTAGTTGGGCTCTAAGTTAGTGGAATGATATCATGTGGTAAAGGTATATGTGCTTTGGGATGTTCTATAAAACACTTTAGTATGAAATAACATGTCTAATATGAATCATGGATAAAGAACCAACTAAAATCATAACACATCAGCCCAGTTAGTCATTCAATCACAAATCAAACATTTTGATAAGTACTGAGTTAAATAAAATCAAAGGATAAAATTAAATCATATAACATGGCTTATACATAGCTTAGATTCTTCTATAACTTTGAAACATGCTAAAAAAGTTGAAATAACATTAAATTTATGTTTTTCAACTTCCATTTCATAGATGTTTTGGTTCGTGAGACCTCGAATTAGGATATTCAATCAAATAGTGAGTCCCTATTTTAATTTTATAATGAGATGTATGTGATAGGACATAATAAATGATGACTTAGAGGATAAAATTATCCTGAGTATTTAAGATTCTAGAGTCTTATTAATGCATCATAAAAAAAAATTAGCCCTACCAAGAAAATAATAAACAAACCAGACCCTAAAAAAGACTCCTACTTCCTCTTGTAACATACTAACCCTTTCCATTCCTTGAAACTATGAGTGATTTTTTGAGTTTATTTTACATTGTTTTAAGAGTTTTGATAGTCTTGGATAAACATTTTAGGTTTCATTTTGACTTCATAATTTATAACTAAATAGTAAGAGAAGCCTGGGTATTGTTCTTCTACCAAATAAACATACATAACCTTGACAAAGATACCTCTGATTCCATTCAAATACTTGATCTACTACCCGCTAGGCATCCAAAATCCCTATAAATATTACTTGAATCGCCAATCTTCTATCAATTTGTATGATTTTTTTTTTTTGAAACATAGATAGAATAAGGGTTGGGAATAACCATTAATGGCGTGTGTGTATAATAAAACTTATTTTCATCAATAGGTCCCTATTAGTGTGTATCCATTTCTATATTTATTATCTCCCATCCAAGTTTTATCATGTAGTAGTGTAGCTAATATTTAGAAATAGAGAGTATTTTCTAAATTTACCTAATTATATTAGAGTAGATTCTAGAGGTCCATTAAACTCATTCAATCCAAGCAGAACCTAATTCAATCATAACACATACCTCAATCCCTAAAATCTCAAGTATTTTCAGAATAAATCCTTGTGAAAACCAATTGTGCATCCTTGTAAATAATCCCCTTATTTTTTCATGTATTTTATAGTTATATCATATGAAATTAGTTGGTATGTTATTAAATTTTAGAAAACTAATTTATAAAACATAACAACTAATCTAATGAAAGCAAATGCAAAAAGTAGGAAACATTTAATCTAAGAAAATAAGAAATCCAATCTAGAAAGCAAGAAATTTAATCTATAAAGTTGGAAATCTAATCTGTAAAATAGGAAATATAATCTAATCTTACTTTTAAATTTCCACTTACAATCACTCAAAAACATATCCAGTTAGAGTAGCCATGAAATAATGTTTCAAAAATTATCCATTGACTAGAAAGGCATGGTCATTACATTGAAGTTCCTTTAAATAGAAGGCATTATTACCTAGGATTTATGATATCTAATATGGTCCAATCTACAAGGGAGTGAAATTATCATGTTGTCATTTTTATTATGTGATTTATCCCATATAAGCATTATGTCTAAAATCTTTTGTCAAACCATCTTTTGACAATATCTTGATGTTTACTAAAGTTGTGTAGTGCTTTAGTTATTGCATCTTCCATATGGACTATATCAAATAGTCTAAATTGTATTATTTCATAGTCCCCCATATACTCTTGCAAAAATTGATACATTGGGATTTTTAGAATAATGGGTAAGACTAGTTATTTCCCATACACTAGTAGAAAAGGTGAACCCTTGAGAGTTTGTTTGTATCTGGTTTAGTCTACCCATAATGCATACTTCAATAATATGTCATTACCTAGGTTTATCTTGGGATGACTTCTTGATGGCATCTATTAAATTTTTATTACTAGATTCAACCACTCCATTCCCTTGTAAATAGTAGTTTAAATAGAACTTGATGGTGATTTGATTGTTATAATCTCATTTAGTAAACACGGTGGAGTATAATGCTAGACTATTATCACAAACCAAATAAATGAGATTATCAAACTTGGTCAATATTTTCTCTTCCAAAAATTTGATGACATCTAGTGCTTTGGAGTTATCTATTACCATAAAGTTTATCCACTTGGTACAATAGTTAGTAGATGTTAGGACAAACTTGTGCCCTAATGAAGAGTTTAATTTTATTACCCCAATAAATTCAAGACCCCATTGGGAAAAATGATATCCTTCAATTATTGGAAACAAAGGCATGGCAACATTCACTTCTCTTTTTTCATGGTAGTTCCTGACATGGTTATGTGCATCTTTGAATATTATGGGCCAGTAGTATCCCATCCTCAAAATTTTGTGAGTAGTTATGTTTCCTAAGGGATGTCCATTGCCAATATTTTAATGTATATTATCTAAGATATTGTTATATTCTTCACTTAAAACACACGTTAAATATATGCCCTCATAGTTTATTCTATATAGGACTCCCTTATTGATCATTTAATGAGCTAATTTAATCTTAAGGGCTCACCTCTTCTCTTTTTAGCTCAAGGGGAAATGTACCTATGATCAAATAATGGATTATTTGATTATGCCACTCACCACCAATTACCTGAGTGTCATTAATTTATTCAACACTAGTGTGTGGATCAATCTTGATCATCAGTTGGATGATTCCTTGGCCTCTTACCATCTTTATTGGTCTGATTTCAAGGTCAAACTCTTGTAACTTTTTCATTCATTTTCCTCTTATTTCACCCAATTCATTATGTCCAAGTGTGAGCTTGATAGATGGGTTTAGGATCATGGCATACATCTTATTCCTTAGAATATAATTCCTAAAAATTTTATCAACCTTTATCAATGCATATATTTATTTATTTATCATTGAGTATTTCAACTATGCATCCTTTAGATTAGTGCTCATGAAGGCAATGGTATGTTCATTACCATCCACCATTCTATATAAGTATAGAAGTTATAGTAAGTTTTAAATTGAATGAATAAAGATAGAAGTCTTTATTAAAGTTTAGGCTGATTAGAATTGGAAATTGAGCAACGGTAGTTTTGATGTCTTGAAAAACTCTCTTAGCCTCTATTGTCCACTTTATCTTTATATCTTACTTCATCATAGCATTCAATGGCTTGATAATCTTTGAAAATTCAAAAATAAATTTCCTTACAAATTTAATTTTACCAAATAAAGACTTCAATTATTTCTTGTTGTTGGGAGGTGTTAGTTTAGAAATGGCCTAAACTCATTCTAAATAAATGGATATCCCATCCTTAGTGATGGTATGGACTAATAATTTTCATTTAGTAACTTAAAATATGATTTTCTTTGGATTAAGAGAGACTCCATATCTTTAGCATTTGTCAAATACTCTTTGTAGATAATCCACATGATCAACTCTATATTTTGAATACATTGTCAAGTCATCCATGTATATAATGATGCATTTTATAACAAGTCCATGAAAGGAAAAATCTGTCACTCTCTAGAATTTTTCTCTTACATTAATTAGGTCAAAGAGAATAATTTTTTATGCAAAAGTTCCCCATTTGTGGTAAAATCAATCTTCATTTTTTATTGTGATTCCACTATCACTTTGATTATAGCCTAAGAATACATCCAAAAAGAACATCATCTCAGAGCCACTAACCATCTGAATCACATCATCTAGGGAGGTAAAAGTAGAATTATCCTTTTTTTATGCTTAATTCAAGTTCCTAAAGTCAACACATAATCTACTTTCTCCATTATTCTTCTCAACTGGTACCAGGTTGGTTACCCAAGTATAATACCTAATTGGAAATACAATCCTGGCATCTAGTAGGGTATGTACCTCTATTTGGATGAGAGGTTCTAGTATTTGATTAATTAGCCTCTATCTCTACCTAAAAGGATTATGATTTGGATTCAATAGTATGGTATGGGTGATTACTCTAGGGTCAAATATATTCAAGTCTTCATGTGTCCAAGTGATCATGTCATTGCATTTTGTCATCAGACTCTTCAATTTTTATTTCTCAATTTCAATATAGCTAAAATTGATGTTCACATATTAAATATGTTTTTCAATTCCCATGTTCTCTTTGATAAAATTAGACTCAGTTGATTTGGACTACTAATTTTGAGCTTGTGTATATACATCAAAAGCTTGTTTTATGGAAACCATCCCAAAGCGATGTAATTTTCCCTTAGTTTTAAGACATCATCCTCTCCCAGATCTTTGATATACATGGACTCCACATCTTTCTCAGGTATCAGCTAAGATTGAAAGGTCACATAACTACTCATGAATTGTATAATCTATTGATCATCCTCAAAGCCTTGAAATTTTTCCACATTGTCTAGAATAGAGGGACAAAAAACTAGTTCTATGGAGAATTTTTACATTTTGGATTCCTAGAACGGTGCTAGATTGGTAACCAATTCTACTAGTGAATCTATTATCTAATTTTTTTCTCTTGGGATAGCCTTGATGTTTAATTCTTCAAATGAATCAGTCAGGTCCCATGCTCAGTGTTTATACTTTTTCAAGTAGGTGAGTTTGTATTGATATTTTTTTCTAATCTAATTAACTAGTAGCTTAGAATCACTAAATATTTTTAACTCCTTGATGTTATGATTCAACAAAAATTACAAACCAAGGATTAGACTTTCATACTCATCTCTATTATTAGTGTAAAAAAATCTATACCTATAGGCAACGAGGTACCGCTTACCATCTGGGTCCATTAGGGCTACACCAACACTAAAACCTTGTTTTAATCTATCTCCATCAAAATAGAGAGTCTATACCTAAGAAGGACCTTCAAATTTTGATTCATTAAGCTCCTACTTGGTAGTAAATGTGTATACTCCTACATGTAGAGATGTGAATTCAACCTTATCATTATTGGTATTGTACTCGATGATGTACTTCATCTTTGCCTCTCTATCCACCTAAATCTAAATGGCTACTCCTTTCCAAGGTAGCCACATTTGTGAGAAGTTAGTGGTAATGTACCTATTTAATGTCTTTAACCAATCATGACTCATAAATGTACCATAAACTTTTGAAATGTCCATGACCAAAATATATATGTATTGTTGTACACATGGATCAGATGCCAACTATATGTGTACATTTTTCAATTCTCCAACACAAGATATAAAATATTTGTCCAACTATAGCACCACTCTTTTTGATTTATCTAGGATCAAACATAATTGTCAGCATCACATTTGTTGAGGCACAGAATCAACCAAACAATGATCCAAAAACTAGATTTACCCCTATAAATAAAACACAAAATTTTTCAAATGGATACTAAAACTCTCAATTCTATAATTAAAATAGAACTGGTTGCATAATTATCATTTTATAAATTAAATAACATAGGAAATGGATTTTTAAAAATATGTCAATTTCCAAAATTTATTTAAAATAAATTGAATTTTTAATCAAAATATAAATCTAAAAAATTCTAAATATGAGTGCTTTGGTAAATCATACAACTTTGTTGTTAATTTAAAACATTCCATAAATATTTTATCTATGTAAAATAATCTCTTAATTATTTTACAAAAATAATTAAAATTGATCCAAAAATCCAAGCTTATAAAAACTTTTACAGTCTGATTAGATTGGATGAAAATAGATATTAATTTCCAATTTCCCTTAAAATTGAATATTAATTTCCAATTTCCCTTAAGTAAATTCAAAAACTACTTTATAAATATTCTGTAATTTAATTAAGTAAATTGAAATTATTTTAGATCACAAGGAATAAATTAGAAAAATGACACAAAATATTTGTTTATGGGGTTCACCAAATGGCTACATCCCTGAGTCTATCTATGAGTGTTCCAATATATTAAAAACTCTTTGAGAATAATTACAAAACCTCTCTAATAATAATATAATTCTTTCATACTAGATAATCTATCTGTGAAACAAATAAAAATAACCCTCTTTAATTTACCTGAGGTTCTTACTACCTCTATTATTTAGATATATCTCTTATACAAAATCCCTTTGTGCAAAAACATTGTTTCCTCTATAAAAACATCTATAGTTTTTGTATCTCAATGCCTCCATGGCATTGGTTGTGCATCAGCTAATATATCTACACTTGGAAATTCTTTTTGGTTTTCCCTTGTCTTTGTACATTGGTTGGGCACTAACCATTTTCTCAAATTGGGGATTTGGTTCAACAGCATGGCATTAGATTTTTCCTATTTCATCTGCCTTCATACATTGGTTGAGAATAATTAATTTTTTCCCTGTAATGTTTATTTTCCTCTAATTTTGGGTTGATGTCCCATTAAGATGGGCCATTTCCTATTGGCATATTAAATTCAAGGATCCACACATACCAGATTAAATGATCAATGCCAAAAATGGCATGATATTTAGCACCAGATGTTTTTGTGATAAACACAAGCCAAAATAGGCTCACCACACACTACCCATGTGGCTCTTTGGCACCAAGTGACTTAAAAACTTAGATTTAATGAAACCTGCCAATGTTTCAATACCACATGACAAGTCAAGAAACTCATAGTGAATCACATGCACATTATGGATGGTTCCAATATTCTATCCACATGTAGTTTATTTTAATAAATTTTAATATGCATGTAAATATCCACCAAATAAAAAGATATAATATCCCCACTAAAATAAATCAAGAACCAAAATATCTTTCCACCAATCGTATGATTCTTTGCAAGTGGGTTTCCACATGGGAAGCGGGGGGGGGGGGGGGGGGGGGGGGGGAAGAAAGTGGAGTTTAACTTCAAGTTAAAAGATATGAGATTAAAGACTTAAAATATCCCATAACTTTTCCACTTAAATAAAATGCATCCCCTTTTTAAAATGAAAATCCACGTGGGAGAGGGGGTGAGATGCATGTTAATCTTTAATTTAATAAAGATAGTATTTTCTTTATTTAATAAGGTACTTCACACTTCCCACCAAAACCAAAACTACCAACCAAGTGGAAGGCCCATGTAGAGAGTAGAGAAAAAGGTGGGTGAAGGATAAAGCATGAAAGTTAAGGGACTTAGGTTTGAAAAAAAACGTGTTCCATGCATGTCTTTAAACAAAGACTATGACCACTTTCAACACCCCCATCCAAAAAGCATGCACATGGTAAAAGGAATAAAGAATTAAAACAAAACATTATCCACCAATGAACTCCACCTAACTCTCTCACATCCCACAAAAGTTTAAACTCCATTTAAAGGATGTGTGGAATAATGGTTTTATTATTTTTAAAAATAAAGTGTTTTATTATTTTTTTAAAATAATATCCTATTTTATTTTTTTTAAACTGTCCATGTGGGGGATAATTAAAAATTAGGGACTTAGGTAAAATTATTTAATGGTTTAATAAAATAGGATATTTAAATTAATTAAATATATCCCATGGTAAAATTAAAAAAACCATTAAATAGGATAATAATTATTTAAATATATATCCCATAGTAAAATTAAAAATACCATTAAATAGGATATTAATTAATTATCATGAACCATATGAAGGGTGAAAATCCTCCAAATCAAACCTCCCCAATAAGACCGTTTTGGTCCCCAAAATGTCAAGTCACCCATTGAATCTACAAATGGTTCACTCTACTAAACATCACTACAAAATATCATGGTAATGATTCAAAAATCAAATTGAATCCTTGAAATGCCAATGAAAGAAATATCTACCCAATACCAAATTATAGATAGAAGTAAACTGCCTGCTCAATATATATACTAAAATACAAATTTTCCCAAAATAGACATACTAATCATGCCCCATATAATCTGCATATACTATTGTTAAGGTTTAAAAATGAATTTTTTCCAAAACCCAAATGTGAGAAAAATAATCCAAGTATGATAAACCAATCCCTTGGATTTTCTCTACAAGTTACTCCAATAAACCAAATTCCAAAATTAAATCATTTGGGAGTATCTCCAAGTTTAAATATGAGTTAATTCCTTTTTCAATGCATTAGGAACTCAAAAACTTATTAAGATATTAAAAATAGAGATTTTAGCAAAACCATGAATGTGATAAAATAATCCAATTATGATAAACCTATCACTCAAATTTTCTCACAACTGGTAGCTCAAAAAAAATTATGTTCAAAACTAAAATGTATACCTTTTACTATAATTTCAAAACTACTTTGAACATTTGTATGCTAATAAGATAACACAGCTATGCAAACATGAAACTAAGGAATTGCTTTCCAAACCACTTAACTAGATTGTCCTTAGATTTTACCTGAGTAGCTGTAAAGGTCATAGTTGAAACTATTGGTTTAATAATTCTTTCCTTTTTCACAACTTTCCAATGTTATTTTGGATGAAGCTGCCAACATCTATTAACCTCATGTCCTTTCCTATTACAATGAGTACAAAAAAATTTGTCCACTCTTTTGGAAAACATACTCGTACTTCCATTCTTAGAACACTATCTAGGAGAGTGGTCTTTCAAAATCTTTCCTAACAAAGATATACGTTTCCAACATTTGGATACACAGTGGTTAGACAATCCACAAAAACTACATGAATAAACATGTTTTATGTACCATAATCAAAAGGAATGTTAGAATATTTATGTTGTCTGGTAGAATTAGAATCAACATTATTGTAAGTGTGATGAAAATAATGTGTTTTACCTTCCATCCAATATGTTTTACACTTATCTATAGCACCTCTTACTTATGCTTTCTCAAAGCATTCACCTATTTCATTCTGAATACCAGATATGTATCCCAAACCTACACGATGAGGTTTATCCTCTACTTAAATGGGGTTAGCAATGCCTTGGCCATAATTTCCCATTACTTTTCTATTAAATTCCATTTTAACAGGTAATTTTGAGCCTATACTTCTAATATGTTGTTCAAACTTACAAAACTCTTTTTTATCATATTCATGATAGAAAGGAAAAGTAACTGGTGACTCAATTCACTTACAGTGCTTAATGAATCTATTTATGCACTTGTGAGAGAGAAAAGTCCTATATGAATAATGTACTTGTTTTTCTCCTTCATGCCATCATCATTTTTCAAACTTGATAAGAGCTCATCTTTAGCTTGCAACTCTTTTTTCAACCTTTCAATCTCCTCTTCAAAGGAGTAAAACTTTGCTCTCAAGAAAGAGATCTCTTCCGAAATATGCATACTAAATACTTCAATCTCATCAATTTTCTCTTATTTTTACAACTTACCCATGGTTTCCTATTCTTTAAAATAATTTATACTTCTAACACTACAAATGGAGTAAGCAACAGCCTACAAAGAATCCAACCAAATTTAAAACTAAATTTAAATTTTCACACAATCAGAAGCTAATCCTTACATTCTAACTGCTCTGATACCAAACTAATCCATAAATATTAATTATCCCCTACTAATCAATATTTTTTATTTAAAAATGATTTTTGTAATAATAAGTCATATTTCCAATTTTTAATTAAAATCAAAGGAATTGACTTTTATTTAAATCTGAATGTAAAATTAACTGAATAATTTTGAATGAGTATTTTTGTAAACTCATATAATTTTATTATTCAGATAACACATTTAAATAATATTTTTATCCTCTATAAATAATCCAAGTATATAAAAAAACATTATAGTCTACTTAGATTGGATGAAAACTGGATATTGATTTCTAATTTCCCTTAAAACTGAATATTAATTTCCAATTTCCCTTAAGTAAATCTAAAAATTACTTTATAAACATTATATAATTTAATTAAGGAAGTTGAAAGAATTTTAGATCACATAGAATAAATTTAAAAAAATGACACAGAAGATTTGTTTACGAGGTTCACCAAATGGCTACGTCCCTAGGTCCACTCTATGAGTGTTTTGATGTATTAAAAACTCTTCAAGAATAATTAAAAAACATCTTTGAGTATAATATAATTATTTTGTACCAGATAATCTATCTATTCAATAAATAAGAATAAACTTCTTTAATTTACCTGAGGTTTTTGCTACCTTTGTAATCTAGATATATCTCTTTTGTAAAATCCCTCTGTGTAAAAACACTACTGCCTCTGTAAAAACACCTACAATTTTTATATCTCAGTGTTTCCATGGAATTGGCTATGCATCAACTAATGGATCCATGCTAGTAAATTTTATTTGGTTTTCCCCTTCTTTTGTGCATTGGTTGGGCACTAACCATTTTCCTAAATTAGGGATTTGGTTCAATAGCATGGCATGGATTTTTGGTATTTCCTCTGCCTCCACATATTGGTTGAGAATAATTATTATTTTTCCCATAATGGTGAGTTTCCCTTATTTTTTGGTTGACATCCAATTAAAATAGGCCATTTTCTATTAGCATCTTAAATTTTGGGATCCATACCTACTAGATTAAATGATCAATGTCAACAATGGTGTGATGTTTAGTGCCAGATATTTTTACGATAAACACAAGCCAAAATAGGCTCACCATGTGTACCTATATGTCTCTTTGGTGTCAAGTGACTTAAAAACTTGGATTTAATGAAGCATGCCAACATTTCAATACCACGTGACAAGTCAAGAAACTCACAGTGAATTGTATGCACATTTTGGATGGTACCAATATTGTATCCACATGTACTTTCTTTTAATAAAGATTAATATGCATGTAAATCTCCACCAAATAAAAAGACACAATCTCCCCACTAAAATAAATTAACAACCAAAATATCTTTCCACCAACCATATGATTTTTGTCAAGTGGGTGTCCATGTGGGGCGGGGAAGAAAGTGGAGTTTAAATTCAAGTTAAAAGATATGAGATTAAATAATTAAAATATCCCATAAATTATCCACTTAAAAAATATGCATCCCCTTTTTAAAATGAATATCCACATAGGATATGGGGTGACATGCATGTTAATTTTTAATTTAATAAAGATAGCCTTTGTTTTGTTTAATAAGGCACTTCACACTTCCCACCAAAACCAAAACTACCAACCAAGTGGAAGACCAACATAGAGAGTAGATAAAAAGGTGGGTGAAAGATAAAACATGCATGTTAAGGGACTTAGGTTTCAAAAAAAAAACATGTTCCATGCATGTCTTTAAACAAATACTATGACCACTTTCAATGCCCCCATCCAAATAGCATGCAAATTATAAAGGGAATAAAAAAATTTTAAAAACAATATCCACCAATGAACTCCACTTAACTCTCCCACATCCCACCAAAGTGTAAACTCTATTTAAAGGATGTGTGGGATAATGGTTTTATTATTTTTTAAAATAAAGTGTTTTATTATTTTTTAAAAATAATATCCCTTTTTTTTTAAACCATCCATGTGGGAGATAATTAAAAATTAGGAACTTAGGTAAAATTATTTAATGGTTTAATAAAATAAGATATTTAATTAATTAAATATATTTCATGGTAAATTTTAAAAAACCATTAAATATGATATCAATTAATTAAATATATATCCCATGGTAAAATAAAAAATACCAATAAATAGGATATTAATTAATTATCCTAAACCATATGAAGAGTGAAAATCTTTTGGATCAAATAATTATTTATATTTTTTAAGCATTCAAATAGTTATCAAAAATAGTGGTACTTTAGGGTTGTCTTTATATACCATCACATTTACATGTAATTAAATATTTGGATCTATCAAACGTAGATGATCTCTTATTCAAGGCCTTGATCAATAAATCACTATGTTTAATGATCTAGGCTAGTTCATGTAGGGTGATATTAGCCTTGATATTCTTCATATCCTCAATAATGTTGTACCCAATTCTGCTTTGTAGTTCTACACTCTATAAATGATTATCCCTTTTTGGGGGAGGTAAATTATTGTTATCCTTTGAATATGGATGAGTAGTATAATTGTTGTATAGAGGCGTTAAAGTGGTAATATGTTGCTTATTCCTTAAATTTTAATTATTCCTCTGGAACTACTAGAATGTATGGATCCATATTTATTATCCCATGGTTCACTTTCATCCTCTATTAGGAATGGGAAGTCATAGGTTACAAAGACTATTACTATATTGGGATGTCCTAGAGCATTAGAGGAAAATGGTTCTATTAGATTAAAAAACCCTTCCTACCTATCCATCTCCATTTTAAATATCTCAAAGTTAGTGTAGAACTATATGCAGTCTAGCTCACCATATTATGTTATATTTTTAACTCGACACTAGTTAGGAAAGGTTACTTCCATCATATTTATTTTTGTCACCCTATTTGGTGGCTATTATTTAGGATTATTTCCAAACCTAATGAAAGGCTTGTTGTACCTATGGAATCCAAAACTCTGATTGGTATTTTATCCACTAGTGTTACCCATGCATTTTTTCATGTTCAAAAACTCATTACTTAATTTCTACACCATCCTATAAATATCTTCTAATTATATTTTTATGTAATTAAAATTATTACCTTATATAATAGTAGTATTGATTGGTATCAAGGAGTGATTATAGTTTTTCCAATTAAGAATAGAATTGTTCAAGAATTTAGGGTGTTGATTAGGTGGAGCATGAGTTAAAGGCACATAAGAGTATACCTAATTTTGGTTTTGGTCCACATTATTCTGATTTACATTTGGGATTGGGTAGAAAGCCAAAAAATAGGACCAAGACTAATTGGGGCCAATGATTGCATCTAGGGGTTCAATTATTTATCCACATTGATAAATTTATCATAAGCCAAAGGCAACGTATCAACACTGGTAACTCTACATCAAAAAATAAAAATCATAGGCTGTGGGACATTCTTATACATTTAAAGTGCCAACATTTTAGTGGGTTTGTAGAAATTCTCAAGCTAGGTATACATTTTCTAGAACCTAGAATTAAAGGGTCATATTGGATCATTTTATTCTTGTATTATGCTTGAAAAGTGTTGGTAAACAACACCTAAAATAGTGATATGGCCAAACTATGCCAAAAAAGTGTTTTGACATTATTCCCAAGATGTGATTGAACCTTCCAGAACATTAAGAAACTAGTCATAAGTAACATCTTACAATGTGAAAGGAAAAACTATATATGCCACATCTTTTTGGATTACATTCAATATTTTTAGAGTAATTTTGAAGTCCTTTATGTGTTATTCAATAAAAAAGGAGAAAATTAATGAAGATGCTTCTCAAATTTTTTGGGTAAATCATGCATGGCTCCAATGATGGTGATAGCAAAACCAGCTAGCCAGGTTGGAGCTTAGGCCATTGGG
Source organism: Torreya grandis (assembly GCA_037957365.1). Classification (NCBI taxonomy): domain Eukaryota; kingdom Viridiplantae; phylum Streptophyta; class Pinopsida; order Cupressales; family Taxaceae; genus Torreya; species Torreya grandis. Next base: position 2,259,577 of record JARHVA010002083.1, read on the forward strand.
AATAGTGGAACATAATGTTGTCAATTGGGATAGAATGATTGAGCCTAAGGTCCTCTTAAGATGCCTTTATCTGACCTAAATTTTCTATGGATTTCCAAATTTGGGTATATAAAATTAGTGTTTGAGGTAAACCTTGTTAATCTTCAAAGTATATTCAGTGTAACTTAAGTGATCTTTTCAAATAAATAGAAGAAGAGGTGCAAACCCTCCTAGCACTAGATAAATTATTATTGTTGTGAGTTTTATAAATAGTAGGTAATCTTGCAAGGTATCCTCTAACATTTCAAAATATATGAATTAATATTCACTCTAATGCATGAGTTACAGGGTATTGGGTTTTATGAACAAATTGTTGGTGGAATAGTGATGAGTGGAGTATTTGTTTATCATGGATGGATTTGGATAAGGATGAATCTAAACCTACTTAAGATGGGTGGATAGATGATGGATCTAACCTAAGGTGTATATAACCAAAATAAATTCAAAAATAGGGGAAGGTAAGGTAGAAAAATAAGCATGTGGGTCAAACAAAATGAAATCTTTCTAAGCAAGCACTTAAACTAAAGGTTGGACAAAAAAATTAGAAAATAATTTTTGTTTTAAGTTGATAAGAGAAAACCAATAATTAAGCACAGTTATAATTCTAAGGAAACAATAAATATAGTAAACTTAAGCATATATAACCAAATGTTACAGCATTTTTGAGATTATGTTAGCACATTTACAAGGGTATTTTGATTAACATACAAAAGGTATTCAAATTAACAATAGCACATTAATAATAATTGTATTGAAAATACAACTCATGCACAACTAGAAAACTAAGATACTAAAATGATAGCACTTCTTGCACAATCCATAATTTTGGAGAAGAATCAAGATTTTCACATCAAGACCAATTGCATAACTTTCCTCAAAATTTCCTATTAATCTTAATTTCCAAAATTATCCTCCCTTTGGGATCAAAAATATAAAAAAATATATAAGCTTGAGATGGGGATGTCTCATCTCTCAAGAAAATTCTAATATTACATCTTTATAAATATCATTATATACCAATCATCATGTAAAGTATGCATGTATAAAATTAGAAAGAGGTGTCAATTCTCATGAAAAACATGTATGTACAATGGTGTCAGTGTAGAATAAAATTTTGTGACTAAAGTACAATATATGTATATATGCAAAATAAATTAGGGACCAACATTCTGACTTAACTAATACATGAAAATACATATGTATTTTTATAGGGGTGTTGATGTGGCACTATTATAAAAATAAAATGATGTGGTAACAGTTGTGGGAGCTAAAGTGGATATAAATACTATTGTAACTTGAGTTGTAAATGGAATAGGCATTTTTATTGCATATATACTAGAAGTCACCACCAATTTAGTTATAGTATTAAAAATTAGAAGTGGCATGTAGGTGGGCCCTATCTACATTTTCTCTAGTGTGTATATTGGAGACTGAGTACCCTGAGGTGGTGCAAGTGTTTCCCCTATTTGATCTTATTGTAATTGTTGAATCCATAAAGGAATATTCAACTCAACTCATTTCTCTACTTTATCTACAAGAATAGATGAATGAGATTGCCCCAAAGGAACATGGTTGTGTGTGAATATGTCCTTAATGTAAGGAAAGGAGGTATAACTTTCCTCCATACAATGACCTAATTTTGGGTTGGTGTATCGATGATGTATTTATTTTTCCCAATTTATTTATGCAATAAAACTATAATAGAGTCGATTTGTGCAGCTTGGTTGATTTATAGTTTTGACTTGACATCCTCTTCTGCATCTCCTTCTCTATATAACACCAACTCATTGATTAACCTCTTCAAATTCTTGTATCATTATAGTTCCTCTAGAATGAGTACTTCCTTTAGTCATCCATTCATCTTCTTCATCTGATTCAATTATCTCATTGAATGACTCTATTTCTCAGTGTTTATCTTAGACACCCATTCTTATTATGTTCCTCATATTTTATCTTCTTCTTCATTGTCATAAATCTCCATAAGGTCTAATATCAGTCTACCCTTTCTCCTATCCTCCTTTCCTTAGGAAATTTTACTTGTTTATCACCTCCACATTTTGGGGTGAAATAGGAGTCTAGGGATTTATTTTGTAAGTAATTACCAGTTTAGGAGTAATAAGGGTTGGTCTTGTATAAGTTGGAATTGGTGATGAAAGGAATATATTAGTAGCAAGTGGTAATGAAATTTGTGGAGTAGTAACCACTAGATGAATAATGGATGGTGAAGGTGGTTGCCTAGAAGACTGAGGTATTATTACTGGTGGTGTTTTCATAATAGGTGTTGACTTAGGATGAGAAATAATAGAAACATAAGATAATAAATCAAGAAGACTTATTGATTTATAATCAAGGGAGGTGGTGGTAACATAGAAAATATTTTGGTTGTTACATTAGGACTTTAAGGTCTCTCCTCATTAGTTATGTGTCTAAGAGAAATAGAAATAATTGTGTATGTAGGGGATCATGGGGTAATATTAAATCTTCCTTCAACATATGTTTTCCCAAATGGGCCAGCCTACTCTTGGATGTATGCTTCTATGTGAGAAGGAGGTCCATGAATAGATTTAGAAAATCATTATTCCTTTTTAATCCATTTAGCATCTTTCTCAGTAATTTTGGGATCATATTGGATCTTATACATTAAAATCATAAAAATGTTTACCTTTCACACCTTGATAATAACCTTAGTTTCATATTCTACTTTCATGAAGACACTATTATGATTGTAGGATTTTTGTCCATAGTTAATTCTCACTTTCCTTTCATATCTCTTGATATGTTCTTTGACATTATTCTTGGGGTCCTAATGCCTAAATGGTTCCCATTTTAATCCATAATGTGTCCTTAATCTTCCAATATATTTTAAGTGTTCCCACCTTATATATTACATTTTTTTAGAGGGTTTGGGTAGATGGATGCCTACTTAACCCTTCGTAAATCAACATCCACACTATCAGTTAATTAAACAGCAATTTCCTACTCAGACAATTTCTCTGGTACAAGTCAATGTAAGTAAAAAAGGTGTTCCTTAGTAATTTATATCTTGATTATAATGTGTTTAAGATAAAAATAGTATTCTACCATTTTTTAAATAGTCTTTTTTATAGGGTTTGATAGTTTGGGCATGTTTTTATCATGTATGGCCCAATATACCATAGGGGACAAGGTCCCAGTTAACCTTTTCATTTTCTTTATAAACTTGTACACATGGAGGAAATTGAATTCATCATAAATTTTTTTCTTTGGGTATTATGTGGATGGTTTAAAGGGTTCTTCATATTTTTAATGTATAGTTACAATCATAACATCTACCACATAGGACATCATATGGAAGTTACCATCTATTAAGCTTCCTAGATTTTTGATTCATAGAATCAAATTGGAGCTGATTATCTCTTCCATGACTTTGATTTTGTTGGAGGTTAGGATAATATCCATCAATTGGACCCATATCTCATTGACATAATAAATGGTTGAAAAACCATATTTTTTATTCATTAGGGCCAATGGAAATTCTTACCCCTAGTTTGAAGATGATAATGGGGATATCAAAATTAGGGCCTTGAATTGTAAAGTTTCTTGGGTTTCTAACCCATTATTTCAACTTATTTTGGGTGTTGTGGGCAAGGATTCATGGATCTACCATGACCTATTTTTAGGTCATTTTTAATAGGAGTCGGTATTATGTCTCAAAAGCATTTCCACTTATGTATGTTGTTAAGGTTTTAATAAGTCTAAAATGCAATATTTCCCAGAGAATTTCCCATTCATAAATAAATAAAATAATAGATAAATACAAGGATTACCTCTAATTTGGTAGTTATGTTATGTAGACCAACCAATTTTATTAACATTATGTCATCTTTATACCTATATGTGAAGACTAAAAGCTAGTCCTTAACCTTGTATGGCTTGACTGCATCAACCTCATCCCAAATAGTGGAGTAATATTTTAAATCATGGTTCAAGGCCATTGGATCAAGTTATATCAGTGTATTTGGTTGATCCTAAAATTGAATATGTAAAAGGAGCTGGAGTGTGATATGAGGAAGTCATTAAAACTATGGTCTAAAAATGCATGTGCTATGAAAATTTTATAAACTCTTGGTCATAATAGAGTTCTAAATTCATAGTTTGTAATGGAGCTCTAAAATTCATAGTTTATAATTGATAGCTAGAAGGCAATGTGATTAGACTAAATGTGGCAATTTTAAATATATTACTTTAGATGTGTTGGCTTTGATAATTGAATGTATTAATTCACCAATTCATATCAATTAATAGTAGTAATAAATTTCACTCCATTACCTATATATTCTTTCCATTTGAATTTCATAATAATTATTTCCATGGATTTTATTTCTATGTGGCTTCTTTTGCCTTCTCCCCAGTGCCTAGTTAGCATAATGAGATAGATGTCTCTAGTCATCAAAATGGTTGCATCAAAGGGGTAAGGTTATCTAATACTATTATTTACCCATGTAATGGGAGAGAATATTTTAATGGGAATAAATTCCATTAGGGTATTTGTATTATATAATACCTCAATTATAATCAATTATGACCATTTAGTGATCCAATATATAAAATACTTCAATTAATCATGACAATTACATCTAGATATAATCATAAAATCTAGAAATGTGTATGTTGTTATAACTAGAAATTAATTTAATTTAATCAATCACTGACATTAATAATGACTTGGAGTGATAATATGGATGTATTTAACCTCTTTCATTAGGGAAAAAGTGTAGTAGCATAGTTTTTATAATAAAAAGTTTAAAATTTATTTAAATGACTATCCCCCATATTATAGTGAGTATAAATAGGATCCCTCTTCCTATTTACATATATGTATATAGGGTTATGTTTTTATATATAGGTAAAATGGCTATAGATAGGGGTCCTAAAATTGTCCCCTCAACCTGTCAAGATAGGCCTTGATTTTTTCTCCCTAATATTAAGTCAGTCACATTAATAAACTCTAAAGCATTGACTATACCTACAACTAGAAATAACTAAAAATTAAAACCATACATGGATTAAATAGTATAATAAATCTTAATCTAAATAAACAACCCTTATGAATGAATATTTCCCTTATACTTAATTGGTTGGTTAGGACTAATAACTGAATAGTCAATTATGGACTTTTATCATAGATTCATACTAGCATCTCCATAACCTATGTGATAGGTTTTGATATAATCATTTCCCACTTCATAAACAATGGAAATATCATATCAATATTGAGGTTTGGTGTCTTACAATAGAGGTAGAGGTAAGAGAATGAGATGGCCAACTTTATATCATAGGTTTGGCATCATAGAATAGTGCATATATATACCCAAGAGAGATACTCTATATTTTTTAATAGAATGGTGATTTGACCACTCTTTATATTAATGTTTTAACATACAAAATAAAAAAAATTCCTTTATTTCTAACATATTAGGAAACTAATAGAATAAAAATGACCAAATTAATTGTTGAGGAGATCAAATAATTATCGACTCATAGAATGGATTCAATGAATGCCAAACTAAAATAAGTTCATCTACATAATGTAAAGGACTATCATGACTATCAATCCTAATCCCATACTAATTATAGGGTGGTTCCTTCAATCTCTATTTAATGATGGGTCATTTTTTGGGTTTGAGCAAGGGTATTTATAATGTAATGATGAGATAACATATGGCCATGGGATCAATTTTGAGATAAAATATTTATGCCTCATTTATTTCATTTTTAAATCACATGTATATTATCTATATAATCAATCATATAATCATTTCTCCATCTCACTATATATAAACTATTCATATATATGCAATACAACTAGTCGATCTGATGGTGTACTCATGCTACATAAAGAATCACTATCCATAATAGCCATATAGATATATAAGGCCCCTATATATCTATATGGGGAGATGGGTAGGGTTATAAATCCCCTTTAATTCATAATAATTTCATTTCCATATAGATTCTATATATATATATATATATGAGGAGCATTTATATATATGGTGCCAAGTGTTGATAAGAAAGGTAGGACTTATCTTTCCATTTGTCCTTTTTTGAGTAGAGAAAGTAAAGCAGGGGAATCAAGAAAAGATGTCCATTTGTCCATTTTATGGTGTCTTTTGACTTAAAATATTCATTATAAGTCAATAGAATCATTATATTAGTTATTTTGTGTGTCTAAGTGGCCCTTTTAACTTTTCCCACCAAAATAGGCAATTGAAAATTTAAATGTGTTGTAGCATGTTAGGAGTATTTTATGAGATAATTGAGGAATTTCATGCTAGTGAAAGCTTTTGTAGGGTCTCAATTTAGTCAATATTGGTGATAAGAAGTTGATTTATTTACATAACCTTATAAAGGTGGAAAAAACAAGAAATGTTAAATGTAAAAGCCCCTTTTGAAGTAGTTGTCAAAAGTGGTTACAAGTAAGTGAGTAGTTCAAAAGGTAGTTTCTTGTTTTTAACAAGGTTTTGGATTGAATAAAGAGTTAGAGTTTCATAGAAAAGGATCTATTAAGTAGTTAGTAGGAGGTTAGAATGTAGGTTTTGAGAGGCAAAGTAGGAAAATGAAATGAAGACATTGAGAAAACCCTATTTTCTACCATAAGATAGTATAAACAGTGTAAGAAGATATTTAAAGATAGTCTATATAAAACAAGTGATTTGTATCTATGTATTGATCTCATTAAATATGGATATTGATATTTTTAAAGTTTTTAATCTTTATTTTATGCATTCTGTGTTGTTAAAGATGATAAGAACTATCCTTTTGTAAGATTTCAACAGGAACTCAGTATAAATTTTGAAACTTGAAAGATTGGTAAATAAAATAACCCTTCTAAATGAGTTAAGGTGTAATTAAATATGAATTCACATGTATAGTTTTCAATATAATATTGTAATTTTTTAATCATGAACATATGATGATATCTATAACCAAATAGGAAAAGGTTATGTGCTTTGTTTGGTGGTCTGTAATAAGAAACTTATTTGTAGTAGAAGTAACAGATGGTGCAGGGTATGTGATGGTACAAAGTTAGAATATAAACTTGATATGTTGGAAATAAATCTTGAAATAGTGTCTTAATAACTTTGGTTCAATTTATTATGCATACAAGACCCCTATTTAAGCATTTATAGACTATGTATGTAATCTAGGTGGTAAGACAGAGTCAAGGAATCTTGATTGTTATGATTGAAGGTTTGATTTAATGTGATCCCTATGGTGAGGAAATGGAGTAAGACTAAAAATGGGCTAGTAAATAACCATTGAACATCATTTCAAAGATAAGAGGTAAGTAAACATGCATTTTTAAACCGTGTATGTATTGATCCAGGTAGACTATAGCTAAAAGATGTTGTAAAATACATATCTAGAACATGTTTGAGGGGGAAAAAGTGTATTTTAATCATTTATAATTTTTAGATAGGTCATAAAAACCTTATAAAATCCTCTTAAAATATTTAAATGTAAGGATATTAACACTAACTTGAGACAGACCCACTCAGGGTTACACAATACAAGAAGAGACTTATAGGAATTTAAGAAAACAAGTAAGGAATAAATTGAATCTTTGATCAAGCCAATAAAATTTTTGTAAATTATGTTTTCAAGTTTATAATACCTTATTTGGGTCATTTGAGCATCTAAAATTTAGTGAAAACCATTTAAATCCATCTTGAGCCCTCTCGAGCCTATGTAGTCTACAAAAACCCTAGATTAGGGTTAAGTTGGTAAAAATCCAATACCTCAAATTATGACAAATGGAATTCACCAAAAAAAATTAATTTGGAAGAGGATAATGTGAAAAATAATACTTTTATGGTTTCAAACCTATAGGATTCGATACGTACAGAATAAAAGTGATTGAGTGGTTAACATACCTAATAAGGCCTAATACAGGGCTAATCTACAAAAGAGAAGATGCTAGAAATGATGTCTATAGAAAGATTAAATGAATTGAAATTTTTAAATACCCCAAATGTGATAAATTTTATTTGAAAATAATCTAAGTTTCTCAGTATTCTATTGTACCAATCCATACTAGCCAAATTTCAACAAAAAAAGGCTACTAGAAGCACAAGTTGAGGTTTTGATATGACAAGTGAATTATTAAGAATGAAAGGAGGATTTAATATGGATGAGAAACATATATCAATCATAATATGGATTTTATATGTTAAATGTTGTGAACATTGAACCCTATCAAGAGTTGAAGGCAGTTTGGTCTAAAGAAACCAATAACTTTAGTTTAGGCCAATGTGAGTGATTGAAATAAAAGAGAGAGTGACAAAATTATGTGGAAGTGATATGTTTGTAAGAATTTATTGATGGTTTAGGAATAAAAATTAGATTTATAATCATCAAGAAGCCTAGATAATTGGTCTATGAAAAGTTTAACATGAAATTAGGAAAGAGAATTTGCCTATAAGAACAAGAACAAATGAAGGAGTTTCTTTGAATGATTATGGTTTACATGTATCAAAGTTTATGTTATGGGTAAAAAATAGAATGATGATTTTAATCATTTGGTATCAAAGTGAGGATCAGTTTCATGGGAAGATAAATCAAGGAAAGCCAACAAGTAAAATGGTATAAATTATGTTTTGTTTTTCATTTGAGTTTTAATGCATTGATGAGACACTGTGAAGTATGCATGAAGGTTGAGATAAGTTAGTAGCTATTATTGATCCATTAGAGGCTTAAATGAGTGATAGATATGTTTATAAATCTCAAAGAGGAGCTAAAATTTGATTTTAAGGAGAGAGAGTGTCTCAGTGGAAGGATAAGAGTAAATTACCCAGGTGAGGTCATAGTAAATGAGATAGACATACTGAGAGGTCAAGATGTGAAAAGTGAGTGAAGGATTATTAAAAATAGGTATAGGTTAGGATGGGGCCAAGGAGTTGTTAAAAATATTGAAGGATATGAGGAAAGATAAAAAATAAGAAAATGATGAGAGAAGCTACCACAAGAAGAAGAAGATGCAAGATGACACCAAGAAGAGTATAGAGATGGAGACAGATATGGCTAAAATGAGGAAGAATATGGATAGGTTTTTGGTTATGCTAGAGAAAATAAGAGAAATGATAATCCCATATTATGTATGGGTGATGAGGAAGAAGCCATTCAAGTGGCCAATCAAGTAATAGATGAAGAAACGAAAGATGGAAGCCATGAGATATGAAATAAGGTATAAGAAATTGATTTGTAAGCAATTCAAAAGAGAAATGATGAGATATAGGTTTATTTAATAGCCAAATCAAAAAGTAGAAGAAGATAAACAGTAATTTGAGATGGAAGAGATGCATGTGAGTGAAGAAAAAGAATATGGTTACAGCTAGCTGAGTGATGGGAATGATAAAGAAGAAAGAGATCAATTTGAAAGCTTCATAGAAGACTTAGAAAATGAAATGTAGTTGATGGGCAAAGGTGTGGAATTTTATTGAAAGTTTTTATATGACAATAGTGATCAATTAGAGGTAGAAGTGGTATCCTTGGAGAGAGCATTAAATGATGAAGTGAGAAAAAAGGATGAGATGGTATAGGTTGTAGTAGCTGAGGAGTTTGTGAAGGAAGAAAAAGAGTAAGAGAAAGCCTTAGTTACAGCAGTACAAAAAAAAGGAAGAAACTAAGCATGATACTAGTATTTTTATGGTTAAAATAATGGTGATGATAGTATGGAAAGATAAGAGTGTGGTGCAAGTATATTTTTAGTAGTGTTTGGGGGTATATACAACTCATGTGATATAGGTAAATAAGTAAGAGAGAGTGCACATGGAGTGCAAGTAAATGATGCAAGTAAAAAAGGACATGAGACAAGAAAAATAGTGTTTAATCGAGGCAAACAAGAGATCAAAGAGGAGCAGCAGGAGTTTAGTGGAATAATAGTAGCAAAAGAGGATTATCCAAGGAACTTAAATTGGAAGACAAGGAAGGAGTATGCAACAGTGCAATAGATTTTAATTTCTCCCTTCCCTAGGAGTATGATGTAGGGGCATCAAGAAAAGATGTCCATTTGGCCATTTGATGGTGTCCTTGGTCTTAAAACATGCCTTATAAGGCATTAGAGTCATTATATTAGTTCCTTTGTGTGTCTAGGTGGCCCTTTTGGATTTTCCCACCAAAATGAGTATTTGAAAATTTAAATGTGTTATAGCATGTTAGGAGTCTTTTGTGAGGTCATTGAGGAATGTCATGCTAGTGAAAGTTTTTGTAAGGTCTTAAGTGAGTCAATGTTTGTGATAAGAAGTTGATTTACATATATAACCATAGAAAGGTGGAAAAATCAAAAAATGTTGAATGTAAAAGCCCCTTTTGAAGTAGTTTTCAAAAGTAGTTACAAGTAAGTGGGTAATTAGAAAGGTAGTTTCTTATTTTTAATAAGTTTTTGGATTGAATAAAGAGTTCGAGTTTCGTAGAAGAGGAATTAGGAAGTAGTCAGTAGGAATTTATCATGTAGATTTGGAGAGATAGATCAGGATAATGAAATGAAGACATTGAGAAAACCCTATTTTCTACCATAAGATAGTATAGACAGTGTAAAAAGACATTAAAAGATAGTATATATAAAACAAGTGCTTTATATCTCTATATTTATCTCATTCAAGATGGATATTGATATGCTAAAAGTTTTGAATCTTTAGTTTATGCATTCTATATGCAATCAAAAATGCATCATGTCTATAAATCATTATTGGCTTGGAGAAGATAGATCATACCTATACCTCTAATTGGAATACATTTGTTAAGTGGAAGCATGACCAATATGGGGATCTACGAGACCTAATTAAGGTATCACTTATCATAATACACCATGTGAGGTAGGGTTCTAAAGACTATAGTCTAACACAATTAGACAACAACCCTAAGAGTCCTAAGGTTTAATATTCACCTATTCTAATAAATAAGAAAGTAAATCTAATCTAGTAAACACCAAATCTTGTGGCACAAAGTAGGGGTTAGAAACAAAAAAACAACTAAGATAAACATACATAGAAGACATATACTCATGTCAAAATATATGAAATACTAATACATGTGAATAAAATCATAACTATGTTATCTATCTACTCTTACAAAGGAGAAATAAAATTAGGAATACTTACCTTGAAGATGAACCTACTGAACCTTAATATCTCCCTTGGCCAAGGTGCTTTTTAAGAGATTGTTGTGGTATGTAAAGATAACAAATAAAAATTAGCTCTAGGATACACAACCTATCTGTACATCCAAAATACTTCTCCATAAGATAAGATTTGTATCTCTAAATAAAGTATGGAACCCTAAGCTTTATTCCTCAAGTATAATGGTCAATAAGTAGATGTTCATTCACATTTATACATCTTCACTTCTATTCTTACAAATGGTTGGAAATGAACTTCTATACATAGGTAGATCTTGCCCTAAATTCTCTTTGAAATGTTAGCTATACAGGGTCGACCCAATCAAACTTGTATGTTTTGGGGGACAATTCACTAAGTCTGAGCTAGGTTGATCCAAGGGCTAACAAACTCAAAGAGTGAAAAATACACCTAAACTATACAAAATCAACCCAGTTGACCTAATATAGCTAACTTTCCAAAAGGGTGTTAAGGCAAGAAAAGGAGGGATAAAGCATGATAATGATAGTAATGGGTAGGAATGAGAAGAATAAGCTTAAGGTCAATGGTTCTAGGAGACAAGTGTGTAGATGACAAGTGGTAAAAGGGATAACAATATTACAAATCACCAATGGTTTTCCCACCCCTTTATCGATACACCCCTTAAGGCATCCACTTAGAGAGATTGAGACTTAATAGGTTCCTACAAGATATAAAGTGTCAATATCATATAAGTACAACACAGGATGGTGCTTTAAGAAATAGAACAAGATAACACACAATGTTGATGTTAAGTAAAGTGTAGTAAGCAATAAATAAGATAAATTAAAGGATAGAATTGAAAAACATATACCTTTACTTAGCTTAGTGTTGTAAATAAATAAGTAGGCTAAAAGAAAAAGTGAAGGCATCCCATGTGAAGAACATTAGGTGAATCTATAAAAGTTAGTACAAAAAATAGCCAAAAATTGAAATTTGTGGAAGATAGGCATATAGTAGTGGAAAATAATCTATAAGTCATCATGAATCCAATGCATTTTATGGTTTGAAAAATAGATGAGTAAAAACAAAAATATAGAGAAAATAAGGAATCTACCTGAAAAGAAGTGAAAAATTGGAATTGTTGAAAAGTGTTTTTAAATAGGAGAAAAGACAAGTCATTTGGTTATTTTAACTTATGAAGGAGAGAAAAAAGAGCTATAGATATCAAACAAGCTAGGATGGTGAGGAGATGATAAACTAGATGAGAGGGACACCCAGAGGCAGTAGTGGGTGTAATACAGGTATGCAACTATGAACTCAAACCAGTTTTTGAAATTTATTATGAATTAAGTGTATTTTAAGTAATTTTGAATTTTAAGCATTTTTAGATGTCAAAATGAGACAAAATTAGATCTATGGGTAGAAAACATCAAGACAAAAAATGGGTTTTGAGGAATTATGAATAAAGTGGGAAAATGAACTTTTTTAGTAAAATGTAAGGGGTCGATAGGCAAAATGAACTAGGCCAACCTAGTCGACCCAGGAGGTTGAAACTAGGTAGAATCCAGTGTTGACCCAGTAGGTATGGGTCAACCCTGTACATTCTATAGGCTACCAACCTAATGTAGTTTACTAACTAGTTTGAAAGGTCCATAATGACAATGCAACAATAGGAAGAGGAAAATAATAGGTTTGACTAAGATTTTGGAGTCAACAAGGGCAAAAATAGGGAATTTTTGGTCAAACTAGTTTGACCAAAGAACCAAAATAAGCATAGAAAAACATGTATAAGGCTAAAAAAGGGATAGAATGGCCTAATGACCAAAGAAGGGAAAAAGTATCTATTAGGCTAGAAATAAGGTAAAATGAATAAAAATGAATAAGTTAAAAGGCAATTAGGCCTATTTTTTATTTAAAAATGTAAAAAAGATTATATGGTGACTATATATGACATGAAGGAACTGATACATCCTTTGTTGTTTCTTAGTTGTAAATATGATATAGGTTTTGGAGGTTAGTGGATGTGTTCTAGTTACCAGCATTATTAGAGTGATTTTTAGATGGAAATAGGGCTATACTAGTATCCATAGGTTTAGGAGGTATAGTTGATATGTGTAGGATCCCCATGAGTGCTAATATGTTAGTCATGTTCCTTGGTTTTTGGGAATCACTGACTAACACTTTTATATGGGACATGGATGGGAATGTGATATACGTGTCCATCACACTAGAGGAAGTCCATGTCATCCTTGAGATGCCCATAGTAGGAGCATCAATGACCATAGGGATACCAAAAAGCATAGAGGAGAGGAAAGCCTTATCCATGTGGGCTAGAGGCTCAAAGATGATTTTAGGAGGATGGAGAGTTAATATAGATGATATATATACATTATAGATTTTTGATATCTAAAAAGATATGATAGGGCTTATGACACATCAGGTGTTATGTCACAAGTTAGATGGTAATGTACCTTTGTTCATGGTAGCCTTGAGTAGAATGATGTTAAATGAGTGAGTTTTATATGATCTAGGGTCTATCATCTAGGTCTAGCTCATACATGATCTATATGAGATGTTGGTCAGAGGGTAGAAGTCCATGAGACCAATAATATTGCTGACAGCTTGGATATATGAGAGGTTTCTTATGTATCGGCTAGCCAAGTTACCCCATATGGTCGATGATAGGTTGCCTCAAGTACAGAGATAGAGATAGGACTAGGTATCATATGACATGCCCCACATTCTAGTGCTATATTTAGTGATATGTTCAAGCATAGTGTAGTAGCCATATGAACACATAGTGACTACATGGGTGAGCTAGCACATAGTTTCACTAGTGATAGTGAGGATAGAGGTGGTTGGACACTATACATAGTGGAGAGAGCCACATCTAGTGGTATGGGTACTAGGATAGATGGGCTTGCCTCATCCAACAACATTGATACTAATTCCCAAGCCATGGGAAAGGAGAGGACTAAGACCACTAATAATAATACCAATACTCAGACCACATCATGAGCAATCATGGACTGGTTGAGCATGATAGGGAGCAGAGTAAGAGGATAGGGAGAAAGTAAAGATATAAGATATACTACTATTAGTTCTATAGTAGGAAGAGTTATGACCATTGAGGACTTGATGGTGATGGAGGTAGCAGAAGATAGTAGAGATCAATGTCATCCCTAATGAGCTAGCATAGGATCCAAAGGAGGGATAGATAATAAAGAGACCGCTTAAGTGAAGGTTAAGACAAACATGATCCATGATAAAGGGATTTGAATTAAGGAGGTAGACTACAGAGGAGGTATTGTGAGGTTGTGTAGATGGGGAGACTATTTTAGGTGGTCATGTAGATGTTTATACCATAATAGTTGAGACATAGACATGTAAGAAAAGATGGTTAAAATATTACTTTAAGTTCTTATTTAGAAGTAGAGATAGATATTTTGAGATATAACAATGATATAATATCTATCTAGTGTGATTTTTTAGGCATAATTGAGGATGTAGAGGAGAGATGGGGGTATTTAGTGAGGGGATCACTCTATGATGTCTTGGATGAGACTCTACAGCCATATGACCCTACTACATTGGAGGACCCCAGTGTACCATCTACCCTAGCTCAAACAAGCTAGTTTAAAAAAGCTAGGGAGGAAGTGAGATAGATATGGGCATAGAGAGAGAGAGGATGTAGCCACTAGTATATATGGGTTTAGGCAATATGTGGGCATGGTAGGCCCTAACTCAAGAGAGCTACACATCTGGTCATAGTGATGTAGATGATAGAGATCCAAGCCTAATTGACATAGTCATAGGTGTAGGTAGTGCACCTACAGGGATAGGTAAAGGGTTGAGATCCTAGATGAATTATTTATAGCATACTATCCAGAGGATTCAGCTCAAGGCCTTAGTAGGCAGCATGGCAAGGCCATGAAATAGACAGGATGGAGCCCAGCCATAGAACTGGAGCATTGTATATGGTTATATTTATTGTATCAAATTTAGGAGAAATATATGCATATATATATATGGATCATGTTGGAATATTGATGTTGATTGTGTATGTTGTCATTATGTTTTATTATTGTTGTTTATTATGGTTGTGGTTGTAGATGCTTTAGATATATTTATTTCTAGCACATGTATTTTAGCTTTGTTGTAGATGCTATAGGAAATATATGAGATGTGGATTCTTTTCTATCATTATGAAAAACACATGCATGGTTAAAAAGAAATAGGAAAAAAGGACTTGGAAAAATATAATCAATCAATAAAATGTACTACACATTATTTCAAGCTAGGAAATGTGTAACTACAATAAATGATTAAGTATAAAAAAGCCAAGAAATGGTAAACAAGATGGCAAAAAAGGATTTGTTTTTAAACCAAAGTGAAATTTTTTTGCATGAAATTAAAACAAGTAAATTCATACTAATTCATGTTGGGAAGTATGAAAACAATGTAATAAAATGGAAGAAGTCATATAAAAGGTCACAAATGGGATAAAAACAAATCAACGAAGGCAAAATTGGCAAAAGATTGGTCTTAAATTTATCACACCAATTCAAGCTAGGAAGTATGAAAATTTTCAAGAAATAGTTGTATTCTTACATGAACTCCAAAAATAAGAAGTTAAATAGGTGGAATAGAAATTAAGTAAGCATAAAACACACTAAATTAAGCTGGGAAGCATGTCAATGATGTGTAACTTCATAATCGATCGAATCTTATCTCATATTTGACACATGTAATTTTGGATTGTGACTTGGGTATTGAAAAAAAAATTAGGAATGTTGGGTCCTATCCATGATCTTACAAAACAACTTGCAAATAGAACACCTAGGATATAATAACTAATAAAAATTAGGTAATCAAGGATGTGGGTAATAAGAAGGAAAATATGGTAATTTATGAGGGACACTAGGTCGTATCCATGGTCTTATAAAGCAACTCATAAATGAAATCCCAAGGGGAGTGATCAGTAGACAAAATAATATTTCTCAAGAGGAAATATGAGGGATATAGGGAGTGAAAAATGGAATGTAAAAATAAAGACTTAGGAATCTTATGAGAAGACCTTAGGAGACAGGAGTCATACTAAGGACATGAGAAGACACAGAGTGACTAGTGGTCATCTAGGTACAAAGGAACCTTGTTCACTATAGACAAAGATTTATAGGAAAATAGGTGTGCTACTAAGATCAACTCATGAAGGTAGATTGGTATAAGAAAAATTAAAATGGACCTACCTTCCCATGATGTGTTCCCCATTATTTAGGACCCCTTACAGAATCATCAGTCTACTGCAAAGATTGGGTACTTACATGAGAAAGTAGGTACCACTAAAAGATTTGTTTCATTCTCCTCTTCTAATCTACTAGATTACCACACCCCAAGGGAACTTGACTCTATCATGAGGCCAACTTTGAAGTTTTAGATTTGACTAGAAGAAGGATATGTGCTTTGAATCACTACTTTTAATGTGATTGGACTTTTAAGAATAATTTTACCTTTTTTATCATTGTTTTTTGTTTAAATGAATTGGCTTTTAACTCTTTATGGCTTTTTAATATTCCTCCTCCATACAGATTTGGAATGACCAAACATGAGATATGTAGTGAGACACACGAATGAGATTTAGGTGAAGGCTAAAGGAAGCTAAGTAACCAAAGACAAAAAATGACTAGGGCACTTAGGCTTGATAATTAACTAGCATGTGATCTCAATTTTCAACCATATATATGCTTAGTTTATGGAAAAGGAAGAATAGAAAAAGGAGATCCAAAAATTGGACTGGTGTAAGGAGATAGTAATGAGTAGGATTTTTTTCTAACTGATCACATGGTAAAAGGGAGACAATGACCAAAGGGAATAAGGTTTTTATAACCAAGTCACAATGATAATTAACCATGAAAAATGAAGATAAGAAATAAAATAATCATAAAGAGGAAAGAAAAGAGTTTTGATAAAAAATCAAGCAAGAGAGAGAAAGTAATTATAAATAACTACAAACATATGTGAAATATAAATGATAAGATAAGCAAGATATAGTATAATTAAGATCACCATATATGATAAAGAAAAATTTGACATGGTGTCAAAAGATATAATAGATAGATAACGATAATATTGGAGCATACATCCAACCTAAATGAAAATATGAAAGCACCATGCATGTGCTCATAAATACTAATAAATATATCCACACATATTATCCAAAATATTAGATAAATCTCTATGAAGCTAGAGATAAATTGTTGTTAATATCTTGTCGATATTAAATAAATATTAGGCAAATAATTTTCTTTTAATCTCCTCCATATAAAAAGTAGGAATGCTCAATGGGTCATGTTGAGGAGGGAAATTAGGCAAGGGATGTTCGAGAGAATGCGTGAGAGAAATATCTATGGGAGATGTAGAAATCATCAATATAAAAGGATCCATAGGTGAGGGAATTTCCATGTGTGAAGGAATCATGGGTGGCAATGGAATAGATGATGGTAAAGGGAATAAAAGAGGTGATGGAACATAAGAGGTAGAGCCATGGGATAATAAAGAGGAGCCTTCTTATGGGTATGACCTATAGGAGGAGTGTTAGAAGGTCTAGGAATGGCTATAAGGTGATCCTTAAGATGTTGTTGAAGGATGTGGTAATGATCCATATGATGGGTATCACATAGATGCCATAGACAATATACCTAGCCATACTTGGGTAAATATTTAGGAAGTACCTTTGGGGGAGGTATGGATTTTTCTAATGATGGGGAAGAAGGATGTAAGGTATCAATATATTATTGTAACTTGTGATAATGGGTAGAATCATGATTATCTATCACATGGAAGCAATAGATATGCTTGTGAGTGGTTTTATTATAAGTACTCATAGAAGGATGTTTAATAGGAGTGGAAGAAGAGGGAAAAGACTCTTCATCCCATTTGTGGGAAATTTCACCATATTAGTCAAAGGAATCAAACCATCACCAAGGGATGGTGATGATGAGGAAGGAATGGAACTAGGCTCAATCAAAGGAGTAATGAAATCAGAAATAGGGGTAGGATCAACAAAAATAGGAGTGAAAATAGGATAAACTATAGTGGGCTCTATTGAGTGAGGAGTGGGATCTATAGAAATTCTAAGGAGAGTCACACTAACCTCAAGGTTAAAATAGCTATGAGGGTCAGGGTACCTAGAAAATTGGTAAGTCCCCATCATAACATGATCCATGAGCATATTCATATGTGGCTCCTTAGAAGCTGGATGTGTCAACACCATCTCTACCCTATGATAAAGTTGAAAAATACAAAAATTAAGAAATATAAGTGAAGGAAAATGATCAGATACATGAAAAGACTCAAGTAAAGAAGAATGATAATGAACAATCTTGGCATCATGGGCTTGTATAAGACCACCTAACAATGGTTCATCTAAAGAATAGCCATCATCATAATCTAGGGTGTGAAGGTCAATGATGCAATTATGGATGACCTTATCATTTGAATAAGTGTGGTGAATAAAATGTTGAGTCTTGGTCAAGACTACGGGAATATCATCATAATGAGGCTTACAAGAATGAAGATGTAAGGAATCAAGAATTTGCAAGATGAGGTGAGGCAAGAGATCAACCATTTTAATATTTAGGTTAATTTCATCAAGCTCATCATCATAATTTAAGAGGTTAAGAGGAATGTTCCCAAAGAGTTTAGGATGCCCATTGTGACCTTAGGTTGAATAAATGGGAAAGTTGAGACATTGAGACTCATGGAGTGGAACTCTTGAAAAAGGCTCAAGAGTATGATTTTAAAATTGTTCAAAATTCCAAGGGTTAATGTTACCTTGAATCTTGTACATGGCTCCATTATGAGGGAATTTTATGTATTGGTAGGCAAAAGAAGCAATAGCTCTCATGTGGTGAGTCCATGGCCTACCAAGAAAGATGTTATAATAAAGGGAAAAGTTAAATATCATCACCTTATTTTAATACATCTCTTCATATTATTTTAATATACTATCCTTGGGTAAAAATAAAGCTTCCTCCCATCCTTCTAGAGGAGGATGAGTAACATTCATCTCAAAAAGTAGCTACATAAGATGATTTTTATGACGTGGATAAATCCTCATAAGCTCAAGGAAAGGAATTTGGGATGGGAGACTAGTGAGTTGTATAATGGGATCCCACTCATCATAACCCATAAAAATATTATTAGATATAGGTGCATAATGGTTAAGAAGGTTTTTATAAGGAGGAACTGAAATGTATTGGTATTTATGTTGATAAGAATAATAAGGTTTATAACAAGGTTGTAAATCATTTTGTGATGATGAAGTAGTTGGTTCAAGTTGATTTAGAGAAATGGTAGATTAAGTGTTAGTAGAATCTTGATTATCATTAGTATTGGAAGATTATGGAATATTGGTATAAATATAATGGGAAGTGTTATCCAAGGAAGAATCATAAATCAAATTTTCAAAGGTTATAAGATCTTCTTGCCCCAACTCATTTAAATGAGTTAGAGAATAATATTAGATAACATGACATGTTTTAGATGAAGGAAGAGTGTAGATAGGTTGTGAATCAATGAAATCCACCACCCTTAACATATTAGTCATGATAACCACATTCTCTTTAGAATTGGGGTCAATAAGACTTTCTCCATTTATGGTAGAAGGGGTGGGCTTGTCTTGGGTGTCTTGAATAGGTTGATGATTAGGAAGAGGGTCTTTATAGATAGCCAAATGAGCATTTGCTTGATTCAAGGCTTGAGTTTTGTCATGTGTTTTATAGTCTTTAAAATCATTCTCATAAGCTTTTTGACACTTTCAAATGATGAAATCATGATCAAAATTAGGTCCAAGAAGAAATTCCATAGCTAAATTATGAAGTGGTTTATAGGTCTCATTAGAATGACCCCAACTAGCATGAAACCAACAAAACTATTTAGGATCATACCAGGATTTCATAGGATGAGTAGGGTCAAGCTCTCATAAAAGAGGCATGGGTAGATGCTTAATCAATTCAGTTGAGGATAGAGGTTTGTGAATGTTGATGTTATTTGGTAAAGATAAATGAGGGTTAGTATATTGTTGAGAAGGGGGATTTGGTTCCAAAGATTGGTTAGGAATGATAACTTGAACATTTTGAATGGTGTCATAAGAATTGGTAAGACCATCATTGGTAACATTGGAATTTTTGTTCTTAAGTAAAGATGAGGACCCACAAAAGGTTTGGGTGGCTTGAATTGATGCATTAGGAAATCTTATCATTTAGCTTAGTCAATAGCCTCCTCCAAGATACATGGAGAGAGACTGAAGCATTGGTAAAGAGATGGAAAAGATTATCATCAGCCATGTTATGTTTACATTTATTTGAAAAAGTCTTCCAAATTTTAACAAAGGCTTGAATGGTTTCATTTTCATTTTATTTGCAATTTATGAAATGGGCCAAAGTGTTTTTGGGAAGATCACTAGTTTAGAATTCTTGAACTAAATCATTCACTAAATCCTCTAAACTAGTAATGGAATTAGGTCTAAGTTGATTGTACCAATCTAAGGCATCACTTGTGAGGGTTTTGGAAAGAAGATTGGTAGTAGAAAAGGTGTTTAATTTGACCCAATCCTTATAAATATTTCCAAATGTCTTAATATGAAGGGTAGGATCAGTTGATATATTATAAGAAAGTGTAGGTGTTATACCTCCTATGTAAATATTATCAATTAGAGTAGTAAGAGGTTCATTTTGAAAATGCTTAATGGTTTTATTGACCAAAGGAGGTTGAGGAATGAGATTGCCTTGATAATATCAAAGAGGAGATGGGGGAACATTTTGGTTATGTATGCCCCAAGCTATTGGTCAAGGATGAGATTGAAGATGGAGAAGGTGGTTTTGCATTCTCATCATTTGATTTGTGTTATGAGCTTGAAATGTAATCATTTGATTGAGATTTTAAAACAAAATTTGATGTGTTTGATTAGTATTAGGGTTAGCATTAGTGTTATTATTAGTGGCTTGGGTACCACTATTGGTAATGATAGGAGCTTAAGAGGAATTATCAGAATGTGATGCACTAGTGTCAAAATTTGCTTGTGTAGCAAAAGATAGACTAGTGAGTGGTTGAAAGGAAGAAGTACTAGAAGAATGATTGCCTTGGGTAGCAAAAAAATCACTAGTATATAGATTAAGGATAGTGGATCTTAAGAGAGGCCCACTCGATGTAGAACTTTCCATGTTAGTGGATATACTGGGCATGGAGGTAGAAGAAGTTATAAAAGAAGAGGCCATGGTATGAGAAGGAGTCATAATCAAAGGAAGAGGCTGAGAATCAAAGAAATTGGTACCCTTTAATCTAGTTGATAATGTAGGAGTAGGTGAAAGAGGTTCTTCAACTTGAATACTAATCATAAGATTGTAAATGGTATAAGGATCCTTTCCTCAATGTTGAGGAAATTTAGAGATAAAGAAGAGAATTTTAGGATTATACTCTAACTCAAGTTGGTCCTCTGAGAAAAGAGGAGAATTATGATATAAATAGGTATTAGAAGGGGTCCCATATTTCATTATGTGAGTGGTAATATGAATGTTACTAGCATCCAAGAGAGGAGCCCTACTCTGTCTATGAGAGACCCTATGAGGATTGGTAAAGTTCATCATGTTTTTTGACTACAACTCAGTGTCACTATCAAGTAAAAAGTTCATGATGAAGGGAAAGGAAGAAAGATAAAAAAATCAAAGTACCAAGAAGTGACTAAAATAGTACAGGGTCAACTAGGTTGACTGAGTTAATCTAGTACAGTGAACAGGAGATAGAAAAAGAGGTAAAAGGGGATGAAAATAGTATAGGGTCAACTGGGTTGATCTTGTATAATGCATAGAGGATGGAAAAAGGTATAGGGCTAACTAGGTTGACCTAGTACAATAGGTAGGGAATAAAAGAAAGTTTGTAACAAGTTATGAATTGAAACAAGATAGTTTTTGTAGTTAATCTAGAAAAGTAAGAACTAAAGGGAAATAAACAATCAATTAGATCAATATTGGCCAATGCATATGAAGCACACAATACAAAACCTTGTAATAATGTTAGCTAATACAATTTTTTGCACACACAATTGAGAAAAGAGTGAGCAATAAACTTGAAAAGTAAAGAG
The DNA here is from genome assembly GCA_037957365.1 of Torreya grandis. Lineage (NCBI taxonomy): Eukaryota > Viridiplantae > Streptophyta > Pinopsida > Cupressales > Taxaceae > Torreya > Torreya grandis. Next base: position 2,281,873 of record JARHVA010002083.1, read on the forward strand.
CTAATCAATTGGTCAACCTAAGAATTTTATTAGATTATTAAGAATATGATTTTAAACATGATGGGAAGTTGGTTGTAAACAAAGAACTAGATAGCAATCTAAGGATGGTTTTAGGTAGTTTGGGTTGGAAGGGACTATAGTTTAAATAGTATAGGCTTTGTATTAGGTCCTACCCCCTCTGTTCACACACTATAGTGATAAGGGTGTCAGGTGCTTAGCTAGAATATACCATTAACCATGTTTTATACTTGACTAGAGTATCAAGTCAGCTTCCCCCTTGGTGATGAAATGTAAGTAGGTTGGCCTTGGGTAGACAAATGTTAAAATTCTTGTTTAGATTTTGTGATTTGGCTGTGTACATAAAATAGAAATAGTGAAACTAAATGGTTAATTAAAAACCCTCTAATTAGACTTTGTGAATTATTATAAGCATTCAAGAAATAAGAGAAGAAATGTTTGAACTAATTACTAACATATAGAGATTAATTCCAACTTTAAATAAGGTATAGTATTGACACTATATGCATAAAATATAGAATAGAGTTGATAGGGTTGAGCTTGTACTACAAAATCAAGGTCTAAAAATGAATAGGGTCAGTCAGGGTTGACCCAATTAATCATACAACACATAGAACACAGAATTGGGTAGATAAGGGCAATCTAATTGATTATACAGGGGAAGTTTTGAAGTCTAAAAACTATGAAAGGAAAGACAAAAAATAAAGAGATATAGAGATATAAAGGAACCTTGGTGTATCAAAGATGCTAATAATGAAGATTGATAGTTAAGAACCTTGGAATATGTTTTCAAAACTTATTAACTAGGTTGATTGGGTTGATCAAGATTTGTTAAATCTTGCTACTGAGTGCCTAAAATGTATAGGGTCAACTGGTTCAACCTATTTTTTTAATTTAGATGCCTAAAAGTGTATAAGGTCAACTGAGTTGACTTAGTAGTCTAAACTAGAAGTTTGGAAGTCTAAAAACCTATACTGGGTAGTCTGAGTTGATCTAATTACTTGTTCCTAAAAACTTGTGCACAGAGATTAGAATTGGGTCAACAGAGTGGATCCAATATGATAGATATATGTTGGGTTCACCAGAATGTAATATGAAGGTGAAGCCAAAGTGAATCTAATGCTAAGAAGACAATAAACAAAAATGGAAACATGAAGAAAATCCATCCAGTGGTAGGATAAGATTCACATCAAGCTCACCAGAATGTATGCAATCAAAAATGCATCATGTCTATAAATCGATCCTAGCTCAAAGAAGATAGAGCATGCCTACACTTCTGATTTGAATACATTTGTTAAGCAAGAGCATGACTAATATGGGGATCCACTAGACCTGATTAGGGGATCACTTATCATAATACACCATGTGAGGTAGGGTTACATAACCTACAATCTAACACAATCATGCAACAACCCTAAAAGAGTCCTAAGGTTTAATATTCACCTATTTTAATAAACAAGAAAGTAAATCTAATCTAGTGCACACCAAATCTTGTGGCATAAAGTGGGGGTTAGAAACAAATAAATAACTATACTAAACATGCATAGAAGACATATGCTCACATAAATGTATACAAAATATTAATGCATGGGAATAGAAACATAATTGAATTGTCAGGATCTAGAACACAAAGCTCTGATATCACTTGTTAGGAACTTGGAGTACAATTGATTACTTTTCTATAAGCAACTAAACATGGAATTAAACTAGAAGTAATATGTAACTAGAATTCAGAAACAACACAGAATATGAGATATGAGAAATAATACAATTTGTATTTACACTCTTCTAGAAGGAAATACAATGAATAAATCACACTCTTCCCACACCTCTTGGGTGTACAGTAATTCTCCCTCAAGAGTTCTCTCTCTCAATCAATTACAACCAACTCAAACACAGAGTTGTTCCCTCCACCAGTCAGTGACAATCAACCCAATGGTTGTTGTTGCCTACATCCAGTCTACCAAGTAGATCTTGATCTTGCACCCTTGCAGATCTAACTAATTTTACTTACCATGTAGATCTCCCTAATCTTGCTACCTGTAGATCAAATGATCTTACACCCCTTGAGACAACCAACCCAATTGTTGTTCTTGCCTTCAAGTTGAGGATCTAATCCTTCTTAGTCCTTAGTCCTTCATTACAATATAACCCCATGAGTCTCTTAAATATATCCCAAAACAAACAATAATTAGAAACATAGACTCAAGACTAAAATTAGTCTTTACATGCAAACTAACTATCTGTCTAAAATTAGACCAATTCTGGAAACACACAGATGACCGACATCAATTCCTGTCTGACCGATGTCGGCTGACCATAATTGATGCCAGTTACTATGTAGCTGAAGATGACTGACGTCGATTGGCCTGATCGATGTCAGTTACTTTGTAACTCAACAACCAACACATTTGCATAACAGTGAAGCTTTTAACTCCACAACTTAACAATCTCCCACTTGGAGATAAATAGTTGCACCTATACCTATACCTGTACATCTTCTAATTTGTTTCTAGCTTGTATCTCCATCTTCAAGTTCAATCTTGAAGACCAACAGAAGTTGAATGAAGATTCAACTTCTCCTTTGTTCTCAACTTTGTTAACATACCTACAGGGTTCCTATCCTTGCTAGCCACCATGATTGCAACAACCTTCTACAACTCTAAAATCCAGCTAACCACCGTTCCACCAATAGTGAACACATATCCTATGGTGCTTCTCCTATCATCCAAGTCACCTGCCATATCTGAATCTACATACCCATGTAGAGAAATGCTTTACCCTGCATAGCATAAATAACTACTGTTGCTCCCTCTCAAATATCTAAGAATCCACTGAACTGCTTTCCAATGCTCCTTTCCTAGATTGGCCATAAACTTGCTGACAACTCCCACTACTTGGGTAATATCAGGTCTAGTACATACCATGTACTTAACCTCATCATGTGATTTAGGACACTATTCATAGCTCAACTTGAACTGTCCAACCATAGGTGTGTTAACCAGTTTTGCATCCTACAAATTGAACTTCTCCACTACCTTATTCACATAATCCTCTTGAGACAAAATCAACCTATGATTTTCCCTATCTCTAGAAATACTCATGCTAAGGATTTTTGCTCCTAAATCCCTCATGGCAAATGTCTGAGCTAATTTTACCTTTAGCTCAGTAATTCCCTACATGTGTGACCTTGCAACAAGCATATACACTACATACAGTAATAGGATAATGTAGCTAATATTATCCAACCTGGTAAAATAAACACAATGGTCACATTGACATTGAATAAAGACATGCTTTGTCATACACCTGTCAAACCTCAAATACCACTATCCTGGAGCTTGCTCAAGACCATATAACCTGGCCTTCTATCTCACCTATCCATTCTCTCCTTTCTTTAACCTATAAATCCATTCATCTTGCAGTGCTTTCTTTCTGACTGGAAACTCTACCAAATCCCACATTTGGTTCTCTTCCAAGGAATCAATTTCCTCATTCATGCCATGCTCCCACTATTTCCTGGATTCTACCTGCATTACCTCTTCAAAACTTCTGATTTTTCCACCATCAGTGAGCAAAAAGTAGTATAAAGAAGGGGAATAATGAATTTGAGGCTTACTTACCCTTTTAGACCTCCTCATGGTTGTTTGAGACTCCTTGACAGCTTGTTGTCTGCCCAAATTTTGTTCTAACAGTGACCGATCTCAATCATCTCTCAGTCTACACCCGACTGATGTCAGTTCCATGTGACCAACCTGACTGACGTTAGTTCTTACCTGACCGACGTTGGTTTCCACCTGCCCAACATCACCGAATTTGGTCTCCACCAGACTATCATCAGTTCCTTCCTATTCAACGTCGGTCTCTGCTTGACTGATGTCGATGTTTGTGTTTTCTTATGAGTAATGATTTTTACCCATGAGCTCATTTTGGATCATAACCTTGTCCAAATCAACATTGCCCTGCTCAAAAATATTTAGCCTCTTAAGCTGATCTATGTCCATCATCTTCTCCTTGAAAACCAAGGCTTTCTAGTTCTTAACATTTGACTTAAGAACATGCATTCCCTTCTCACTCATGTGACCAAGCCTACAGAGCCACATCTTTGCATCTACATCTAAATTAGATAAAATATAAGGAGAATCAGTAATACAAGTAGATAGATAAAGTGTACCTACTTTCTTACCTCTTGCTAAAACAAGTGCACCCTTGGAAACTTTCCAAGATTCTACTGTGAGAGTTACTGTGCAACCCTCATCACCCAACTTTCCTATAGAAATCAAATTCTGCTTCAGGACTGGGACATGCATGACATCCTTCAACACCCATGTGTTTCCATTCTGCAATTTCAGCTACACTTCTCCTTTGCCAACCATTTGACAAGGCTCACCACCTCCTAAATAAACTTTTCCAAAGTCTTCATGGAAAAATTCTCTATTTGGGGTTGCATGGAAAGAGGCACCAAAATCTAAAACCCAAGATTCTACTTTATCCAAGGAACATATAAGAGTATCCCATGCAACAATAACTACATCATTTGCTTCTTTATTTACTTAATGCTGATCTTTTACCAACCAACAATCTTTCTTTACATGCCCTTTCTTTCCACAATTCTAGCAGGTTATACCTCCATTTCTGGATTTGGATCTCATATCTATCTTTGACCTTGATTTCCCTTGCTTGCTCTTCTCTCTTTGCTTTCCCCTACTTTCAACACTTAAAGCATTACCTGATGTTTCCCCTATGATTTTTCTATGACTTTATTCATTCAAGATTACACTAACAACATCATCAAATTTCAAGATATTTGAAGCAGATGCAGTATTACTAACTGTCATTACCAAACTATCCCAACTTTTAGGTAAAGAGCATAAGATTAAGAGAGCCTTAATTTCATCATCAAAATCTATATTGATTAAAATTAGCTGATTTACTAATCCATGAAAATCACTAAGATGACTATATACCGATCCACCTTCCTGCATTTGCAAATTAAATAATTGCTTCATAAGAAATACCTTATTCAAAGCTGAGGGTTTTTTATATAAATTTGCCAAAGATTCCATTAACTCTACCATTGTCTTTACCTGTGATAAGTTGGAAATCACAGATGATGCCAGGCTCAGCCTTATAGCTCCAACAGCCTTTCTATCAAGAACATTCCATTCTTCATCTTGCATATCTATGGGCTTTCTTAAAACCCCACCCAACGGTAAGTACAGATCTTTTTGATACAAATAATCTTCTATCTACATCCTCCATAATTGATAATTCTTGCCATTGAATTTCTCCATTCTTAGTGTACTTTATTTTTCCATTGCTTTACTCCCACTCAATCAAAAACCCCTGAGAGTGAACCTGTAATCAACAAACACTAACCTGCTCTGAACCAGGCTTTGATACCACTTATCAAGATCTAGAACACAAAGCTCTGATATCACTTGTTAGGAACTTGGAGTACAATTTATTACTTTTGTATAAGCAACTAAACATGGAATTAAACTAGAAGTAATATGTAACTAGAATTCAAAAATAGCATAGAATATGAGATACGAGAAACAATACAATCTATATTAACACTCTTCTAGAAGGAAATACAATGAATAAATCACACTCTTCCCACACCTCTAGGGTGTACATTAATTCTCCCTCAAGATTTCTCTCTCTCAATCAATTACAACCAACTCAAACACAGAGTTGTTGCCTCCACCAGTCAATGACAATTAACCTAGTGGTTGTTGTTGCCTACTTCCAGCCCACCAAGTAGATCTCCTTGATCTTGCACTTTTGCAAATCTAACTAAACTTACTTACCATGTAGATCTCCCTGATCTTGCTACCTGTAGATCAGCTAATCTTACACCCCTTGAGACAACCAACCCAATTGTTGTTCTTTCCTTCAAGTTGAGGATCTAATCCTTCTTAGTCCTTAGTCCTTCATTACAATACAGCCCCATGGGCCTCTTAAATAGATCCCAAAATAAACAATAATTAGAAACACAGACTCAAGACTAAAATTAGTCTTTACATGCAAACTAACTATCCGTCTAAAATTAGACCAATTTTGGAAACACACAGGTGACCGACGTTGGTTCTTGTCTGACCGATGCTGGCCGACCATAATTGATGCTGATTACTGTGTAACTGAAGATGACCGACGTTGGTTAGCCTGACTGATGTTAGTTACTCTGTAACTCAGCAACCTCCATATTTGTATAATAGTGAAGCTCTTAGCTCCATAACTTAACATGAATTATCTATCTACTTTTACAAAGGAGAAATAAAGTTAGGAATACTTACTTTGAATGTGAACCCGTCGAGCCTCAATATCTCCCTTGGCCAAGGTGCTTCGCAAGAGATTATTGTGGTATGTAAGGGTAATAAAGACAAATTAGATCTAAGCTACATAACCTATCTATGAATATAAAATACTTATCCACAAGACAAGATCCATATCTCTAAAGAAAGTATGGAATCCTAAGCTTTATTCCTCAAGTAGAATGGTCAATAAGTAGATGTTCATTCTCATTTATTCCTCTTCACTTCTATTCTTAAAAATGGTTGGAAATAAACCTGTATATATAGGTGGATGTTTCCCTAGATCCTCTTAGAAATGTTGGTTATACGGGATCAACCTAGTTGACCTTGTATGTTTTTAGGGACAATTCACTAGATTTAAGCTAGCTCAACCAAAGGACTAATAAACTCAAAGAGTGAAAAATACCCCTAACCTATATAGGGTTGACCTAGTTGACTTAGTATAGCCAACTATCCAAAGGGTGTTAAGGAAAGAAAAAGAGGGATAAATCATGACAATGATAAGAATCGTTAGGACTCAGAATAATAAACTTAGGGTAAATGGTTATAGGAGACAAGTGTGTAGATGGTAAGTGGTAAAAGGGACAAGAATCTTAAGAATCATAAATGGTCTACCCACCCCTTTCTTGATGTACCCTTTAAGGCATGCACTTAGATACTTTGACACTCAATAGGTTCCTAATATGTTGAAAGTTTTGAATCTTTATTTGATGTATTCTATGTTATGAAAGTTGACAAGAACTATCCTTTTGTAAGACTGCAATAAGAATTTGGTATAAATTTTGAAACTTGAAATATTGGTGAAGAAAATAACCCTTCTAAGAGAGTTAAGGTGTAATGAAATATGACTCTGAATATATAGTATTCAAGGTAATATTGTAAGTTATTGAGCATGCACATATGATGATATCTATAACCAAATAGGACAAGGTTATGTGCTTTATTTGGTGGTCTATAATAAGAAACTTATTTGTAGTAGAAGTAACAGATGGTAAAGGCTATGTGATGGTAAAAATTTAGCATAAGGACTTGATATGTTGGAAATAAATATTGAAATAATGTCTTAATAACTTTGGGTCAATTTATTGTGCATACAAGACCCCTATTCAAACATTTGTGGACTATGTATATAATCTAGGTAGTAAGACAAAGTTAAGGAATATTGATTGTTATGATTTAAGGTTTGATTAAATGTGATCCCTATGGTGAGGAGATGGAGTAATACTAATAATGGTATAGGAAAGATCCATTTAACATCATTTCAAATACAAGAGGTAAGTAAACATGCATTTGTAAACCTTATATGTATTGATCCATGCAGACTGTAGTTAAAGGATGTTGTAAAATCCATATTTAGAAAATGTTTTGAGGGAAAAAAAGCATATTTTAAGAATTTAAAAGTTTTATATAGGTCATAAAAACCTTATAAAATCCTCTTGAAATATTAAAAGTTCAATGAAATAGGCCCACTTAGGGTTACATAGTACAAGAAGAGACAAGAATTTAAGTAACCAAGTAAAGAATGAATTGAATCTTTGATCAAGCCAAGAAAACATTTGGAAATGATGTGTTCAAGTTTATTATACCTTATTTGGGGAATTTAAGCTTCTAAAAATTATTGAAAACCATTTAAATCCATCTTGAGTCCTCTCAGGCCTATGTAGTCTACAGAAACCCTAGATTAGGGTTAAGTTGGTAAAAATCCAATACCTCAAATTGTGACTAGTGGAATTCACCCAAATTTGGTAATTTGGAGGAGGATAATGTGACAAAGAAGACTTTTATGGTTTCAAACCTGTAGGAGTCTGTACGTATGGAATAAAAGTGACTGAGTGGTTAACAAACCTAATAAGGCCTAATACAGGGCTAATCCACAAAAGAGAATATGCTAGAAATGATGTCTACAAAAATAATAAATGAATAAAAATTTATAAAGACAAAAAATGTGATAAAGGGTATTTTAAAATAATCTAATTTTCTCAGTATTCTATTTACCAATCTGTATTAGACAGATTTCAACAAAAAAAAGGCTACTAAAAGCATAATTTGGTTGAGGTGTTGATATGACAAGTGAATGATTTTGAATGAAAGGAATATTTAAGAGGGATAAGACACATATATAAATCATAATATATATTATATATGTTATAGTTTTTGAACATTTAACCTTGTCAAGAGTTGAAGGCATTTTGGTCTAAAGAAACCAATAACTTTAGTATAGGCCAATGTGAGTGATTGAAACAAAAGAGAGAGAGTGACCAAATTGTGTGGAAGTGAGATGTTTAAAATAAATTATGTATGGTTTAGGACTTAAAAGGATATTGATAATAGTCAATAATCCTAGACAATTGGTCTATGAAAAGTTTGACATGAAATTAGGAAAGAGAATTTGCCTAAAACAACAAGAATAAATGGAACATTTTCTTTGAATGATTATGGTTTGCATGTATAAAAGTTTGGGTTATGGGAAAAGTATAGAATGATGATATGCATCATAAAGGGAATAAAATAGAGTGATAAATATTTTAATTCTTTCCCATTTGGTTTTATCTAGTAAATATTTTATTATTCTCTTTGATACCATTTTATGTCCACTTCTTATTCACTTTCAATGGTTTGACTTACCTATAAAAATTGTCAACCTACGAATGTGGACAAAATTATTTCAAAAATGTTATAATTAATTTTTATAAATGATCTCATCTAGTTCCAATTCTACCTATCACACCTAGTCTAGTATTTCCTCATTTTACCTTAGGTAGTCATTCTTGACAAAATTATTTTTTTAATATTTTGGTCCATGATGGTGTTCCTATTTATTTTGATTATTGTATTTATCAATGAATGTAACAAGGGTTATTTATAATAATATTAACCAATTATTTATTTTAAATTCATGCTAGAGAAATAGGGAGAGGATGGGAAGATGATTTATACATTCAATCAATCAATTTTTCATGGTAGGGAGGATAAACAATGAACAAAACGGACTCGATATTTAGATCAATATCCTCAAAATATAGGAGTACACATACTCATTTTGATGAGAATCAAATAATATAATTTATCTCCACATAATATAGTCAAATTATGGTTGATAAATCAACAATGAAATATTTTTAATCATTCTAGGTGAAGTTCATAATCCATAGGAAAATCCTATAGTGTTGATCAAAGGAGGTAGAATGAAATATCTATCAGATGTGAAAACCCATCATATACAAGGATTCCAGGATTCACTATAACTTATATGTAAAATAAGGAAGATAAAAATATGGTGAATTTTTTTCCAAATCAAATGAGACATATCTAGGTCTATTCCTCTATTCCATCTCATATGCATCCCATCATAATTATTATTACTATGTACTAATTAAATTAGTACAATATTTTCTTAATAGTTTAACTAGTAATTGAGCGAGTCTATAAATATAAGTTGTTGGAATTAAGTTATAAAACGTGTCCTCCACTTATATGGAATGTTTGGAATAAGAGATTGACAAGGATAGAATGTCATATCCTCTAAATAATGAAGAGTAAGATAAGATATATTTGTAAGAATATGTATGTAAGAAATAATTTAAATATTTGTCTTAAACCATAAGCCATACAAAATTTGTCCTCCTTTTATGTAAATCTAACTATTTTAAATATACATGAAGGGACTAAATGAGATTTATATATACCATTTTTACTCAATCCAAAAACAAGATTGAAATTCATCCTAGTTCATATTCATTTCCATGAAACTCTTCATCAAGCGACATGGCTTATAAGTCACTGAAATATTTGTGTGACTAATGAAATGGTTAACTTGATTTTTTTTTAAGTGTAATATGGTGACTAAACCATATTAAAGAGAATTATTTTAAAATAATCAAGAGGAGAGTGAAGAAATATTTTTATATCGAAGGATTTATCGATCAAATGATGGAAAATGTCATAATCACCCCTATGGAATGTGTAAAATAACTAAAAACTAATAACTCCACTTACTATAGAAGAGATAGGGTTCCACCTCTTAATAAAATCCTTGTTTTTACAATGGCTATGGTCTCTTAAATAAAATCATTATTCCATGTAAATATACGAGAAAACATCATAGAGGAAACCTATATATTAAAATGAGAATGTTTATAAAACTTTTTCACTAAGCAAGAAAAATGAAGATAAATTTTTATTATTCATTATTATTGAAGATGAGTGGGGTAAAGTCTTTCAACACTTGTATATCAGGTCTCATTTAAATCCCCTTTTTTAAATCCCCCTCCAAGAAGAGTATAATTGGAGGGAATAAAAGATTTTAAATTATAAAACTACCTACTCTTTACTTGGAGGTCACTCATAGAACATTAAAAATTGTGGTATATTATGGAACTCACATAGGTCACATCCCTCCCCCATGATATTAAAGGTTCCTAACCTTACCTGAATAAAATAGGAGTAAGGGATTATCATTAGGGAGACCTATATTTAGGTGCTTGACTAAATAGAATGAAATGAGTGATAGAGAATAACTTTAGGAAACTTATTCATTAAGTTGATTTCTCACTCTTTTCTTTACTTCAATGAAGTCATTTCCATATTTATATTAATAACAATGAATTCATTCCAATGAAGTTATTATTCATATTTCACATAAAACTAAATTAATAGATTTGATTAGTGATTAGAACTACACTTATCTATATGTAGATGGGAATCTATTATCCCATCCATATATGGTGATGTTGATTGGTAGGTTATATATTATATAGTTTTTAGTTATCTATATAATATCTTTTAATCTCATGGATAGTTTGTTTGATAATAGTGAATATATATACTCATTCTCATTTATCTCTTTTTGGGTAACTCGTGTGTTAAATTTTTTATCTTTATTTCCTCACTAATAAAAAAGTGTGGAAGGTCAATTTAAACCATCATGAGTATTAGGTTCTATTTTTACCAAAATATTACCCTTGCCCTTACCTCACATCCTAAAATTATAATAGTTTTTCCCTTCCCTTAGTTAATGAATTAATAAATACTCATTCCAGACCTCTCCCCTCCCATTAATTGATTGGTAATTTCATGTCCCTCTCGCATATCCACTAATGCCCATGATCAATGCTAGATATAGGAAATTTTATCATAAAATGCTCATCAAATTGATTCTAGTAATAATGGAATTTTGATATATAAAGCTTGAACAAATAGTGGTCAATTTATTTAAATAATCACCACTTAGTTTAGTTTATAATATGATAATTCCCATGCCCCACTCTTTCTAAAACACTTGGGTAGAATCATATGTGCACATATGCCCCACTAATTTTACATAAGAAAATGTAAAATAAATAAATGAATTATTGGTGGTGGGGGTAGGGAAGTTATGTTAAATTAGTGGAGAGGAGCTCCCACCTGTATGAGATTCCCTTTTAAGTGATTTTTAGTCATAATTAAACTAGTTTCAAGGCAAGCATTTGAGAGATTTATTACATGGTAATAGAGATATAAAAACACTCATTCCATACCTCTTCAAACTTTGATTCTAAATTCCCCAATTTTTTTTTCAGTTTAGACTAAGTGGAAGCATTTTTAGATAGATGGGTAGTTGTTGAAATTTGAGATAGATGGGTAGTTTTTTAAGTTGGTGGTGTTATGTTAAATTAAAAAATTTATTAGATAATTTTAATAATATATAATCACTATAATATTGGGTGGGGGTTCTCAACCTGAGACTGAGTTGTGAACCCATTTATTCCCATTTTTATATTTGTAGCTCAAGGGTCATTTTATGCCATCATTTTAATGAACTGCTTAGATAAACATGGAATAATATGGGATGGGATAAAAACCCATATAATAAACCAAATTTTAATTGAATATATTCAACCATGCATATACATATATCTATTGGCAATTTGGCCTATCAAGGCCAAATACCAACCCCTGTAATTGAAAACTTTTCTTGGCCATCATGGTGTCTTAACTATCAGGTGAAGAGTGAGTTTTTCAATGTCATTTTCATAGTGTCAAGTTTAATTTTGAGGTTTTTACAGAGTTTCAAGTGGTTCTATGATCTGAAATGCTTTGATGAATATCGCAAAAAGAGGACAATTAGTGACTTATCATGAAATTTTCTAGCATAATTTGGTATATAGAATGTATGAAATAAGTTATAAACTTTAAAATGTGATAAAAATTCATAAAAATTCTATTTGAAACCTTTTAAGATGCTATGATATGTTTTTATGACATTCAGTGGTAGTTTTCCTTTGTAAAACTATGTTTATTTTGCCTAAAAAGAAAAAATCTAGTCTTTAAATGTAAAATATGGTAAGAAAATTCCATGAAATTGTTCAAAAAATATTTTAACACATTTTTTTATATTACTTTACATTAGTCATAAATTTTCATAATTTGAAAAAAGTCATTTTATGCAAGTTTAGGGGTGAAAAAGGTCTTTTTAGAGCTCACACATGCCAATTTTTTGCCCAAAAAGGTGTTAAAAAATTCTAATACTTGTCTTAAAATGAATTTTTACTCATTATATTATTTACCATGCTCTAATATTGGTCGTTTGAAAGTTAAGTATAAATAAAATCCAAATAAATGAGTTATTTCATGCATTTTACATAAAAATAATTGAATTGTACAGCTTCTCCATACAACTAAGGCCATGAGCAGGAGGAGGGCATATCAGGGTTCCATAAGAATTTCATGGAAAAAATATGTAAAATAGGCCCAAAACTGGTCCCCTCCAGTCATCTTGCTTGTTTTTACATAGCAAGAGCCCTTCAAGTTTGTAGGTGGTACAACCGTGAGAGAGAAAAGCTAGGTCTAAAATTATGTCCAAAGAAAGGAGTCTCAAAGAGCTTCCACATAGAGTAAGTGGTTCTCAAATTGTTCATCTCTCCTTCATGAACCATCCCTTTGAATTCAAGGCACTCATTATGTCTCCATCCAAGCAAGCAGTCAGTTTTCTTAATTTTCTCTTTATAAAGGCATCACAGTAGAAAAAATCCAAGTTTTAGAGCTTCTATGGAAAAAAGTTAACCTTTTCATGGCATCAATCAGTTCTATTCCACACATGTGATGTCCAAATAGATCTCAGGAAGGAAAAAGAGTGAAATTATGTAGTCTACAAGCATATGAGAAGAATTGTATGGTTTAGGAGAGAGAAAGGGTTTCAAGTTTTGTTGAATTTTTATTTGATAAGGTCTCCTTCATGTTCTTATGTTTTCTAAGAAATGTTCTCAAATGTTTCATGAATTTTAATAGCCAATAAGATCATCAATGTCTCTCAAGAGTCCTCAAAAGTCATTGTTTAGTAAATGTTAAGGTTTTCTAGCATTTGTTAAGGTTTTTTGCATATTCCTAGGTTTTAATTTCACCCTCTTATCCCCCTTCATGGACTCCAAATTGATATATGTGGTAGAGGATAGGATAATTATTTAATAATAACTTCAATGTGGTTTTTATTTTCCCCTTTCATGCTCTTATCACTCCATCTTGGTTTATCTCCATTATCATTGTCTCCCACTGCCAGTCTCACTATGATCATGCTCCTTTCTACCTTCTATTCATGGTTTTCCATCTCCCTTTCCCATCATCCCCCCTTCCACTCATCTCCATCTTATAAATCCATCACAAATAGGATTAAATAACACTAAAATTCATCATGGTCACTAAAAGAGGATATGCACACCAAGAGACTATTGCTAAATAGTCAAGAATGACTATCTACAATCATCAATACACCAACAGGCATGAGTTTCTCATGAAGTAAAATGATTAAGAGGGATTATAAGATTTTTTTTCAATATATTTACTCAAATATATCTTCCCAAGTGGTAAATGATCATATTTATGTTTTTATCCTTCTTTAAGGCCAAATTCAATCACAGCCCATACAAATGGAGTATGCATAGTTAGCTACAATTGTCAAAGAAGGACATATTCATTGTTGAAGGTTGACACCATGAATGTATGACTAAATTTGGCTAGAAGTGAATTTTTTTTAACCCATGCTATGATTTAAAATCATGAATCATCCAAGGGCACAATCATATGCTTATAATCAAGTGTCTTTTAGAAACCTACAAGCCTATTCTCAAGGTCATAATATATAGTGGCAAATGTCTTAGCAGTCATAAGGCTTGTTTAAGTTTCAAGAAGTAGAGTTTGAATACTATAAGTGAATTTTTAGTTGAGACAGATAACCTCAATTAGATAGCTCAAGAATAATTCAAGATCAAGGTCTTGAATGGCTCAAGTAACTAAAAAACACTCCTATAACCAACTTCAAGAACAAACATAACTAAGGTGGATAAAGCTAATGAGGGAGATTGTCATTGGATTGAAATTCATGTTGGTTATTGAGACTAATAGAGATCAGGGCATCATGATAGAGAATGAATTATGGGCACCTTGTGTTTTTTTCAAACCCTCCAAGCATCTTCAAACCATGACTCTATCTGTACAAGCCTAAATATCATACAAAGTCAAGTTTGGAATAAGAGAGAAAGTTTGTTTCTAAGAAGGTGAGATAATGGTATGAAGAAAATGGTATTACATGAATATGCATATTAATTTTGAATCAAAGACACACCTATAAAAATACCAAATTTAGTTAGGCTCTCATGAAATCTCCACTTACAACTGGGTAAAAGATTCTTAAGAACATATACACACTATGTCAAATATTGATATAGTAAGGTCTTAAGTGTTCCAAGATAAGTCTTAAGGTTCATAAGGGGTCTACCATATGAAGAGTATCATAAATGTTTCCAATATTTATTCTTATATATGAAATTCATATTACACTGCTACATTCAAGTTGAACTCAAAAATCACACCTACAGCGATTATTTACAGGGATATCTCCAAGCTTATAACAAGTGGTCTAATGAAGAATTAGAGTTTCATGGTCTAATAATGGATTTTTCATGATTAAATGAGAATGGTTCATAAAATAAATGAGGATTAAATGAGACCAGGAGATGAAGAGAGGGCCTCTAAATAGTGACATAGTCAAGTCCACCTAATAAATGACTACCTATAACCAAGAGAATATTGCATACCTCCTGTTATGAAGAGAATGAGAATTAGACTAATGAAGGATTTTCATATCAAATACAAGAGAATTATTTAGTGATAATTTATATTTGGATCATCAAGAGTTCATGATGGGTTCTAAGAACTCAATAACATAGTCTAGTTCAACTATATCAATCATCTACAGCCATACAAATGGTAATTCCCTTACACATAGTCATATGTTAGTAAGGTGAAAACTCAAGGACCATTATAGTCAAGGAGTGAGTATAATAAAATATTAATCCACATTCAAGTGATAATTTGGAATTTATAAGACCTCATAATACCACAAATACACTCTCACTCATGAAGATAATAGTATACAGGCCTGTACAGAAAAAAATAGTTTGGGGTGCCTAAGAACATTACTTGAAGAGAAAATTCACAAAGGAGATAAGAGGAATTTTTTAAATGACTTTAAGGTCTTAAAATCACCAAATAATGATTAAATGACTTCAAAACACCTCTACACCTCATGAATCTTCAACTATAGTATTGGTAGACAGTTACTATAAAGATTCTTGAGAAGGTATGGTATAACATAGGTGACATAGATATGAAGATTTGACTAATGGAGGGTGAGAAAACTAAAAGTGAGATAATCATGAAATTTAAAAGAATTTTCATCATGATAAAGTATAATCCAAGTGAAAAATAAGAGGAACATAGTCATAGGCCTTATGAGATAGGAAAATGTAGGCAGCTCAAGATAGATTTTAGTGAAAAGAGCATTTAGGCCAAAATATGCATCATCTAAGCATGAAACTTGGTATAATTGGTCCTTATTAATTAACATATATACATATAATCTTGGTGATATAATTGGAAGAGTGGAAGTATCCAATACTTTTACACAATCACCTACCTATCTAATCACAATTAGAGTTGGAGTAAACAAAATTCTTGAGGTGCATACAGGTGTGGTAGAAGGTTTGAACTTTATTAGAGTTTTTTATAAGAATTAAAATATATTTTTAAATCTTAAATAACATTTTTATAGGTGATTAAACTCCATAATCTATGAAAACCATGCCCTTGAGAGCTAAATTAAGCAAACAGGCACCAAACCCTCACGGCACATAGTCACACTTTTAGACTCTTTCATGAACTTCATATTCATGAGATGAACACTAAGACATGATGGAGGTTCATTTAAACCTTATTGAATATTTTAGAGTGAATAAAAATGCATAAATATTGTTTTGACACCACTCCTCAAGCTTCTTCTTGCATACACAGTCTTGGCAGCCTCTTGAAGCCCATTTTCACTACGTAGAGAACTTGAAGAACCTTTTTCATGGGTTATCATAATTTTCATGGTTAATGAGAGGGTTATTTTAATATATTTTCTTGGAAAAAAATTTCCCATTAGAGGTCCATATGCTATGAGCAATCATTAAGAATCTATGGACCTCTAAAACCCTTACAACCCTCATAACCACCTGATGGAGAAAAAGAGATAAATTATGCATCTACATGGCATGTTTGATCCATGAAATGAATTTATTAGTATTTAAAACTTCTTTTATCACATCCATGACTAGTTGGTTGGCACGTGCAATAACTTAACTATACGGATTAGGAAAAATGAGTCAATTTTGAGCTAAAAACAAGTGAAGAAAGGGTAATTACACATTAAATTATTTGAGAATAAATATGGGGTCTTAAAATCCCTAAATAAAACTTATACATCCATCAAAAAAGGTCATTTGGGCCATTTCCATAGGCAAATAGGTCTACAAGTTAAAGCAAGGAGCTATTTGCATATAAGGTTAAGAAGAATGGCTTGTTCAAGCCTATATCATGAATCCAAATCATAATCTTTAGGAAATTAATGTTTTAAATAGTACATAAGATCCTATAAACTCATCATAAATTCAATATATTGAAGAAACTATGTAAACACCTATGTTGGTTCTTCACATCACAAGAAAAGGCCATTAAAAGGGGGTAGTAAGAGCCAAACTAAGGTCATGAGGGCACTCAAAATCATCATGAAAATAACCATCAGGTCATAAGAGATATGTATTATAATTTTTATCCATAGTTAATCACTATAAATAATCATCTTGGCCAAATAACACTAGACATTGCTTGAAGAGCTTGTTTTCCACTCTGAGAAGATATTTCACATGCTCACCCTGATAAACACCTTTTTTATGGGAATTTAAATACTTTGGAGGATTTATAGGGCATAATACACTAACATTTTGTGGAATTGTTTTAGGAATTCAATGAACAAGCTTTATGAGTGGTCATTAAGAGCCCAGAGCACTCCTAAACCCTTGCAAAACCCCACTAGTAGACCTATTTGTGAAGAATTGAATAATTATGCATCCAAACTCATTTAAACCTCATTAATACCACTTTTATCATCAATTACACTTTTATAAATTCATGACAATTACCATTGGTTGTATGGATGTTGTACAGACTTAGTATAAAATAGGTTTTTGAGATGAAAAAGCACAAAAGGAGAGGTAGAAGGTAGCTTAAATAAATTCCAATAATTATTTATTAAGTCCTAACACTTTTTATTCATCATAAAATCATTATATGATAATAAATATTCTTGAAAGTTCCCTTGAGAGCTCATCCAAAATAGCTAGTCTATAGGAAATGAAGGAAAAGCTAACGTAATCAACTAGTTTGACTAATTTGTAGGTGTTTCTTGCCAAAGAGGACCCATTTAATGATGTAAGGAATTTTTAAATGTATTTAATTCATCATATTTTTAGGTTTTCATAGTTATATGTAGGCTATAATGGCCACCAAGCATAAAAGTAGGATATTAGGCCTAATTTGGCCTCGTAGGCCTATTTAATCAATCAAGTAAATAAATAATGGCATATAATATTGTTTATAAAAGCTACTAAGGATTTTTCATGCCTCTTTAGTTGGTAAAAATCATGAAAAAATGGTCCTTGATGTCATTTACATGCTTAACTAGTCCTTGTTATGAGTTAACTAGGCTTCAACTACTTCAAATATATGTATAACTCATCTTGAGTTCCATTCATGAGTCAACTCACTTTAAACAGTATTTTTATAAATAAATAATGGAGTATAATTCTAAATGAGGAGCTTAGATAAGATAAATAGGGCCCACCACCTTTTTTTCAATGCCAAGGATATCATGCAAGGATTATGCAAGCCACTAGACACAAGGAGAAGTCTTAAGGACTATTATTAGCTTTTGCAACTAAAACTTGACTTAAGTTTATGTTGAGATGACTTCTCCTTCTCTCCTCTATGGCAATATTTTGGATAGAGCTTCGTTATTTTCTATATATTCAATATTTTAAGCTTATTCACAAGATCCCTCTCTTGGGCATGATGAAACTCAACTAATATTGAACTTTATAAACCTCTTGAGATAATATAAATGATTGTTTCATATTACTTTATTCAGGTTTAGTGTGATTATGTTAGCTCAATTTGCACATGTGGAAGTATTTTCTCCCTTGACAAGTCCTAATCTCACCTAGTTACTAGTATGTCATCTTATGTAGGTCATATATAGTGTTTGATGGTGAATAACTAAGCTAATAGTGGATATATTGATTATTTAGTTCCTCGAATTAGGCCTTCCATCATTGCCCTCATGATTTGATCACTTGATGGAACCTTTATATGAAATAATATTCTATTAGAGTACTTTGGATTTGTAGATTTAGTGATTTGCATTATTTATTAGTGTTGTGGAGCTCAAATAGAGTGGAAGAACCAAAAATATAGGAGTATCACCATCATTAGAATAGATTTCCATTTTAGTTATCCTTATAACCCTTTTCAACCCAAAAATTAAAGTATATTTTAGGTAATTGAGCAAAGTAAATACGTTAGAGGAGCTAGCCTCATCATCTAGAGGTCTGGTCTAAGTACAAGTGTCCCACACCTTAGACCATTCCAATGTTAGTCCAAGTGTGAAGGAGATCCAATAAATCAACCTTTATCAGGGTGCTATTTAAGTTGATAATAGTTCTGGCACACCTGGTGGGACACAGATCTAGTTTCTAATAGTTGCTAATAAGGATAGCCATGACTTAGTCTTTAACAATGTCAAAGAATATGAGTTACAAGATGAGTTTTAGATACAAGATAAGGCATAAGAAGAAGAGTTTTTATTTGAGTAAAAAAATATTATTTCTCAAGAGCCTCTTGATCACATAATAGTCATCCCACATCAAAATGTTTCTCAAGAACTTACAGTACTGACCATTGATAAGTGCAGGCTAGCCAAAGAAGATAAGTGTTAAGGTAATGATGATGAATTTTGGCATCAATATATGAATATTTTTAATTAATATCAATCTCTTAAAGGTCTCACACTTCCTTTTGAGGATGTTAAAGACCAATTAGCTACTAAACCTATCAATATTTTCCCACAATAAGAGCACATGATGATGTAAGGAATGAAGAAATGTTGGTTGAAGTACTACCTCAACTCATTGCTCATAAATATAAGCCAAATGAAAAGATATTATCCTTTAGGATGCCTAAAGAGGTAAAATATGTCAATCATGAAGTTCTTGAAAAATCACCATTTAATGTGTAGTAGAATTAAGGTATTAACCAGGACATATCAAAGCATTGGCATCCCATGAATGAAGAAGAATTAGCATTATTCTTGTAAAGTAAAAGAATATAGGAAGAGTATGATCAGGTCTTAGATCCACGTCTATAATCCATGTACCTTAGAATGGAAATAGAATTCCTAGTTGCATCACCAAGAAGCCAATAACATGATAATGATTCTTTCTACAAGAAGGAGCCATCAAGAGGTGGCAATCATGCTTCAAGGTCCCATGGTGGACAATCCATATTTCCATTTGACCCTAGAGGAAAGCTTTTCATTTTAGGTTAATTACTTTAAGTTTTTTGTCATTTTTCAATAAGTGAATAGCATAAGTACTAGTATTTTGTCTTGTTATTATCTTATTTTATTCTTGTTTTCCTTAGGTTAGTTTAGTTATTGTTCCTTTTATTGTTTCATTTATGTCTCATTGTTATCACAGTAAAAAGAGGTGTATCAAAGTCAAAAGTTAGTTTTAAAGTATATGAGAGTCTCTAGTCATATTTTTTTGTTTTCAAACTATCATTTTCATGTGAATTTCAATTATTACTTTTGACTAGAAGGATGGTCAACCCTGTGAGTGACCAAAAATGTTGGCAATTTAGCCTGTCAATGCCAAATACCAACCCGTATAATTGAAAAAATTTCTTGGCCATCATGGTGTCTTAACCATAATATGAAGAGTGAGTTATTCCGTGTCATTTTCATAATTTTAGGTATCATTTTAAGTTTTTGATAGAGTTTTAAGTGGTTTTGTGATCTAAAATTGCTCTATGAAGATGGTGAAAAGTGGATAGTTGGTGACTTGTCATGAAATTTTCTAGCATAATTCAGTATATAGAAGGTATGAAATGAGTTATAAACTTTAAAATGTGATAAATATGCATAAAAGGTTCATTTTAAACCTTTTAAGAATCTATGATATGCTTTAATGACATTCAATGGTAGTTTTCCTTTGTAAAACTATTGCCTAAAATGACAAATTTTGGTCTTTAAATTAAAATATTGTAATAAAATGCCATAAAATTATTAAAAAAACATTTAAACACATTCATTTATATGAATTTACAATATTCATAAAGTTTCATACTTGAAAAAAGACATTTTACGTAAGTTTAGATGTGAAAAATATCTTTTTAGAAGTCACACTCGCCAATTTCTAGCCCAAAAAGGTGTTAAAAAGTCCAATACTTATTCTAACATGATGTTTGAATCATGGTATTCTTTTCCATGCTCTAATATTGGTAGTTATAAACTTAAGTGTAAATAAAAGGCAAAGAAAGGAGCTATTTCATGTATTTTACACGGAAAAGTATAGAATTATACAACTTTTTTATACATATGAGGCCATGAGTAGAAGGATGAGTGTATATCAGGGTTTTATAAGAATTTCATGGTAAAATGATGTAAAATATTCCCAAATAAATCCCCTCCAATCATCTTTCTTATTTACAAATAGAGAGAGCCCTTTAGATTTATAGGTGGTATGGCCATGAGAGAGAAAATCTAGGTATACAATTATGGCCAAAGAAATTAGGCTTAGAGAGCTTATAGATAGAGAAATTGGTTCTCAAATTTGTCATATCTCCTTCATGAACCATCCCTTTTAACTGAAGGAACTCATTACAGCGACTTCATCCAAGTAAGTAATCAATTTTCTTGATTTTCTCTTCATCAGGGCATCACAATAGAAATATTATAGGTTTTAGAGCTTTTTAGGAACAAAATTCACCTTTACATGCCATTCATTAGTTTTTTTCCACACCTATGAGGGCCAAATATAGTTCAAGAAGGAAAAATATTTCAATTTTGTAGTCTACAAGCATGTGAAGAAGAATTGTACGATGAGAGAAAGGTTTCAAGTTTTGTTGAATTCTTGGTTTAGAAGGTCTCCTTCATGTTCTTATGTTTTCCAAGCAATA
Organism: Torreya grandis; assembly: GCA_037957365.1. Classification (NCBI taxonomy): domain Eukaryota; kingdom Viridiplantae; phylum Streptophyta; class Pinopsida; order Cupressales; family Taxaceae; genus Torreya; species Torreya grandis. The sequence goes on from JARHVA010002083.1 coordinate 2,303,790, forward strand.
TTATCAAAGGTTTCATGAAGTTTCATAGCCAAGAAGATCATTAGTGGCTCTCAAGAGTCCTCAAAATTCATTGTTTAGCAAATGTTAAGGTTTTCTAGCATTTCTTAAGGTTTTTTGCATACTCCTAGGTTTTAATTTCACCCTCTTATCCTCTTTCAATGGCCTCCAAATTGGAATATCTAGTAGAGGATAGGATCATGATTACATAATGCCTTCAAGGTTGCTTTGAGTTTCCCATTTCATTCTCTTATCACTCCATCTTGTTTCATCTCCATTATCACTATCTCTCACTACCATTCTCACTGTGATCATGCTTCTTTCCACCTTCCATTCATGGTTTCCCATCATCCCCCCTTCCACTCATCTCCATCTCATCAATCCATCATAAATAGGAGTAAAAAATAGTTAAGGGTATCATGGTCACTCAAAAAGGATATACACACCAAGATACTATTACTAAACAGTTAAGAATGATTACCTACAGTCATCACTAACCAATAGTCATGAGTTTCTCATGAAGTACAATGATTAAGAGGGGATAGAACATGTTTTTTTAAGATATTTTCTCAAATATATCTTCCCAAGAGGACAAGGAGAATATTTATGTTTTGATCCTTCCTATCACCATCTGTATAAATGGAGTATACACAATTAGCTACAGTTGTCAAAAAAGGACACATTCATTATTGAAGGTTGACACCATGAATATTTGAGTGAAGTTAGCTAGTAGTGGATGTTTCTTGACCCATGTTATGATTTCAAATCATGAATAATTCAATGGAATAGTCATATTATTGCAATCAATTGTCTTTTAGACACCTATAAGCCTATTTTCAAGGTTATAACCTATAGTAGAAAGGGTCTTAGCAGTCATAAGGCTTGTTTAAGTTTCAACAAGGCTAGTTTAAATTTGCCAAGTAAATTATCAAATGATATGGATAACCTCAATGTGAGATCTCAATAATAATTCAATATCAAGGTCTTAAATGGCTCAAGTAACTAAAAAACACTCCTATAACCAAATTCAAGAACAAGCACAACTAATGTGGACAAAACTAATGAGGGAGACTATCATTGGATTGACCTTCATGTTGGTAATGGAGACTAATAGAGATCACAGCATCATGATAGATAAGGAATCGCATACACCTTGTTGTTTTTTCAAACCCTCCAAGCATCCTTAAACCATGACTCTATCCATACAATCTTGAATATCATACACAGTCAAGTTTGGAGTAAGAGAGAAAGTTTATTTCTAAGAAGCTGAGATAATGGTATGACATGAAGATTAATATGAATTTTGATTAAAATACACACCTAAATAAATAAATAAAATTAGTTAGGCTCTCATGAAATATCCACCTACAACTGGGTAAAAGATTCTTAAGAGTATATACACACTATGTCAAATATTGAGACAATAAGGTCTTAATTGTTCCAAGCTATGTCTTAAGGTTCATAATAGGTCTACCATATGTAGAGTATCATAAATGTTTCCAAGAGTTATTATTAGCTATGAACTTCATATTACACTTCTACAGTCAAGTTGACCTCAAAAACCACACCTGTAGCCATCATCTATAGGCCTATCTCCAAGCTTATAGCAAGTGGTCTAATGAGGAATTGGATTTTCATGGTCTAATGATAGATTTTTCATGATTCAATGATAATGGTTCATAATATCAATGAGGGTGAAATGATACTAGGAGATGAAGAGAGGGACTCCAAATAGTGATATAGTCTTAAGTCCACCTAATAAATGACTACCTATATCCATGAGAATACATCATACCTCCTATTATGAAGAGAATGAGAATTAGCCTAATGAAGGAGTTTCATATCAAATTCAAGAGAATTCTTAAATTATAATTTATATGTGGATAATAAATATATCATGATGGGTTCCAAGCACTCAATAACATAGTCTAGGTTGACTGTAATAGTCATCTACAAACATACAAATGGCAATTCCCTTACACACAGTCATATGTTAGCAAGGTGAAAACTCAAGGACCATTCTAGACAAGGAGTGAGTATACTGACATATTCATCCACATTAAAGTGAAAAAATTTCATCTCTAAGACTTTATAATACCACTAAGACACTCTCAACTCATGAAGATAATAGTATACAAGCATGTGCAAAAAAATATAGTTTGGGGAGCCTAAGAACATTGTTTGAAGAGAAAATTCACCAAAAAAGAGATAGGAAGAAGGTTTAATTTTAGGTCCTAAAATAACCAAATAATGATAAAATAACTTCAAAACAACTCTATACCTCATGAATCTCCACCTATAGCAGTGGTAGACACAATTACTATAAAGATTCTTGAGAAAGTATGGTGTAACATAGGTGACATGGATATGAAGAGTTGAAAAATGGAGGGTGAGACAACTAAAATAGAGATATAATTACATTTAAAATAATTTTAATCATGATAAATTAAAATAAAAGGTGAAAAATAAGTGTAACATAGTCATAGGCCTTATGAGACAGGAAAATGTAGGCAGCTCAATCTAGGTTTTAGTAAAAAGAGCCTTCAAGCCAAAATATGCATCATCTAGGCATGAAACTTGGTTTAATTTGTCCTTGTGAGTTCCTATATATACCTATAATATTTTTGAGATCATTGGAAGATTTTAATTATCAATTTTTTTTACATAGTCACTTGCCTGTCTAGTCACGGTTAGAGTTAGAGTAGGTAGACTTCTTGATGTGCATACAGGTGTGGTAGAGGGTTATAATTTAATTAAAGGTTTTAATAAGTAGTAAAATATGTTTTTAAATATTCAAAAACTTTTTTAGAGGTGATTACACTCCATAATATATTAAAACCATGCCCTTTAGGTCTAAATTAAGCAGATAGGTACCAAACCCTTAAGGCATACAGTCACACTTTTAGACTCTTTCATGAACTTTTTCTTCATGAGATCAACACTGAGACATCTTGGAGGGTCATTTAAACCTTGGAGAATATTTTGGAGTGAATAAAAATTTATAAATCATTTTTTGAAACCACTTCTCAAGCTTCTTCCTTCATACATAGTCTTGGCAACATCTTGAAGCCCATTTTCACTATGTAGATAACTTAAAGAACCTTTTACATGGGAGATAATACTTTTCATGGTTGATGAGGGGGTTAGTTTACTCCATTTTCATGGAAATTAGTTTCCCATTATAGGTCCATACATAATGAAAAATCATTAAGATGATATGAACCTCTAAAACCCTTGTAAACCCCTCATAACCACCTAATGGAGAAAAGGGTCTAAATTATGCATCCATATGGCATGTTTGAGCCATGAAATGAATTTTATAGTCTTATTAACTCCACTAATCACCTCCATGACCAGTTGGTTGGCATGTGCAGTACCTTAACTATATGAACTAGGTAAAATGAGTCAATTTTGAGATAAAAATCAAGGGAAGAAAGAGTAATTGCACATTAAAAATATTTGAAAAGAAATATGGGGTCCTAAAATCCCTAGAGAACACTTTTTTAACCTTAAAAAAAGGTCATTTGGGTCATTTCCATAGGTAGATAGGTCTACAAGTCAAAGTAAAGAGTTATTTGCATATAGGGTGAAGAAGAATGGTTTATTCAAGCCTATATCATGACTCTAAATCATCATATATAGGATATTAATGTCTTAAATATTACATAAGATCCTTTTAACTCATCATAAAGTCAAGATCTCAAATAAATTATGCAGACACCTATGATTATTCCTAACATCACAAGACAAGGCCATCAAAATGGGGTAGCAAGAGCTAAATCAAGGTCATGAGTGCACTCAAAATCATCATTAACATCACCATTAGGTCCTAAAATATATTTATTCTAATTTTGAGCCATAGGGAAGCACTATCAATGATCATCTTGGCCAAAGAACAACAAACATTGCTTAAAGAACATGTTTTCCACTCTAAGAAGAGATTTCACATTCTCACCCTGATAAACACCTTTTGCATGGGAAATTGATTAATTTTAGGGAGTTATATGACCTAATACACTAAAATTTTATGGCATTTATTTAGGCATTCAAGTCCCAGACTTTATGAATGATCATTAAGAGCCTAGATCACTCTTAAACCCTTGTAAAACCCCCTTAGTAGACCTATTTGTGAATAATTGAATATTTATCCATCCAAACTCATTTAAACCTCATAAATACCACCTATATCATCAATTAAACTCTATTATATTCATGACCATGGCCATGTGTTATATGGATGTCATACATAATTGGCATAAAATAGGTTTTTGAGAGGAAAAAGAACAAAAGGAGAGGTACAAGGAAATTTAAAGAAATTTAAATCATTTTTTATCAAGGAATGACACTTTTAAGTGATATCCAAACCATTATATGATCATAAATCTACCTAAAACTACCCTTGGAAGCTCATCCTAAATAGCCATTTTGCAGGAAATAAAGGATAAGCTAACCTAGTCAACTAGTTTGACTAATCTGTAGGTGTTGTTTGCCAAGGAGGACCCATTTCATGATATAAGGAATTTTTCATGTCTTTAATTCATCATATTTTTAGGTTTTCAAGGATATATGTATGTTATAATGGCCATCAAGCATAAAAGTAGGCTACTAGGCCTAATTTGGCCTAGTAGGCCTATTTAATCAATCAAGTGAACAAACAATGGCATAGAAGATTATTTATAAAATATAAGGTGGATTTATCATGCCTATTAATCTATTCCACATCATGAAAAACTTTTTATTGATGTCATATACATGCTTAACTAGTCCTTGTTATGAGTTAACTAGGATTCAACTGCATTAAACACATGCATAACTCATCTTGAGTTCCATTCATGAATCAACTCACTTTCAATAGTAGTTGTCTCAATAAATAATGTCATAACATGGTAAATGAGGAGCTTGGATAATATAAAGAGGACCTACAACCTTTTTTTCAATGCCAAGGAGATCATGTAAGGATCATGCAAGCCAGTAGACACAAGGATAAGTCTTAAGGACTATTGTTAGCTATTGTAACTAAAATTTGACTTAAGTTTATGATGAGTTGACTTATTTGTATCTACTTTATACTAATATTTCATCTATAACTTCTCTCTTTTCTATATATTTAAGATTTTAATCCTATTAATGAGATCCCTCTCTTGGGCATGATGAAACTCATCCAAGATTGAGCTTTGTAAACCCCTTGAGATAATAAAATGATTATTTCATATTCCTTTATATAGGTTTAGTGTGATTATGTTATTTTTATTTGCACATGCATAAGCATTTTCTCCCTTATCAAGTCCTAATCTGACCTAGTTTCTAGTATGTCATCTTATGTAGGTCATATACAGTGTTTGATGTTGAATGACTAAGCTAATAGTGGATATATTGATTTGTTAGTGCCTTAAATGATACATTCCCTCATTTCCCTCATGCTTTGATAACTTGATATAACCTTTATGTGAAATATTTTTGCATAGGAGTACTTTGGAGTTGTAGATTCAGTGATTTGCATTATTTATTAGTGTTGTGGAGCTCAAATAGAGTGGATGAACTAGAAATATAGGTCTATCACCATCAATAGAATATATTTCCATTGCATTTATCATTCTACCCCTTTTCATCCCAAAAAGTAAAGTAGATTTTAGGCAATTGAGCAAATTCAATACATCAAAGGATCTACCCTCATAATCTAGAGGTCTAATCTAAGTACAGATGCCCCACACCTTAGACCATTCCAATGTTAGTCCAGATGTGAAGGATATCTAAGAAATCAGCCTTCATCAAGGTGATATCTGGGTTGCTAACAATATTTAGAGGGCTTGAACAAGAATCCATTCCACTTCATTCAACACCTACTCATGAGTTATAAATCATGAAAATATATGAAGTGAAGAAGGGATTCATTATTGAGTTAAAGAAATGAGAAATAGATATCTCTATAAATATCTTGGTGAATTTACGAGGTTGTTTATAATATTATATATTAAAAATAGTAATGGGTGTGAATAATGAACTTTTTTTGAGTGAGGACACATTTCACACAGTGAGAGATGAATAGTTTCTTGTTCAATCCAATAACAGGTTTATTAGAATTATGGGTTTTCATAATACTAAAATTTTAATAGAGTTTAGTTATTCCCAACTTAGGCATATGATCTTAGGGGTTTAGTTATTTACACCACTATAGTGATCTAACTATCCATCCATATTCCATGATCCATTCACATCATGGAGATGGGGTCTACGTGGTTAATGTATAAATAAGTAGTTATTTATTTGCATTTATCGAGTGGTTCCACACCTAAACCCCACAAAAAAATCCCAAAACCCTATAAATATATGTGGGGTGGGATGGTGATGAAGTGGGATGGTCTTTCTAATTCATCATATGATGTATATGATATAGGCTAGGATTATGTGTATAGGAATAATAAATATTAATTTAACTTTCAAGATTGACAGCTTTGACTACATTGATGATAATTCCCATCTCTCTATATATCATACCACTCTTTAATATCTTAAGTAAGAAACTAACAATGGAAAATGCAATACCCCATCTAATGTCCCCATTTGATGGCCATCTCATATACTCTATATTTGTCAAATTAAAGAATAATATGTTACATGCATGTCATATTATCATCCATTAAAATCCCCCCCATTAATGAAAGGACTTGCATCCTTAATTTATCATCATTAGAATATACCCAATCTATCCCATTGGTATTAATTTGATGCCTATAAAGAGAGGGGAATAAAGTATGATAAAAAATAATTAGTTAACTACCATAATACCATACCATCTTACAAATACAAGATAATAATACTAAAATCAGTGGGTATTATCATCATCTTCATGCACTTTAGTCATCAATGTAATGTGACACTAGCAGGCGAGAAGTGGTTTCAGCTAGAGTTAGCTGACTTACATCCATAAATATGGTGGTCAATAGAAGTATATTATATCACAGTTATTATCAAGGATATTATATCTCTTTAGAGTACACAATTAGGTTTAGACTAGGATCATGAATTATTTTTTTTTTTGGATAGTTGTGAAAATCAACCACTCTATTAAGGTGAATACTCCACTTTGTGAAGGAAGGCCATCTCTATGTATCCTTCATGTTGACACTACTTATATATTTCTCCCTCAATTTTATGTTATATAACAAACTACCTTTAGTATTTCTTCTTGGTGATTATTGGGAAGGGATGACCATTACCAAAGAGGGATCATTATCCTTGGTTTCTCATCAAATGACACAAAAATTCATTAAAATAGTTACTAGTTATTAGTTTCTCATCAAATGACACAAAAATTCATTAAAATAGTTACTAGTTGTTAGATTCTCATCAAAGAAGACCATGCCCACATGTATAATATAATAAAATAAAAATAATCTATAAGGTAAGGAAAGGATAAATGTGAGGGATCACTTCACTCTTGTTTACATACATGGTGAGTGACTAGTTCATGGTCGATTGAGTGTTCTCCCTTAACCATGAACGAGAAGGCTTCTAATCACATCATGAATATAATCTATATGGACTATATATATGGAATCCATGTCATATATACCACATTAGATATGCATGCATGTGATATTATCTATACTAGAGATATGTGCCATAGTCGATTAATGATAAGAGGATGAAAGGCCATAGTCCATCTATACCATAGTGGTAAGGATCAACCTTGAGTTCCTTAACCAACCCTATCTATATATATGGGTTCCTATTTATTTTTATGTGCTTGGCTAATGCTTCCTTTACTTAGGATGAAAAAAATACATAGTGAGCCATTATCACAAAATGGACCCAATCATCTTCAAAGTTACAAGATGTATCCATTCATTGAAAATGAATGAAAGATTATATATAGTATAATAAGTGTTTGTTGGGTTCCATATAGATACATAGATATGTAGTTATATATTTAATAGTTATTTGTTGAATCCATAGTCACTATAAGTTAATTGACCTAATTAAATAAAATATATAGAGATAGTCATGACCATATTAGGTTTGAGATCTACTATGAGTGCCTATTGTTTGATAAATGCCCTGATTACTAAACCTTTATCAATATGTTCAAATAAAATCATTCAAATACAACCCTCACTTTTTTAATATGAGGGGATTATCATGGCCAATATTAAATTTTATTTCACACTCTATATCCCATATAAATGGTAGTACATTAATGACTTGACATAAGAGTGATATGTCCTCTCTTTATTAACTTAACCCTATTAAATTGATAGTAGATTTAGATATCTCATTGAATAGCTCCCTAATGACCTGACCTAGGAGTGTGTACTTAACCATTGGCCTATATCCTCCCCAAGGTCATTCAAGCATGCCCTATTAATTTAAAAATGACCTAAACCACATCTATGTATCTTTCATATGACATTATCAATATCAATTAATCACATGAACAACCCACCTTTTTTGCACTCGTGCAAGGAAGGATGTTGGTAGGAGACTCTAAAGTATATTTCACAATTATTTTTGTATACTTTGTTTGTGTCAAAAATGTATATTATTTATATTTCATATATTATAAACATTGAAGTAAGTAAAATATAAAAATTGAGGGTTGAACATTTACCTCAAACTAAAAAAACTAAGAAATGAAGAGTCAATAATCTGAAGAGTCATGTCGACTCTATATATATTCAGCATTTGTAAAGATAAGTTATTTGTCAATTATTATAATTTTAATGTAATTATTAGATATTATCTATTAAAATGTTATTATATTTTTGTACATATATTTTATGAACTATTAGATCCTAGTCATTACACTCATTAAATATGATTACGAGTCATGAATGTTTTGACTCATGTATGATTTTATGTGAAATATGATTATTAATGTATAAGTATATCTTTAATAACCTATATTAAGTAAGATAGTTAATTAATGTGTAATAAAACATAAGGAATCCCAAACTTAACTAGTATGAACAAATTTACATCTTATAAGTCCCATCATAACCTATAGACTACAACAATAGAATATGTTGATGAGGAATTCCAAGGACTAGTGCTATTAATGGTTTTATTTCTAAGAAAAATAATGTTAATATGGTTGTTGAGTGAAATGGACCTATAAATATGGCTAAAATTAAGGATATGTGAGTTTTTAAAAGAAGAGTCTATCAGGTTATGAGTACATGCCCAATAAGTTATAATTACTCACATATATCGTTATATTTATGAATTTTTCTAGTGTTGAGTTGCCTAAAATTTTCATAAGATGGTTATCAAGGATTAAACACTATTTATTTAGACCTCAAAAAATGGAACACATTTTTATAATAAATAAATATTGGCACTATTGTACAACCTAGACATAGAGTGTGCACTTGCATTTAAGCATTGGGTAAGGACTACCATTAATGAATACATATATGATTTTATTATGTAGTGTGCATTACATTAGGGTATATCTATGATTTGTTTACCATAGGAATAAATATTAAAACATTTAAGTAGTTTACAATTTTATTGATTATGTTGGGTGTGGAAAATTCCATGATTTTGATTCCATATAATATGGAAAATTCAGGCAAGGCAACATGGGGATGCAAATCAATAGGAGACAAATAAGGAATAATGGAACCTAGGACAATGGACCAAATGAAGGATAAAATAAAAATAGGATGAATGAATAAGAGGAAAACATAAGACACCAATAATATTATGGGTTTCTATATGGAACTATGACAATAAAAAATATGGAGTAAACATAACCTAGTTGAAGATGAGAAGTTGAAGTTAGATCTAAGTAGGAGTAGTCAAAAAATTTCAAATAAAGTTGAAAGAATTAGAACCCCACCATTAAAGACAAAGTATAGATCGCAGAGGGAGTCCTACGAAAATAAGGAGAGCACATAGTTTGACTAGGAAAAAAAAGATTAGCCCAAAATGGGAATGGAAAAGAGAACATAGAGCCCATCTTGAGGATAACGCAATAAAATTAAAGCAAGATAGTAGTAGTTTTAGTGAGAATATACAACTTCAACACATGCATTTAGAATGGGAAGAGTAGTATTTATATAATGCATTATTTGAAGAACCTTTAGGATAAGTTTAGGGGTGGTTATTATTAACACCCTAGGTTTAGTCCATTCACTTCATAGGTATGCATCCCCTACACCTTTATTAATTATAGAAATCATTAAGTCAAAATAATATATGGAGCTAATAGTAACCCAAAAGTGGTTTGGATAACTCAAATATTTTAGATAGACATAAGAATGAAATTAATATTCAAGATAGCATAGTACCTAATTTTTTTATACCAAACATACCTATACCCATCATAGTCAGTTTATAGATAATAGTATAATCACCCAAAAAAATGAGGTGTAGGTAGTCCTTTTATAGGGATAATAACAATCTTTGTTATAAATTTTGTAACATTATAGTTGTATTATGCATCTACAGACCTAGAGTAATGTTTATTAACCTTCTAAATAAATTGGAAAACTAAGGGCATAATCACAAGTGAGGTGAAGTATTGCAATGTTATAAGAGCACTAATTAGTTGATCCTTCTAATTTAATTTCAATAATATGTCGATCTAAACTAATTAATTAATTCCAAATTCATAATTTCTTTAGCCAAACCATTCAGGTTTTATTATCTTCAAAATTAAAGTTCTCAAAACTTCCCAATTTTCATTACATTGGATAGACTAACTCAAAATGATAAATTTTCATTATTTACATAGCCTAAAATTTTTCTCAAAAGTTGATCTTGAGCTTTAAAATCACCATTTCTTAACAGCATCCAAAATGTTGAAATGGTTGTGGTTTTATTTGTTCTTACAAAAAGCAAAAACATCATTTTGGTCTAAGTGACTTTTTTCCATTTGTTCCTATAGGACCCAAAAAGGACAGTAAAGGATAAATACATTGTTAACATCTTCAAACTTTTATAAGTGTTTAATATGTTCCACTTGTTCTTAAAAATAATAAAAATATCATTTTGATCTATAGGCTTCTTTTCAACTTGTTCCATCTATTCCCAAGGCTGTCAAAGGCATCTTTTTATTCTATAGATTATGAAAAATCAGTTATCTTTATTCCATATAAGTGAAAATTAGTTGGAATGGTCTTCAAATGTTTTTCTCCACTTGTTATTTGTGTTCCCTTAGGACCCAAAAAGCTAAAAGGGTCTATGAAGGGTTATTTTAATTGTTTGGTTTGTTCCAGTAATTCTTGAAATTGTTAAAAGAGTCATTTTTATCTAAAATAGTATTTACAAATAATTTAATTTATTCTTGTAGGAAGCAAAAATGTCATTTTGGTCTTTAGATTATTCAAAAGGAGTTTCATTTATTTTAAAGAAACCCAAAAATGTCATTTTGATATAAAAGGTTATTTTAAAAGACATCAATTTGTTTCAAAAACCTATGAAAAACTCATTTTGGTATTTGTTGCCTTGTTTATTTTGTTACAAGGTTCCTGTGAAGCCTAAAATGCATGGATTAAATGGTATCAAAAGAAATAATGAGGCAGAATCCCAAGCCATGTTATGGGGTATCAGACTTGTAATTTCTTTAAACATTCAAAAACTTCATGTCGAGGGGATTCTTAAAAAATAGCTAATGTTGTCCTTTCTTTAGCAGGCATTGGCTAACATATTTGGATATATTCAGATGCTTCTTAGCACCATGGAGGAGCACAAGGTCACCCATATTTATAGTGAGGGTAATGCAGTCACATATGTAATGGCAAATTTAGGGAGCAGTAGTAATGGTTGGCAGTTCTGGATAACTTTGTCCACAGTACCCAACAACATTAAAATTCTTTTAAATAAAGATGGAAACACATAATTGGATTAAGTTTTGTGGTATCTTCACCACTCTCTTTCTTGGATTGATTTGAGGTGGAAATTATCCTTTGATTAGTGAAAAGACTTCAAATGATTATGGTATGGATTATTCTAATTACCAGGACTATACTACCAGAAGTATTATATTGTATTATGTTTGGATTGTGCATATCTCTTTAGTCATTAAAAATCTAACTAATAAACATCTAAAGTTCCCTAAGTGGCATGTAGAGAATGTGGAATAGATTTTGTCAAAGTATAGGTCTATTTGGAAGCTGAGGAAGCTACTTAGAATGGGGCATATTGACTGGATGATAGTATGGCCTAAAGCGAGAAGGAAGAGACATGTGGTTGATAGGTAGGATGATGGGAAGGCTAGTTAGATGAAAAGGAGAATGAGATGGAAAATTTTAGGATGGAGTGACATCTATAGAGCTAGATGGATCATGGGTAATTATTTCCTCACATGCCTTGGCTATTGTGATCCCCATGATTGCACAAGATGGTGGTCATGGGACATTATTGAGGTTGATTTCAAACATGGTAAAGGTTTTGAAATTTTCCATAATCATTATAAAGTGAGGATGTTAGGAATTTTATGGACTTATATCCTTGGATGGATTAGAAATAATCTTAACAATTTGGTTGGGTATTTTGGCCTTTGCATTAAATAGTTTCATGAGTATAGTTTCTCTCAGGACTCTAACATGGGTGGGGATATTATTAAGATTGAGCCATCTTTTGCTGAGGAATTTTTCCAAGACCCTACTATCTGGCATATCATTTAGGAGGGAGAAGTGGCCTCCTTCCTTGAAGGGTTGATTGGGCATGATTAGAATTTATCTCACCAATTTGTAGAGTCTTGGGTGGAAGATTATATAAGGGTCTCCATAGGAGGATTAACTTTGAAGTCTTAGAGAAAGTAATAGGGCAAGCCACTAGGCTCCCCACCAAGGGCAAGAAGATAAGTCGATGTATCAAGGTGCTAGACCTAGAGAATATGGTAATTTTCTTCAAAAAAGGTGAGGTGGCTGAGAAACTTCATGGGGGATTTGAAAGGGAGAAGTTATCAGCTCCAAGGGGATAAATTTATCTCATGATAATGAAATACTTCACCCTTAAAGGTAGGTATACGGTTTTATATCAATACCATTTTTCTTTACTTAATCATTTTAGACATAGGTTGGAAATTGACTTTCCTTTATTTATTTTTTCTTCCTTGGAGAATTTGATCAAGTTGGCTAAGGATATATGGGCCAAAAACCTTGAAAACCACCCTATTCCCATACATCAAGGCCTTATTATGAGACTCTATCACTTCCATCAGCCTTGTGTCCCCCTAGGTTGATTAAAGTGTGTTTGTTGGAACATCACCTGACCAACCCATCTCTTTCTAGTAGAAGTAAAGGTAAAAAAATCCCAGGGACCCCCAAAACCCTCAAAATTTGGTTGGGAGGACACAGTACTATTGATTGTGACATTATGATAGAGACCCCTCCTGCTGATCCCCATTCCCTTTCCCCTTTGCCTCTCAGTGGTAAGTCTATCACTCCCAGTCAAGGACCTAGAAAGGTTTCCATTAAGAGAAACTAGAAGGCTAATGAAAAAGAGGTCAATGTTCGACCTACGAAGGTAAGAACTGGGATTGAGAAAAATACTGGTGTTGTGTATTTAGGAAAGATTTTGACCCTAGACACTAAACTAGTGGAGGATGAGAAGGGGGGAGTTTTGGTATTCACAAATCTAGCTAAAGTGTTGGGATCCCTTCCACTAACCCCTAAGGCATTTCTATATCAGATGATTTTGATTTTTTCAAAGATACCTTTGGGAAAGATGTTGATGAAACCCCCTTTGAGTCAGAACATGAGATAAAAGGAATGAGATACTTTCTTGAGATGAATGAACCCTACTCAGAAGAGATAGATGATGATGTTGTGGAATTCCATAGTTAAAAGAAGGAAAATAACTACTTGCTATGTACCAAGATGGCAAAAGAGCTCAAGGAGATCAAGACTAAGATGGATAAAATGCACAAAAAATGGAGGATTATGGTAGAATATGTTGCCAAGGCTCTTAGTCATGTGGATTTGGTTTTTGTTGTGGTGAAAGACTTTGACAACAAGATAAAAAATGTTGGATTGGATAGTCTTGGTGACTATAAAGGAATTGTTGAGTTTTTGGCTAAATATGGGATGACTGATAGTCCCTAGTCTTTTCTATATTTTGTTACTTTTCATTTCGGTATGTCTATTGTTATAATGTTGTGTGTTCTCTATTAGTGTGTTGTTTCTATCTCATCTGAGACTTTTTTGCCCATGGGGGAGCTTTGTACTGGACCCAAGACCCTTTTCTCCTATTTTTTAACAAAAACATAAAATAGAGTTTTAAAACATCTTAGACCTAATGAATCTATTCAAAGGTAGTTTACATGCTTCAAATCCACGTGTGAACTATAAAACAAAGACTTTGTTTTCATTGTAATACAAAAATGCAAATTGAATAAAGGTAAAGTTGTCAATTGTTCCCTCCTATGTTCTCTTTTTTTTAACTTCTAAACACCCTATACAGAGTTGTACTACTATGTCTTTATCCTATAAAACATATTTGGCATATTTTATGCAAATTATATCTTGTTCTTGACCTTTCACTTAGGGTTTTACTCTGAACAAGTGTTATATTTATTTTTTAATTATATTCTCCTCAAATAGATTAACACTATACATTTTATAACATATTTTTCCTCATCAATCCTTGTGTTATTTTAGTAAACCCTTAAATGTATGTATTCCTTTATGAGTATTATCAGGCATCCTTGTTATTACCAAAAACAAAGCTTAGGGTTTTGGATTTTAGATTTAAATTATTTTTATACATTTCATTGGTATGAGTATGCTTTTGTGATATGCTCAAAGAGCGTAAATGATTTGATTATGCCAATCAATTCCATGTTTCTCAATGGTCTTGCTTTATATTCTAGTGGTAGATTTATTAGTTACTTCAGTAAGGAGTGAGAAATTTTGATGGATTTTAAACTTAGCACAAAATATTTTGACTATTTTATTTTAAAAAGATGAACCATTATTTTTTACAATTGTAGGGCAAAACATGAAATTATATGTTTTAGTATAAAATTACAAATATCTTCACCTATTTTAATTTGTAAAGGTATAACTTCTACCCATTTTATAAAATATTCAGTGGATGTAATGAAAGTCCATGGAGAAATAATAGGTTATGATACATATGATGGGGCATGATTAATATTACTATGCCTTTGACATTCATATCATAATTTATCATATTCATGACATTATTGTTCCATTGATGTCCAATAGTATCCTTGACATAAAATTTTGTAAGACATGGTTTTACTATTAAAGTGGCCCCCACATTCACTATCATGTACTTCTAGTAAAGTATTTTGAGCTTTATTATTATTTAGGCATACTAATAATTTTCCATCAAAAGAGTGTTTGAAGAGGGATCTGCCAATGACTATATAATGCATGGCTAGGCAATGTAATCACTTATTATCCTCTCACATAGTATTTTTAAGAAAAGTAGATTTGTAAAGGTAGTTGTATATATCGGTATGCCATTCAATATTATCTACAATTTATATTATCTAGTACTTTAGATGATGGATCAAATGCATGGTCCATGTTTCATTATCAAAATTATAATAAATAAATTCATCTTAAAATTGGGTAGTAATGGGTAATGGATCATGTAATGGGGTAGTAACTAATTGATCTGCAATAGCTTGCCCTTAATAGACTTTTGTGAGATAAAATTTAAATGAAATGTGATAAAAATCATTGCCCACTTTGTTATACTCATTTATCATACTCCTTTAAAAATTGGGATTTGATATAATATATTTAATTGGATCAACCTTAGTGGTGACATGGATTGCATTATGAAGTAAATAAGGTCACAGTTTTTGCATGGCAAAAACAAGGGCTAGGCATAGATTTTTTATGATATAATTTTTCCCATAGTCAATAAGTGTGTGACTAATGTAGTAAATGGCACATTCATAATGATTATCATCATGTTGTGTAATTAAATCACCCAAAACACGATTGGCAGTGATGATGTATAATAAGAGGGGTTGATCTAGAATGGGAGGAATAAGCATCGATGGGTTGAGAAGATATCTTATAATTTCTTCAAAGCTTTGTTGAAAAAATTAATCCCATTCAAATTTAGTATCTTTATTGAGTAACCTTGTAAAATATTGTGTTTATCTGTTAATTGAGCCATAAAATGTCTGATATCTTTAATGTGACCTTGTAAACATCTAAGTTTTTTTAAATTGTCTAGTGATGTCATATCAAGTATTGCTTTGATTTTCTTAGTGTTAACTTCAATACTTATTTTAAAAATAGTAAAACATGATATGCCATTAACCTATATCATGTACAAGGATATGCATGGCCTATTTATGGCTTACATAGCCTTTCATATTATCTTGTCACATTTTTTATGTTCTTATATTTTTAATAGGGTTGGCTTATGGAATAACCATGGCTTAAGAAGAGTATATACAATAGGTAGTGGTTAGTATTTGATCATCATATTATGAAATATTCTCTTATTGAATTGTTATGTAGGTTTCCTCCTTGAAGTGGCTCAATATTATTTATCAAATGTGTTACTCTTTCATCAATTATTATTGTGGATCTAATTATTCTATTCATATTTCTATAATATTTAATTCTATTGAGGTGAATTATCTAAGTAATTTTATTACAATGGTATCATAACTTTGATTTGGTAAAATTTATGTGGCATAGTTTTTTAGATCAGGTATGGTTGTTTTTTATAAGGTAAGGTGACAAACCAGGGGCCAAACCCTTTACAACCAAAAAGGACAAGAAGGCAATCAAATAAAGTATGCCTTCAGAGAGACGATGGCACTAGCCGAGAAAAATAGATAGAAACAAAACACAAGAAATGAAAAGACTAGAGTCAGAGAGGACTCCCCTTACATAACTATTGATTTGATAAGATCATTAAGTTTCTTAGTATTCTCTGTGTTGTCAGCATGCCTAGTATTACCCACCACTTCTAGCATAGACATGTTCAGTAGAATTGTATTTCAAAGTCCTTTGGTGAAAATCTTCTCTTGCTTCTGAATACGGTCCTTCAGGGCCCCACTTTCAGCTTTCCAATCAGTCTCATTCTTAGTACCCTCACCAGCTTCCTTGACATACATTTTCCCCTTATTGTTAGCATTTCCCATAGTGTCAGCACCATGCTCCTTAGTAACCTCAAAATCCCTAGTATCCTACTTCCCTCCAGTGTCCTCTGAAATTTCTTGGATTTCCAGCTCCTTAGACTCTTCCTCTTGGGTTGCTTCTTTCGAAGCACTTTCTGAGTAATCAATCAGTCTAGCCTTCAAGGCAGGTCTACCATCAATCCACCCTAACCTTCACACTCTTGAGGAGAATCCTTATTAATTTTGGAAGGCTTGTGAGATTTACCACCTTGGCCCCCCGTGGCCCTACCTAGATTCTTGTGGGTCCCCTCTGTGGTCTCTTTAATATTTTTTTCCTCTTCATCAACCTTTCTCTTCTTACCCTTCTTACTTGCAAAGGAGCTAGGGGTATCAACAGGGGTCTCTTCATGGGTGGAGAAGGAAACATCTTTTGTTTTGGTAGGAGCAGGGGAAACCCAGGACTCATCAATAGCATCCTCAAACACCGGGTTGGAAGAAATGCCTCCACTATCAACTCTGATAGTCTTGGATGGCTCAAGGGCGTGGTGAAAGTTGTATAAGTAGAAAACTATCCCTTGGTGTAGGGGAATAGGTTTTATATCTAGCTTCTTAGCCATTTTAGCTCTCACCCTCAGGACAGAGTGTTCCAAAGAGGAGAGTAGGTGAAAAGGAAAGCTAATATTAGCATTGTGCCTGAAATGATTTATCAAAGGAAGGTGGTAATTCTAGAACCTGGTAAATCACCCTTCGAGTGTGAATTACTTCATGAGAATGAAGCACATTCCATCCCATGGCTCCAAAAGTTTAGTGCACTTGAACCCTCCTTGATACGAGATGATTTCTTCTCCCTCACCTAAAAATAGTTTTTGGCTCGCCATATCCATGATTTTGGTTTTCCTTTGAAGTTTTATACCCTGCATGGTCATTCCCATGGCCATAGAAATCACCTTTTTAGAGATTTAAAAACTAATTATGCCCACCATGACCTACCTATTTAACCAAGATCTCACAAACTACTCAGACAAGTTTTTTTCATAACCATTAAGCCTTTCCAAATATGGGTTGATACCCCCTTCTTTACAATAATGCCAAACCAGTGGATTATCTTTAAATTCACAATATAAGATAGGTTAAATTTGAATACAGTCTCCCCCCATTCTATATTTGTAGACCCAAATAGTGGAGTTCCTAAGTTCTGCCTTCAGCTTTGAACTGGTTGATAACCCTTATTTCCATTTATGCAAAATGCAGATGTGATAGCTCATTTTATAAAATACTCTGCAGAGATGATGTTGTCTACTCCCATGCTTGAAAATTATTTTCCCTTGATTTTCATGATGAGACTCGTGCACCTAAACCTCATGATACAATGAATTATGAATGATTACCAAAAAAGTACTAAGGTTATCAAGTTCTGAGATCCCCAATGGCCCTCTCCACGTGGACCACCTCTGAGAGCTATCCTTGTCATCAATGCACCTCATTCTTGACAAGTCATCTCCTTTTGAATAATATCCCTAATGTTTGAGGGAATATGAACACCTTGTCTCCACACCCTCCAACCTAAAAATTGCTGACCAAGGTTGGCACAAGCATCAGCGACCCTATTTCCTTCTTTGTAGGTATGGGAAATCTCAACTTCAAAAAACTTTTTCAAAAGAAATTGGATATCAGTAATGATGTCTTTTAGCTTGATTCCCATATTTGATGCTTTATTAACGACATCTATGACCATTTTAGAGTCTCCTTGTATATTCAAGTTCCTTATTCCTAGGGATATAGCTAACTTTAATCCCCATAGTAAAGCCATTACTTCAGCATAGTTATTTCTCTAGCATCCAATTCCACCAGCAAGACAGCAGACATCCATCCTTTATCATTCCTTATAATTCCTCCTCCACTAGTTTTACCATCCAACTTGGATGCCCCATCAAAGTTGAGTTTCATCCAGTTAGGTTTTGGGGGGATCCATTTAGTATTTAGTCTCTATAGCATTTTGGAGTTATTATACCCAGAAATCTGGTTTAAAACCTTCCATTTGGCTGCAATTTGGTTTTAAATTTGAGATAGGGGTTTCTCCACAACATGAATATGAGCTATTGTGACACTTTCCATAATGGTCTTAGCAAAGGAGTTAAACACCTGAGAATCATTTCTAGCAGTGTCCCTAAAAATTTTGTGGTTGTGCTCTTTCCATAAAATCCAGCAAACATGGCAGAGTTTGCTTCCATAATTCCATAAGCCAGGGATGTGTGAAGGTTGGATTCCAACTGAGAATTACTTCTTTAATGTCAAAATTGTAGACCCATTCAATACCAAAGTTGTTAAGTATTATGCCCCATAATTCCTGAGCAAAATCATAGTGGATAAAGAGGTGTGAAACTGATCAGGTATGGTTGTTACCCTAAGAGCTAAAGGATTGAAAAAACATAACTTGTGATTTGAAAAGATTTTTTTGTCACTAAAATAGTGTGTAAGGTTTAAGTCTGGAAAACAAATTTGCACCATTGTGAAAATTAGTATTTTATTCATCTCAACAAGATAGATCACAATGGTATAATCCTTAGATACACTTTTTTCAATCCCAAAACCCTTAATCTTAGGGTTCATGCATGCCTAGTCCAAAAACTTGAATTTGTGGGAAAGGGCAAGACACTCTAAGAATTTATATATTTTGTAACTTTAGAGTCTAGCATTTTTGGGTTGGTTTATCAACATCAATCAAATATACAAATCATGTGGAAAAAATGATGTTGATTTGGTAAAAGGGGATGTGGATGATGTGAAGTCTTAGTTGGTAGCTATCAATGGGACAATGCCCACTCTTGTGGTTTGTCTTCCACAATGAACAATCAAAATTTACATATTGGGTTGAAGTACATGCTACCAAAAGTGAAAGTGTGCAAGTTTAATGATGAGGATCTAATCACTTAAACCAATCAAATGGAAGATTTATTTGATCTACATTATACCCCATGTACACATAAGGTGGGTACTGAATCTCTATATCTAGAACCTGAGCAGTTCATTTTTTATATATGGTTTTTCTCTCAAAAGGAAAAGGTTTTTTGTACTTGGTTATTGCTTACTAATGAGCTATAGATACACTATTGCAATAACATCATAAAAAACTACTTCAGTCAGTTAGAAAAGCTACTACAAATATGGCATGTCAAGGATTATATTCAATAATTCTATAATCTATCCTTATGCATGGATGACATCAATGAGGACAACATGAATGACATGTTCTTGAGTGGGATCAACGATAACATCCAACTTGATGTTTTCATGTTTAATCCAAATTTAATAGTTACATCCATAGTCTTTGTACATAAGGTAAAGGAAAGAGATGTTACCAAATGAATTAATTTCACTAATGGTCAAGAATGAAATTCTAAGCACCATCATTTTCTTAACCTACCATATTTATCCCTTAGTATATTGAAGAAAAGTGTGAAAAAGGGTTATGTGCTAAATATGATAAAGTGGATAAAATGACATAAATGTGATAAGAAGAAGTTATTATACATTTAAAGATCTAATGAAGATGAATAATATGATGAATCTTTAGGTGAGGGTGAGGAAGAGACAGAGGAGGAAAATAAATATATTGATTATAGTTCAAGGCTGCAAAGATTAACACAGAGATAGAGAAATCTATTAACTATAAAATATTCTCACAATATATTAATTTAGGAACATTAATCACTCAAACACACTTACACATATATAGGGAATGTCTACCCTATAAATAGGGAGATACATATACCTTAAATCTATCAACTAATAACCACCAATATCTTAAACATAATCACAAACATATATGCGATAATATAATATTTTACCATATTATCCATACGGTTACACATAAACCTATTAACAAATATATTAACATTATCTAATAATAACATTAGATTAATAATGTTTCACATTATACATCAACATTCACCCCTTTGTGAACATTATTAATCCTATCTACACCCCCTTAATGTGAGCATGGGGAGAACATACGTCTTCAAAAATTGGCATGAATAGAAACATATGCCAATGCATATTTTTATGTCTACAAACTATTGACATAATCTTGTTGCACATGACCACTACTATACCAAGGAATGCATCCCATATCTAATTTATATGACTATAATAGATGTGTCACTGGGGTCATCTCCATAAATAAGGCAATCATAGGATCTCTATAGTTACTTTCCCTCCTATACAATTATTTGTCACATTCCATTACAGCCACACTCTCCCTTGTCTCCAAATATCATAGGTGTTTCAAAACATTAGGGAAATGAAAACACATAATTGAAAAAGATAAAATCACATCACATAAGTGAATAGGAATTCTCTTCTATTCTTATTCACACACACAAATGTCACCAAATCATTGGTGTAGCCCCATCATTAGTGATTGATGAGAGGTCATTGAAAGACCTCATTCTTCTATGTATCCTCCAACCTCCATTATCTTATACTTACTTAGTCGATGTGTTGATAAATCTTTTTAAAAAATTAGGATATTGGGTGCTCCTTATATTGCATTTGTGTACAAATATTTTACAATTTTGAAAAAATATGACTCAACTATTAACTCAATAGATGATTTTTTGACAACAACAAAAACTATTATTTTGATGACACTTATTGACACTTTTATGACATACACTATTTTGAGCAACAAAATAAGTTTGAAAATTTTTGTCTATATTGACACACTAATCCAAATATGACCAAGTAGACAAATATTACAAACGTAATGAATATATAAAAATAAACTATAGTGACTAAAACTAAATAAATTGAAACCTAAGACCAAAAATTACTTGACTATCTTAAACATAAGACTTTATATAGAATAACAAATTATTGACTTAACCCAGTAAATAAAATACTAACTGTAAACTAAGACCTTACAACATTTGGAAATCTACATGCAATTATGAAGTATGCTTACAAAACATGTATATCTTTTGATCCATGATTTCTTGAGATTAACATGTGTCAATAATATTTTGAACTATAAAATAGATATGCATAACATAGCCTATATAAGATGGTTATATGCACAAGCCACAAAGGCAATGAAACTTGCACTTTTTCACACCAACCGCTCAAGGTAAAATTGAGTCTATTCTAACAGGTGAAGAATAGGTGAAAGCATAGTAAGGATGATGTTCAATCTAGCACATTGATGTAAAATGATCAACATGTAGCTTTAAATGGTTGTTGATGTGGTGCACATAATCTACAAGCATACAGGTCTAAAAAATATTAATTGATAGAGAATGCTTGCATGTATTGACAATAACATACATTGGGAGGATGCAAAGTAACCAAGATGAGTTAAGTGCACACTAGGAAATAATAAATTATATGCAAGGAAAACATACCATATTGTCGAAATATATAAATGGCCTAAACTCAATAGGTTTCTTGATAGTGCTGGCATCATGCATGGTTTTTTTAACCTCTATCAATATGTTGGTTCTGTATATTAGTTAGCATTTTGGATGGCAATTGAATAGAGACTATGTAATGAGTAGTGAATGGACCGAGCCTTTCACGTGTAGCTCTATCTCCATGCTTATTTTCCATGAGAACCAAATAAAATAAATAATCACTCAATTAATATCCCATAAAATATTTTGTATTCACAACTCTACCATTCACAGGGACAAAGTGCCTAAGCAACTGCCCCTCACCATCCTTAGGATTCCATTACTCTAATACCAAATATTGATTTTAGTTCAGGTCTACAAAAGATTAACATGGAACATAGAGATAGATAAATCTATTAACTATAAAATATTATCACAATATATTAATTTTGGTACATTAATCACTCAAACACACATATATATAGGGAATGTCTACCCTATAAATAGGGAGATCCATATCCATTCATTCTCTCAACAAATAACCACCAGTCTCCTAAACATAATTTCAAACATATATGTGACAATATAATATTTTACCTTATTATCCATATAGTTACAGATAAACCTATTAACAAATATATTAATGTTATCTAATAATAATGTTAAATTAATAATGTTTCATACTATACCTCAATAAAATATTCTCAACCTACTATCTCTCATCATGCACATTCAGGTATTATCACTCCTCAAACCTTTAATAATGTGGGTTTCAACAAAATATGACAATGTTGATTGACTCAAGGAGTACACATAACTTCATCAATGGTAAGTTGGCTAATCATTTGAATTGTTTCATTTACCCAACTCTAAAATTTCATGACATGATTTTAGATGGGGGCACAGTAAATCATTTCATGAAATGTCATATTATTAAGCTTGCAATAAGAAACTATAGGCTAAAGTATCATATGTTTTCTATTCCCATGGGTGGGGTAGACATTATTTTGTGATTTCAATAGCTCATAACCTTAGGTGCAATAGAAATGAGTTTCTAATAACTATTCATGAATTTTCATTCTAAAGATAGGACATTTAAACTACATGAATTATGGTCAAAATATTAACAATTGGTTAATTCACATCAGATGTTGAAGATTCTCAAAAAATGGGTTGAAGGATTTTTAACACTATTGTTTTCCATAGAAGTTTAATCAATAAATGCATCTACACATCTTGAGCTACAGTTGATTATTAATGACCACCCAACTATTTTTAGCACCATGTCAAAAGGACTACCACCAAAAAGAGACCATAATCATGTCATTTGACTACTTTCAAATATTGAACCACCAAACATCATACCATACATGTATCCATATGTCCAAAAGAGTGAAATTGAAAATATGGTACATAAGATGTTAGATGCGAGTATTATCAGACTTATCCAAAGTTACTATTTGTGCCCAATGGTCATGGTGCATAAGAAGGATGACATTTATAGGATGTGTCCTAACTACTGAGAACTCAACAAGTACACCATCAAAGTTAAGTTCCATATTCTTGTAGTTAAAAATTTACTACATGGGTTGCCTGGTGTTGTTTATTTTACAAAATTATATCTACATTATAAACACCTTCAAATTTAGATTAGAGATGATAATATCCCTAAAACAACATTCAAAACTCATGAAGCCTATTATGAGTTTTTAGTCATTCCTTTTGGTCTCAAAAATGCATCATCTACTTTTCAGAGTTTGATGAACAATTTTTTTGGGCCTTTTTTTAGGAAATTTGTGTTGGTGTTTATTTTATGACAACCTATTTTATAGTAAAACTTAGGAAGAACATTTGTAGCATGTGAAACAAATAATATTAGTTATAGAATAACATCAACATTATGAAAAACCTTAAAATTATGATTTTGGAGTCAAAGAAGTGGATTATTTGGGTCATATTATTTCACATGAAGGAGTAAAAATAGACCTAAGAAGATCAAAGTATGATCGAGTGGCAGGTGCCAAAAAACCACAAGAATCTCTTAGGCTTTTTGGGGTTAACAGGTTATTATCTTAAATTTGTAAATAATTATGGAAACATAGTAGTACCATTCACATCCTTATTGAAGAAAAAATCCTTCCATTAGAATGGAATAATTTCCAAGACCTTAGATAATCTGAAGTAGACTATGTGCACCATTCTAGTTTTGGCTACCCCTAATTTTTCCATAAATTTTATTGGTAAATGTGATGCATCGAAATATGGCATGGGGTCATTACTCATGCAATAAGTAATACCCATTATATTTGAGATATTTTAACTCAAGGGTTAAAACAAGCTAAATCCAATATATGATAAATGGATGTTCTCTATTCTTTATGCATTCAAGCAATGGAGACCTTATCTGATAGGAAGACACTTTAAGGCAAAAAAATGATCATGATAGTCTAAGATATTTTTTAGAACAATTATTGTCATCAAAAATGGGTGACTAAAATGTTGGGATGTGACTTTTAAATCATATAACAAAAATTAAAATACAATGTTGTATTAGATGCACTATCCAGGAAAGATGAATCCATTAAGGCATTATTATGTGCAAGGATCATTAGGTAGGTAGATTGGTTTGAAGAGGCTAAATTAGAATGGGATAATTATAGAGATACACATATTATGATTCATAATATCTAGTATGGTTATAGTGCTTCTAATAAATTTGAGTGGCAAGGAGACACATTATGGTATAAGTATCTATTATACTTGTGTAAGAATTATATCCTCAAGCACAATATCCTCAAAGAGCTTCATTCATCTCCAATAGGGGGTATTCAAGCTTTTTTAAAACCTATCATAGAATAAATTAGTATTTATTTTAGGAAGGACTCAAGAAAGATATATAAAAATTTGTGGTTGAATGCATGATGTGTCAATAGAACAAGGGTGAAACAATTAAGACACCAGGTCTTCTACAAATTTTATCAATTCCTATCAAGATGAGGTGTGAGAAGGTTTACATGGAATTAATTACAAGATTATTTAGGTATGATGGTAAAATTCTCATCATTTTAATTATGGATATGCTCAAAAAATATGCTCATTTTCATTCCTTGTCACAAACATTTGTAGCTAGTAAAATAGTTATTTTTCTATAGATATAGTTCAAAAGCTACATGATACTCCCAAGTTCATTGTAATTGATCATGATTCCATAGTTTTAGTATTTTTAAACTAATTTATTCTCATGTTTAGGTATTTAAAGTGTTCATATCTCTTTATATCATCCTAAATTTGATGGGAAAATAATAGAGGTGATAAAAATGCCTAGAAGGGTATGTTTATTATTTTACATCAAGATAAACAAGAATGGTGGGTTCATTAGTTTTCATTAGCATAGTGGTTTTATAACACTTCCTTCTACATTTATGGCACTATATGGTTATCATCCCCCATCCATCATGTCATCCTTGAAGGTGTAGTCAAAGATTTGAGTTGTTGAAGAACACATTCAACATCAAGAACAGGTACCAGCGAGTCTAAGATAAACTTTAACAATGGCATAAAATAGAATGAAGCAATAATAAAATTAGTAACATAATGAGAGGCATTTTGATATGAGTGATTGGTTATTTATGCACTTGTATCCATATAAGTAGATGTCTCTAAACAATAGAAAAAGGATAACAAATTTTATTCTAAGTATTATTGCCCTTGTAAGATCCTACAAAAATTTGGTAGTGTTACATACAAGATAGAGGTACCCCAATCCACTTGCATACATCTCATATTTCATGTATCTTTCTTAGAGAATGTAATTGAATAGTTATTTTCTACCCAAATTGAATAACCAAAATTGAATGAATAAGGATGAGTCATTCTATAACCTAAGGAAATTTTTCAAACACAAACTAAAATATGAAGAATAATAGATATTAATGAGTATTTGATCAAGTAGGATAATCTCAACCATGAATATGTAATCCAGGAGTATGAAGACTTTATATGGTAGCATCCAAAGTTGTTCAATATTGAGAGCAATGTTATTTTGAATGGAAGGGGCATGTTACATCATTAACATATAGTGTGTCTAGGGATATGTGGGACCAACTTGTGGCTTACATAATCTTTCATATTATCTTCTCACATTATCTATGTTCTTATATTGTTATCAAGGTCAGTTTATGGAATAACAATGATTAACGTAAAGTATATATGTCATGCCCAAAAAAATTTGTCCCAAAACTGATGCAAATGTTTTTTTGGTTATCTTATTTTAGTGCTTTTTATTTATTCACTATGGTTACTTAATGTTTAACTATTATGATTTAGTCAATGCATAATTGAAGTGTGACACGCACAATTCTTATAATATTTATTTAATACATTTGATTTCCACTGTGATGCCTCTCTAAGATTAGAATACAAGTGGAAGAGGTTAAAATAAATGCAATGCCATAAATTAATAAGTAATATCCTGATTAATAAAGTAGGACAAGTCACATTATTAAAAATTACTAAATTTTAATTTATTGATTTAAAGGATCAAAAATTTATTCACATATAACCAAATCAACAAACTCAAAAGAATGAAGTGAGTTGAATAACAATCAATTAACATAGGGTTACCACTTTAATTATCACTAAGGGAGAGTCATATAACTCTAAACATCTCTACTCTTAAGGTACTCAAGATAAGGAGACTAACAAATTTAAAGTGAACGAGTTGATAATAACCACACAATGATCAAATTCAAATTTTAATTAATTAAAATTAACTATAAATTGAATCCATCCACATGTAAAAAGTTAACATGAATAAATATTACAAGCACCCCTAACCTAGTCTAAGAACCTAGACCTGATGCCCCCATCACAACTTGGGAATCCTACATATTCACTATATGAAATTAGGCTCTGATGTAGTTCTCCTTACACTTGTGATGGCCACCTCCACAAGACATCATCATTGAATAAGAGTTGGTAATATAAGCCAACAAGGGAACTAGTACATCACTCAAGTGAGATTCTACATCTCTAGTCATCTACTCAAAATATTGACACATCTTAAGGTCATCAATTATAATCTACAACATCAGAAGGTGTATTTACTTACCCAATAACTTCTATACAACATCACAATGAGAGTTGGGGGTGATTAAGAACTTATATTCTCTTATTCCAATGTTGTTAATGACTCAACGATCTTTGAATTATGTTTATTAGAGAAACTTTGTCTCTCAAATGAGTCTCTAAAGGTGTCCAAGGTTAATACTAGAGATAATAAGCTCAAATCTTAATAATTAGTGGGGTCACTATCTACAATAGATGATCAACTAATAAAATTATGTTGTTAAAACTAACAATAAATACATGTTTAAATAATAATACAATACCATTTGTGATTAATCAATCATACCAAAAATTAGATGCTTTAAGCATGTGTTCCAAAACACACTAAATATAGTTGTCAGTTGCCGACACTAAGAGCGCATCATAAGGGTTAGTTATCTAAGCATGCACCCACTCCTCAAGTTGTCTACATATATGTATTGATCCCATCACATGTGGAATCAAGGTTGTCTATAGTTCACCTATTCCTAAATGATTGTTAGATAAAAATTAAACTATTTGACCTTGGTAAAGTAGTTGTATGACTATGTGGTATAGTTAACCCATTTGGCTAACCCTATAGCCACTAGTTTACCTAGGGTGTCTAGGCACTATCAAGAGTTACAAAGAACATCTCAAGAAAGGATAATTTGTGTTTAGACTTCTAAGTCTGAACACAAAATTTGAGCATTACTCCCATGGTGTGATTCAAATACTAAAATGACCCCTTTTTATCTACGAAGATACATATAAGGCCTAAAATAGCAAAAAGAGTTAATGACCCAAAATTATCCTAAGGTCATAATTGTTATTTTAGGCTGACAAAATACATCATAGCCATTGAAATTCACAAGAATTATAAAGGATACAATTAAAAAAAAAATTCTCAACCTGTAAAGCTTAGGATATCAACAAAACATAACTCCTCCAAGTTGAGTAAATCAGGTCCAAAAATACCTT
This sequence comes from Torreya grandis, assembly GCA_037957365.1. Classification (NCBI taxonomy): domain Eukaryota; kingdom Viridiplantae; phylum Streptophyta; class Pinopsida; order Cupressales; family Taxaceae; genus Torreya; species Torreya grandis. The sequence goes on from JARHVA010002083.1 coordinate 2,332,308, forward strand.
TATTTTAATTTATAATAAGATTATTTTTTATAAATTTTACAACCCATTATTTGAGCTATAATTATGGTGTTTAAGGCTTTGGAATAATTTATTTTGAAATAAAATGATGACTTTACTATGCATTTTAAACTAAATTTAGTAAACCAAAAATTGCAATGTAAAATTTCTCTATAAATTAGTTTCAAAAAACACCCTATTAAAAATAGAAGAACTTGGGTTAAATTTTATTTTAATACTTCATTATTATTTTCAAGATATTTTTATTTAATTTCAATTCTCATAGTTGATAAATTTAATTTCTACATATTTTGTTTATGGTGATTTTAAATCAAATTCTAAAAAAATAAAAAGGTGAAAAAATTTAACTCTAGTAAGTGTCTCCGAAACTAGTTGAAAAATATAACTCTTAACGAAAGTAAAATTTATCTGATTAATAATTACACATTTCCTATCTAAGTATAATTACTTCCAAGTCTTAGAATTTAAAAATCTTAAATTTAAGTATTTATTTAAAACCAGTGAAACATCCAAAACACATTAAAATAATTTTATAAAAATAACTTTGTGTGTGTGTGTGTGTGTGTGTGTGTGTGTGTGTGTGTGTGTGTGTGTGTGTGTGTGTGTGTGTGTGTGTGTGTGTGTGTGTGTGTGTGTGTGTGTGTGTGTGTGTGTGTGTGTGTGTGTGTGTGTGTGTGTGTGTGTGTGTGTGTGTGTGTGTGAGAGAGAGAGAGAGATTGTTAAATTTTATTAACTCTTTCCTCTAATTTAGAATTATTTAATAACATGGCTAATATTTCATTGCTATTTTTTATTATCCATTAAAGAGTTAAATACCACCTAAAAATTTTTGAGAAAAAATAATTTAATTAAATAAGTGGTATAAAGAGTTTAAATGAGAATCTAGCTAAATAAAATTAGTTTTAATAAAATAAATTCAAATGCTTTTACTTTGACTTGTTATGTTGTGGATTAAGTCACCACCATTGGATTGGAGGAATATCCTCCTTAAAATCTAGGGTAACCTCTTAAAAATTAATTTACTTAATAAGTGGTATAAAGATAGTTTAAATGAGAAACTAGTTAAATAAAATTAGTTGTAATAAAATAAATTCAAAAGTTTTCTCTTTAACTTTTTATGTAGTGGATTAAGTCACCAAAGTTGGATTGAAGGAATCTCCTCCTTAGGATCTATGGTAGCCTCTTGAAAATCCTAAAAAAAATTGAACTCCCAAATAAAAATCATTTTCTAAATTTTGTGCTCTCATTTTTTCTTTGTTTCATTTGCAGGTTGAAGTTTTGGATGGGAAAGCTTAAGGAGAGAAGATGCAATGTCAGAGATCAAACCCTTGTGTATATTTAAGTATATACCACGTGTATATTTTTTTTGTTTTCCAATTTTAAGTTTATTTATTTTTAAATCTCAAATTTAAATTCTTTAAAATTTATATAATCTCTCAAAACCCCACATAGGTTTATCTTCTCCATATACAAATTTATTTCTAAAAAATACATGTACATATAAAAAAATGGAACCTAAATCCTCTTTTTCTACACTAATCTATATATTCATTTACATGTATAAATATATTTTTTAATTATGTATTTATTAATACTATTTTTTATTTTCCTTTTTTTAATTTCTTTCTATTATATGCCTATTGGCTTAGCCAACCTACAGTCTTAGTCGGCCTGTAACCCTAAAAATCCATGGGGATAGGGTGGTCGGTTGGTTGACCCCTTCCTTACTCTAATATGGATGGGGTTGGGTTCGGCTCAGGATTCATTCCCCCAAACCCTCCACAAAACCCTTTTTATTATATGAATGTAAATATATATAATGATTTTATTTTATTTTTATTTTTATTGTTTTAATCTTTATAATGTAACTTTTTTTATAAAGTGAGTTATATATATATATATATATATATATATATATATATATATATATATATATATATATATATATATATATATACATATATATCATTTTATAATATAAAATAATATGTTTATCATTATCTCAAGCATAGAAATCTCATGCTATTTGGCTTAAGGATGGGGACAAGAACACCAAGTTCTTCCATATGTCAACCTTGAAACATCGAGCTCAAAATCATATTAAACACATTAGAAATGTGGATATAATTCTATGATCAGATAAGAATTTCATTAAAGAGGAAAGTATTACTTTTTATTCTCTGAAAACCTAAGAAGTAATGTAAAATGGAATGAGAGTTGCTTCATGAAATACCACATCTTATTTCTCATGAAGAAAATTTAAGTCTTGTTAATTCTATTTTAGTGGATGAAGTTAAATTTGTAATTTTTCTCATGGACAAGGACAAGGTGCTATGCCCACATGGTTACCCCATTACTTTATTTCAAATATTTTGGGAAATCATTGAGAAAGGTGGTGGATGTTGTTAATGATTTTCTCTCTTTAGGTCAGATTTTGAAAGAGCTAAATAACATATTTATTTCTCTAATTCCTAAAAAGGAGGGACCTACCAATTTCTTTGAATTTAGACCTATCAACCATTGTAATATTTCTTACAAAATTATTACTAAAGTACTATCTTTGAGAATTAAATCGTTAATAGATAAAATTATCGGTGCTCAACAAGATGGATTTATTTTGGAGAGACAAATTCAATATGGTATTATAGTTGTCCATGAAATAATTCATTCCATGGATAAAATTAATCAAGTAGGGATGATTTTGAAGATTGATATGAATAATTCATATGACAGACTAGATTGGAAGTTTCTAGACAAGGTCATGATCTAATTTAGGTTTGAAGGTAGAATTAAGGGTCTAATCAAAGCTTGTATTTCTATTACTATGTTTTATGTCCTAATTAATGGAGTCCCTATTGGTTGATTTAGTATTAAAAGGGGTATCAGGCAGGGAGACCCAATTTGCCCTTTCCTCTTCATTATTATGGTGGAACCCCTTAGTAGATTTTTATTGGTAGCCTTCAAATAAGGTGAGCTAAAGTGTTTCATACCTTTACACAATCTAGAACCAGCTCTTCACCAACAATTCAAGGATGATACTATTTTGATGTCTCAATCCTCAGTATGGGAACTAAAAGAATTAAAAAGGGTGATATTGTCCTATGAAGTTGCCTCACATAAAAAAGTTAGTTTTGAGAAGAGCTTGCTATATTTTTTCAATACTCCAGGGGATAAGTAGCTCAGAATAGTGATAATACTAGGTTGCCAAATCAAAGAGTTATACATCTCTTATCTTGGAATGCCTATGAGTAACAGAAAGCTTTATGTGGTAGATTAGAACCCTCTTCTAGACATATTTCAAAAAAAATGGCCAGTTAGAAAGGTAAATTTCATTCTTTGATAGGGAAGTTAGTCCTTATTAAAAGTGTGCTGTAAAGTCTTCTTATCTTTAATGTGTATGTTTAAAATTTTAAGGATAGTTAAGGAAATGTTGGAAAATATTTAGAGAAGGTTCATCTAGTTTGGAATGGAGGAAAAGAATAAATTCTCTCTAGTTTCTTGGGATAGAATGTGTGCACTGAAGAGCTTTGGAGGACTGGGCTTAAGAAAAATGAAGTGGATGAACTTGGCACTTATTTCAAAATTACCTTGGATATTCATCACTGGTAACATTTTTTGGATTATAATCTTAAAAACTAAATATTTGGGCTCTAAAACTCTAATGATTTTCTTGGCTGAGGATAATTTTACTAGAGGTTCCTCTTTCTAGAATTATATGATTTCTAGAAAAGGTCTCATTATAGAGGGGAGTAAATGGAAGATAGGCAATAGTTAGTAGGTTAAATTATGGGAGGATACATGGCTATTATGAAAACATATAAGCTCTTTATAACCATGGTCATAGATTGGATTGAAAATCCAAAACTTATATGGGTGAAAAAAAATTGATTGTATGAAGTTTACAAATGGCAGTAGGAGATGGAAAAGATTTTTTGGATCACTCAAGAAATAGAGAGAAGCTTAGAGCTCTATAATGGGGAGATAAAGAGTCATCCTCCATTGATGGTGTTTTAATCTTTCTCTTAGCTGATTACCTTGGTTACCTTTACTTCCTTTGTTTAAATGTGTACCTTTTTATGGTGTCCATGGTGGTCGAATTGCTTTAGCTCTTATGCTTATTTTCCTTAACTTCTTTTTTTTGTTTTGTGGTTAGAATTTATTGTTTTTTATTTTATTTATGTTTCATTTCTCATGGTTAATCATCCATAATATCCCACATCTCCTCTGCATGTATCCCCATCTCTTGGCCTTTGGAAAGAATATGGGTATAGTATTAATCATTTTTGTTTATGGAAACTCTCAAAAAAGATGATTTTGATCATGCAAAGAGGGGTGAAAATGGTGGTTTTAATGATATAGTTGTTCTTCTTGGGGATGATAAGGTTTGAAATCTCAAGGATAGTTTATCTTTCCCATCTCAGGTGAGATAAGGATCTTCTAGTGCATAAAAAAATTTGTTAAATGAGGTCCAACATCAAGAGGAAGTTGTGAAACACTTAGAGGAAGTAGAATTCATTACCAATCATGTTTTTGAAGGAGAGCATGGAGTGTAGGAATGAGAAGAAGCCCAAATTAGTAAAAACCTTAGCCTTGATACTTTCCTTACTCTTTTTCTAAAAAATTCCCTAAGAAAATATCTATAGTAGGAATAAATAAGGTTATAAAATGTCAAAGTGTTTTTTGTATGTTTGAACAAGAATTCTCTCCCATCTAGGAATTTCTTTGATAACTAGCTCAATTTTGTTTGGGGTAAGAAGTTGGTTATTTACATTAGATTTTGTCCAATGATCTAAAAATGGGTTTTTATGATTTTATTTAAAAAATTAATATGCAGTGAAGGGCCATCAGTAAACCCTTATGAAATGTAGGTTAGACTATATTCAAGGTGGTCCCTTGGATCCCAGATATGGATTGTAATGACATTATTTTTAAAACTACACCTAGATGGATGGCTATTGAAAATTTTCCCATCCAACTATATAACTTTCTACTATAAGATTTTAAGCCCCTTGGGAAGTCCTTAGAATGGAGGAAACTAGAAGGTCATTAGTTCATATGAATGCTAGGGTTTTGATTTCCATAGAACCCTTGGATTTTTTCCCTGATTCCCTTAACTTTAAAATCAAAGGGATGTCCCATATTTGTGATGTTATAAGGTTAGGAGGTTTAAATGCCTTTTTTTGTAAAAAAATATGGTCACCTCAAGAAAAATTTCCCAATGTTGGTTAACAAGGAAGACCTCCATAGCAAATAAAAATGTCGGGTAGCACAGAAGGAAGATTCTATGTTAGATGATTTAAAAGTCTCTAAAAACCCTATGTATAATAGTGAACCACTAAAATACTATGCCTCCCCTAAGGAGCCATTTTGGTAAAATGCTCCAGTGACTATAGATGAGCTAGGAAATGTTGTGACTCATTTCTCTCCCTAGTCCTATAGTTCCCTATCACCATCTGTTGACATGGTGAATTTTTTGCTTGATGTGATTAACAGTCTGTCAGATAATTTGGATGATGATTTTATTGAGCAAAGAGATCAATCAAATTCTCTCTCAAAGGAATATGTGGTTTTTTTAGATGATCCTCTTGTTGATAATCTTTTTCACCCTAGTAGCATTCCCTCCACCAATCTTAGTGAAAATGGAGGTGATTCCTCCCCCATGGTTATTTCCCTAAAGAAAGAAGAACTTGTTGATCTTAGATTTGAAATGGTTACAACAATGAGTGCACCCTTGCCCCTCAAGGACCCAATTTTTACTAAAATTTGGAAGTCTAAATGGGGTGGTAAAAGACTCAAAATGGACTCTATGTCTACCCCACTTTATCATACTCTTGTTAAAGATAAAAAAATCTAAAGATATCTCTCTTGGTAGTCCTGATAAAGCTTTCACGAGGAAGGCCAAATAAAAAAAATTTTTAGACTATTTCAAAAGATTGTATAGTAGTGGGGGGAAACCCCATGGTCAATATAATTTACCCCCCACTACCTTTAGGTTTTGTGGTTTGTAAGTCATAATGTTAGGGGCTTAGAATCCCCTAATAAAAAATCCATTGTGAGATAGTTTGGGCACTCGAGAGATAAATTGGGCTTTTTATGTCTTTAAGAAGTTTAGGCTATGGCTTCCCAATTATCCTTGGTCCTTAATTTTATTTGGCCTAATGTAGCTCATTTTTTGATTAATCACCAAAGATGTAAAAGAGGGGCCTCCATCTTGGTTAACCCTAATTTGAAGGATTGCATTATTAACCATGTTATCTCTCCCTATAATAGAGTTGTATGGATCTTTATAGAAAATCAAAATTAATGTTTTGGTCTGTGCAATATATATGCTCCAAATGATTATAGTGAAAGATATGACCTTTTGAATTCATTTTCTACTAGACTCAAAAATGTCCCGTGGATGTTTAGAGGTGAATTCAACATGGTCGAGGAAAAAAAAGGCAACATTGGTGGTGATTATCAGTCCTAGAAAGGCAATGAGATTTTATTTTGGTCTAAATTTAAGAGAATGCATAGACTACTTGATCCATTATAGAAAGGTAAAAATCAAAGTAAATGAATATGGTTTACCTGGTGTAATAATTAGAGAAATAAGAAAAGACAATATTCTAAACTAGATAGGTTTTAATTGAATAGAGATTCCTTTCAAATGACCCCAAATAGTGTTAGTAATGTGGTGAATGTTTTGCCTTATATAATCTCCAACCACCATCCCATTGAATTGATTTCTTTTTAATACATAGGTTGACAAAAGTTCCTCATCTTTTAAAGAACTTTATAAGTTCAATGTGTATCACCTAAATGAGTAAGTTTGTATGGATGGTATTCATTCTTGGAATGTTAGGAAAATATCTTGCAATTATAAATCTAGTATTGATCAGTGGAATTCTTGTATGGAATTTTCCAAAAAATTTGCAATAATGTATGGTTAGATAAAGGATAAAATGCACAGGAAAATAGCCAAGGTGACATAATAAAAATTGATTTAGGCTGAAAGTCTCTTCAAATTGATCCTTATAATGATATACTAGTGGATGAACTTAATCTCTAAAGCATCAAGTCAGGCAATCCCAGTGCTACCTTGCCAAGGGAGCACAGATTCACTCAAGGTTGACTTGGCTTAAGCTTGGTGAAAAAAGGTTTAAGTTTTTATTTCAATTCTTGAAACTAGAAATTAAAGGAGAAAAATTAATGTTATTATGTTGTAGGGTATCATTGTTTATGACTCCTACATGCTCAAATAAGATTTATATGAATTCTATTCCATCTTGTTTTTGTCAGATGGTTCCAATGCTCTCATTGAGAAAAATAGGGATATTTGTGATATATATATTCCAAAGAAAGTGTCACATATGCAAGTGACTTCCCTTGATGAGGATGTCACATTGGATGAAATTAAAGTGACAAATATGACAAAGCACCTAGAATTAATGGCTTCCCTACTAAATTTTACAAAGCCAATAAGGACTAGTTGGCTAAGGATTATCTTAAGGTCTATAAAGAAGATATTATTTCTAGTTCCTTGAGACCTAATATTAACAAAGGTGTTATTTTCTCATCCCTAAGGAAAAGGACCTATCTTCAGTCAAAAATTGGTGGCCAATTACCCTCATTAATGTCTCTTACAAATTTTGTCAAAAATCTTGGCCAAGAGACTCTCTTTTCTACTTCCCTCTATTGTTCTGAGACTCAAACGAGCTTTATTAAAGGAAGATGCATTCTAGATAACCTGATTACTAGCTAATAAATGATATATTAGGCCCATGATTCTAATCAATATGTGGGCATGATTCTACTTACTTTGAGAAATAATATGGTAGAATAGAATAGAATGGCCCTTAATTGAAAGAGTTCTTAGAGCCTTTGGTTTTCAAGACAAGTTTTTTAGAATGGTTAATGTTCTCCTTAAAGATGCCTTTGTTATTATCTAAGTGAATGGGGAATTGGTTGACTCATTTGATCTTCAATGATCCATCAAATAGTGGTGTCCTTTTGCCTCTTCTTTATATGTGTTGGTAGTTAAAGCCTTGTTTTATCTACTTAGATTCTTTGATGTTGGTCCACCTTTCAAAGGCATCACTCTACCCAATGAAGATGAATTGATTGATGTTTTAATGTTGATGGCATTATTCTATTTGTAAAACTAGAGAAAAATAACTTGAATATTTTTCTTAAATGTTGGATATATATTTCTCTACTTTTGGTTCCAAGGTCACTATGCATAAATTGTGTATGTTGGGGTGGTAGAACACCCCTCCTGATTGGATTACATAGTTTGGTTGGGTGTGGAAAGGTATAAATTGGTTAGATACTTGGGTATTAATTTTTCACTTACCCATTAATTCAAGTTCATGTGGGAGTGTATATTTGTCAAAATTAATAATAAAATTGAAAAATGGCAGGGACATTTGCTTTCTTTACCTAGAAGGATCCAAGTCTACCAAAAATTACTTTCCTCATATAGTATATATTATGCTTCCTATTGGATATTTAGTAAGACATGGATTAATTTTTTATATATAATTCTAAAGGATTTCCTATGGTCTGATGATAAAGGAGAGAGGAAAATACATGCTATCTCCTAGAAATTTTGTTCGAAACCCAAATGTGTTGGGGGACATGGCCTAAGAGATTTAAGGATCTAGGGCATCACCCTCATGGTTAAATGGATAATGAGATAATTTCAAGGGGATAAACCATGGAAAATCTTAGTTAAAAATAATAGCATATGTGGCTTCCCTAGAGGTAAACCAAACTAGAAAGGGCTCAATATAGTGGATCTTCTTACGTGTCCATTTTATCTTAAAGTTGTTAGTTCACCAATTTTTGCTTCTATTTGGTCTACTTAGGACTTTTTTCAATCTTTTATCACTATCAAACATCTTTTTACCTAGTTTGGTATATGTTACCAGGGCTATAGATCTATTTGGTAGAAACTCTATGTTAACAAAAGTCTACTTGCACTCACTAAGGGATGTTTTGCTTTTGAATGGTTCACAAAAGGTTTGAGGGTTTTTTAAGATATTTTCTCTCAGTCTGGTTGGGCCACCTAATCAAAAATTAGATTTAGATTTAAAATCCCTATCACTCAATGTATAACTTATACTCTTCTTCAAAAATCACTACAAGTAATAATAATTTCTCTTTTATGGATGAGGAGGATGAATTTTGGGAAAGTGTTAAGTGGTTGAAGGGTCCTCCCTTATTTGAGTTCTATACTCAGATGTTATGCAATAAACTCTTCTTTTCCAAAGTCCTCTATCTTACTCTTAATCATAGTTGGAATGTGTGTGATCTTCTTCATTCCTAGTCTTTTAGGTTTGATGTTATATGGGCTTCCTGTCTTAAACCTAAAAAGTCTTATTTTTATTGGCTCTTGATTTATAATAATCTTGTTTTTTATTATGTTTTGGTTAAAAATGGATTTGAGCAACCTTTTCATTCCCTTTTTAGTGATGTTAAAACTTTTGAACTTCTTTTCTTTTCATGTCCTTATGCTTCTAATATTTAAAAATGTTGTCTTAAGGGTTGGAGTATTGTTTTTGAATATGAGATTGGATGGTTGAACATTGATTTTGGGTATATTTGTCCTAAAATTAAAGTCCATCTTTTCTTTCATAAATTTTGGCTTATTTTATCAATTGATATTTTATGGTTTTTATGGAAGTAGAGGAACTTAGAGGTCTTTCAATCTAATAATAGGGTGATTACTAACTTCACTATTGAATTCATCCTTCATATTATTTACATGAAAATATTTGTTCAATTGAAGGTGCCACAAGAATAGATGGAACAATCCCTGATGTTTGGACTACTTAATATCACATCAAACTATCTGATTGATTCAAGCAGTTGTCCTAAGTTGAGTCCACACCCAAATTGGGAAGTTTGTCATGGATTGGCCATAGAGGTAAAAATTAATAAGAATGAATTAGAGTACATCAAATACTCCTACTTTGATCAAACAAATAACCCAATTCAATAATGGGATAACTCTTCAAAATCTAATAAGAATGGTGTAAACAATTAGCTGATGGCAAACAATGATATGATGATGTACATGCAGAATGATGGTTTTTATAGTAATGTGATTAAGGAAGATAAGGAATCTATTGCTCCTCTTGACTTAGATATTGATTTATTCTCCAATGATAAGGATGATTTGTGAACCTTCCCCCCTGAATATGACTTCCATGGTACAGGATGCTGATGAGCAAAGTGAAGTTTGGAAATTAATTCAAGATAATGTTAATGTATTTGTTGGGAAATTAGAGAATCTCATTGAAAGGGTTGGTTCTACTGAAGTGGACAAGGTGATTAAATATGTCAGGTCTAATAACATGAAATCCCTACTTAACAAGGTTGACAGATACACTCCACCATCAACTGTGGGTCTGAATCAGTTGGGACCTAAGTTAAAGATAAGCTCTATTGAGGGACCTCTATGTGTGGGTTTGGATGAGGACATAGAAATTAATTATGATTCTTCTTAGAGGGAACATAAATACAAATATATGTATTTTATGATTTTTGGGGCCACCTCTTTTTTTGGTGGCAGGTTATGTTTGTTAGTTCTAGTTTTGCTTGTTGGGTACCTACATGGCTAGTTTTTTATATTATTTTATTGATTATAATATATGGACTTATGGGGTAATACCTCTTGGTTTGGTACTAAATTATGTATTGATAATTTGATAACTATTTTTGCATCCTTGATGCAAATATTTTCTAATCGATAATTCAATACAAAAAAAATCTTATCTAGATCTAATATATTTGGTGAAGATAATTCTATGTTATAGGACCTTCAGGTTATCCTTAAAACCATTCATATTCCTTAGCTACTCAAGGATGGTGAATTTTTTTGGAATTATTCTATTGAGGGTTCCTATTGTGTCAAATCTGGCTATAAAATGATCTTTCAAGCTCTTAGGGAATATATTCCTTGGGCCAACATGTAGAACAAATACTTTATCCCTAAGATTAATATTTTCTTATAGTTTTCTATTAAGAAATAAATTCTAACTATTGACAACCTAAGGAAAAGAGGTATGTCTTTGATAAATATATGTCCTCTCTACAAAACTAAAAATGAATCAGTGGCGTATCTTATTATAAGGAGCTATTTTTCCTTTGAGGTTTGGAGTTCCTTTTTTGAAAATTTATTGATCACCTAGGTTCAACTTAATTGTGTTCTATAAGTTTGGCTGGCTTAAAATCCTCCTAATAATAATGACAAGATTAAAAACATGTGTAATTTTTTACTACCACAATTTGGAAAGAATGAAATAATAGAAATTTCAAGAATAAATAACTTCCTAGCAGAATGCTGGTTAAAAAAATTCAATTTAGTAGTTTGGAGAATCTTAAAAGTGTCCCTTCTTATAAATCCTTGGGAATGAATGAAAAATAAGTTATAATTACATCCCTTTATTATATTGTGTGAGTTAGAATCAGTTTGGATCCCAGAATTGAAGCTAGGAAAAGATTTAAATGGAAATCCCCCTCTCTGGGATGGGTGAAATTAAATTTTGATAGGGAATCAAAAGGGAACTCAAGTTATTCATGAGGTGGGGTTATTGTGAGGGATGATAAAGGGAATTTCATTGAAGCATATGTTAGAAGCATGGGTACTCAAACCAATCACTGGGCAAAAGCCGTAGCTACACTTTGGGGTCTGAGGCTGGCAAAAGAACTCATGATAAATAGAATTCTGATATAAGGTAATTCTCTAAAAATAATAAATTATTTTTTTTTAAATAATCTATTAATTTGTAGCATAAATCACATCATAGAAGAAGCCCACCTTCTTAATGATTTTTTCCATGAGGTCTCCATCTAACATATGTTTAGAGAAGGGATTCAGGATATAGATGAGTTTGTTAATGAATGAGTGATGTCAACAAATTTAAGAAGGTGGAATTCTTTGGAAAATCTTCATATATTGATTATCCAAATAATAGAGATGGAAACAACACTGTGTATTGATTAACTACACATTCATGTTATATTTTTTATTGAATATTTTTTGTAGTGTTTACTATATTAATGTGTTGATAGGAATGGGTTCTATTAATACATTAATTTTTAATGGAAGGGTCAAACTAGCCTTCACTTCTCACTCCTTGGTCTCGCATATTGGAATCATCATAAAAATGTTGAATGGACATGAAACAATTATGTTAGAAGATGAAAAAGCTTATTCCCATGTATGTGGTGATTGTGATAGCAATATAGTGGCTTACTTAGGATCATTACTATTTTATAAAATTGCATTAGTGTGTATTTCCTCTAAATAAGATATAATTGGAAATGTTACAATAAAAAAAGGAATTGTAGAGAGTTCTAAAATGGTTAGCATAAAACCTAGAAGGATTAAACCCATCTTAGATGTAAGTCTAAAGGAGGATGTTGAGTTGTGGGATATCCTAAAAATTGGAGGAATTGTAAAATTCATGCAAAGGATGGAAGGATATGACAAACACATTTTTTTTTTTTAAATGAGGATTAAAATTGAAAAGAGGTGGTCTTCAATAGTGTCTCTATATAAATAATGAAATAAATGATAGCCTAGGTGATCAGATTGGATATGGATGCCTCTAAAATGTTTAAAATTGGAATAAATTATGAGGAAAATGAAATATTTTTACTATAATAGGAGGTGCTTCATCCTTTTCAAAGTGGATTTGACTAAGAGACATTTCCTTCACTGTTTTGCGATGTAGCGAAGCAAGTCATGCTCTATATCACATTGAAAGGTAGGCAGAATGTTGTCTATTAGTCTCACTTTATTTTTCTAAATTAATTTAGGCAAAATATTCCCCTGGGTTTACTTTTTTATATACTACACTTTCTTGAAATCTCCATTCCTAATGTTAACAAGACAAGAAGAGTAAACCATTATATCATGATGTAATTTTTATGATATATAAGTATTTTATAGGGATGAATAAGATCCCCCTCTATTTCCCTCCTTCCAAACCTAAGATTTATGGTAGTATAGTTCCTAAAAAGTTGAGTGAATTAAAGAGTCTTATTCCTAGTAAATAGGGTATTCATAAAGTTGGGTTTTCTTTAAGCTCCCATCTAGAAAATTATAAGCATAAATTGAGGAGATTTTCTAAGGCCAAGTCTCAATCTAACAGGGAAGGAAAAAATCTTCCTAAAAATGGTGCTTCTAAAGAAGACCTGGTTGTTGTTCAAGAGGAAGAGGACTTAGAGGGGTTACATTTGTTGAAGACTAAAGATTTTTAGTTTAAGAATAAGGGGAAAGTTTTGGTTGGTTTTAAATCTTCTAAGGCCAACATGGAAGAGGATTAGAATCCCACTCACATGTCATCCACTCAAGATAAAGGATTAAACGTAAAATTTAATAGAGTGGCTAAGTTTCTCATCAAACAGAGTAAACTTGATAGCATAGAGGAGGAATTGCATCTTCAAAAAGTGATACTTATGTGGTTTATGCTTAAACTCATATCTTAAAAGGAACAAACCAAGTCTCTTTTGGCCTTGGTACCCCAATATAATTTTGAGGATGAGCAAAAAGAGATGGCAGCCTAGTTTAAGAGGTTGAGGGATAGGTTTTCAAGCCTAGAAATGGAGAATGCAGGACTAAAGGAGAATGTTAAAGATATTTTAGAGGTTATCAAAGTGTCAATGAAGGACATCACTAGTCTAAGGACTCTCACAACTCTTTTGAGTAGTATCCAGAAAGGAGTTGGGCATTCATCCTCACAATCTCAAAAGTGTAGTGAGTGTGATAAGGATATTGGATTGCCTCTCCAAACATTTTAATAGATGGACTTGGACATAAAAAGATATATTAGAAGTTGGGAATAGGTCTTAGGAGGATGTAACACTTAACTATTTTCTAGTTGTTATTAAGTTTTTATCTTATTATTTTTTGTTATTTTTAGTTGTTCTTGAGTTTTTATCCTGTTATTTTTGGTTTAGTGTTGTATTTTGTTTGACTTAATTAGACATTGTTTATTTAAGCCTTAGGGTCCTAGTCTACATGTTCCTTATATAGGTTCAAGTCCCTAGTAAAAAAACATAGCTTTACCCTTAATAAAAAATATATTTATCATTATCATATATTATTTTGTTATTATTATTTTTTATCAAAGATAAAAAATTTAATATTATTTTATTTTCTTAAATAATATATCAATTTTATAACCTTGCTTGTCTTATTTTATGTGTTTGATGTGTGTGTGTATGTCTATATATATATAACACAACAAAAATTATATATTAAAATAGATAATTTTTTTGTAACTATATTTTTTTTATTTATAATAAAATATAAATTACTATGAGTTAAAAGAGAAGTAATTTCCATAATAATTATAAAAATATATCCAATATATTTTTATCAAAATTAATAAATAGATAAAGATTAGTTATATGAGAATCCTTTTCACTTGAAGAGGGGTACTTACTTATAATCAATATAAAAGAAGTGTTAAATATATGTGTGTGTGTGTCTTCCACAACATAAAGATAAGCATTTTTTTTAATTTATTTACAAATAAAAAATTTAATTAAATAAAGTGAATAATAAGATAAAAAGGGGATTTGCATATATATATATATATATATATATATATATATATATATATATATATATATATATATATATATATATATAATCCATTTGCTTCATATAATATATAACTCGCATTATTATCATTATTTTTATGTATATATTTGATGTTCTTAGAAAGAGAGGAAGACACAAATATAACATATACATTCATTCATAAAATGTACATATTTTACATCATATTGACTTACACCTTTTGATTTCTAACTTATTTAATAATAAAGAATGCTCACTCGTTTAATTATTAATTTGCTAGAATAATGATGTAAAATTTCACAATATTTTTCTTTTCATAATTTTATTTTAGAAATGATAAGAGGGAGGGGAGAAAAATCTTACAACAATTGAACATCCACAAATCCATTTTTTTCTATTTCTAAAAATTTCATTTTTCATCCCCAATATAGATTCACTTGAGGGGTTTAAAAGAAGATAAATATTCACTATATTAATTATCCATATAATCTATAAATTAAATAATAACAAAAAAATTCAAAATAATATTTTCATATTCATTTTACTACAAAATTCAAGGTATTAGAAGATAATAGAGAAGAGAGGGTGAAAGAGTTAATTTTTCCAATAAAACAACATTAAATCAAATATAAATAATTTTTATTAAATTGTTACTTGATTTTAATCAAACATATTGACATAAGAGGCCTGCCTCTTCTCTATCATTTGCAAATCCTACCATGATCTCCCAATCTCCATGAGGGTCTCCTTCACATAAGATCCTCCCCCACTTCTTCTAAAAGGATGAACAACCCAAAATAATACAAAGTGTAAAAATAAAAAATAAATTCTAAATTTCTTATCCAAAGGATTTTCAACCCACATAATAAATGGGAGGGTACTTTTTTTATAAGAGTCATATTATTTCTTACAAGCCCATGCCTCTTATTAATGACCTTAAAATCCCATGTGGGTTTCCTTGTCCAAGTGAACACCTTAGGACAAAGTAAAAAGGGTATCTTATACTCAACAATAAATTCTCTTACATTGTCTAAATTTACACTCCACAAGCACATCCACTCACCCTACTCTAGTCTTAACTTAGCTCCTCTAGCCTTCTTAGAGAGGCTAGGCACAAGTTGCTAATGAAATCTACTATAAAATTCCTAGTGATTTATATGGATTCAAATATTTATTAGATTATGATTTAAATATAAAGAGATTTTTCTAATTATATTTTAACAAGTAAAGCTTTCAAAATAAGAGAGGGAACAACATTTGAATTCTTACAAATTTAAAGGCTCATCAAGATAGGCAAACACACGATGATGATAAGGTCATAGAGGTTCAAACATAGGGGATATTACATACTCTCCCCCTTATAAAATCATTAGCCTTGATGTGTTAAACCAACTCAAGGGGTTGAAGAACCACACACTTCTAAATACATACTAAGTTACAAATAGTGCAACATAAGCCTATTGATGTGGGTTTTATACACACCTCAAATAGTTTTAAATAAGGTAACCTCTAATATTTTGGGATATATATAGAACTAGGTTCCACTCCAAGACATGATTTATAGGTATATGGTTAAAACAACTGGGTGATGTAATAGTAGGTTGAGCCTTGGGTTGTTTAACTAGGTTTATGGGTGGATGTGTGGATTCTAATAAAAAGGACAAATAACTAGGTGAGTTGGATGGGTGGACGACTAATCTATGGTGGGTATATCTCAAAGAAACTTTATAAAGAGGGAAGGGTAAGGTATAAATAAGGTTTTGTGTCCCTAAAATGTAAATTATTAGTTTGTCTCTTTGGTGGATAAGTATCTCAAGAACCAATATTTTTTGTTTACATCTTTTACACACTCACGAACAAACATGAATAAAATTCTGGGATAATCATCTATAGGGTGCTTGATGGTCTCATCTGAAGGTTGTTATTTTTAAGGTTGTGGTTACTTACCTTTATACAATAGGTTATAGCTTAGACCAAGAATTTATCTAAGGCAACGAAGGCTCACACCTAAAATACTATATTAAATGAGATACTTTTACACACTTTAGATTAGTAATTCAACTTATGCTAACTACTAAATGAATGAAACATATCAATCATCAATAGATATTATACATCTAAGACTAACATTCATTAACAAAAGTTATATTCATCCATATAACTATCACACATCATAATTATTAAATCAATTACAAAAAAATTAAATTCAAATTCATTAACATAGAGAAGGAACAACAAATAATAAACACAATTTCATGACAATCAAATCCTTGATTTCTTCCTATATTTTCATTTAAAACATTGACCCTTTGAAAATATGGTTTTAAATGTATATATAGATATTGGGGAAGGGGTTGCCTCATCCTCCAAGATTAGAACACTTCATTCACATCTAAAACACTTATAAGATAAGTCTCAGTTACATATCGATGTTTCATAAATATCCCAGTCATGCAATGTGTGCATGCTTCCAAAATAATTTAGTTAATTACAATGTATATATTCAACTAGGAATTAACTATTTAGTTATAATGGTTACATGCAAAATTAAAAAATGTATCCTTCCTCTAAATTGGCTCCTACTTAACTTGTCTCAAAACTTTCATCATAATTGTAGTGGTACTTGTGCTTGACAATTCAATGACTGAAATTGCACTTGAAGATGCACTCGATGTTTGAAATATTATTATCATGGGAAGTATAGCATGATGGGGTGTTAACATGCCTATTTTTGTTAGCATTATAGGAAAATTTAGTGTATTAAAACTAGTAGGTGGCATTTTTTAAGATGTTTTTTTCTTTGCATTTAAGTCTCGATAGTGTTTATATGCCTTACTATGTTGTGCTTGGATTAGATTCATATCTAGGAGGTGTGGCCTAATCACCCTACTCATTTGATCCATTAGCTTGTTTTTTTCTATCTTAGTGGCTCTAAATATAACCTTGAATTCTTCTACCTCTGTCACCTTCTTCCTTGATGTGCTCAATTTGGCCTCAATGTCTCAAGGCTCAAACCTTGTAAACTTTGCTTGAAGCTATTAGAGGCTTGTTTAATCATTTGATCAAATGGAACCTAGGTCATCATCTTGCCTTTATTATCTCAAATTATAACCAATTCCAACTTTATCAAAAAAAATTGGCCTCTTTCTCATGCATGGCCAACTTATTCGCTAACACCTTAGATGATAATACCCAATATCAACCTCCCGGCATTCTGATTAATGTTAAATTCAAAGCATTATAGGTCTCTAATAGGGTCATCAAGTCCAAATGGATAAATGCCTTATTAGGGGTATACATAAATAAGAAATTTAGCGTATTTTCATCCTCTTTATGGTTTCTTAATAATTTGGTTATATTATTGACAAGAGGAGCCAAACTAACTCTCAAAGAATGGATAGAATCAAGAATCTTGTACATCCTAAGATTTGTATCCTACACATATTATTTAATGCTTTGGGGAACCCAAATCCCTTTTTGTTGCTCTATGAGTGTCTTTAACTCTTGTTCAAACTCTTATCTATCCATTTTGGTCCCTTTATGTATGGTAAGGATGGATTTTATATGGGTCTCCATATAGGACTAAAAGTCCTCAATAAATAGGGACTAACCCTTTTACTTATTCTTCCAATTTTGCTTAAAGAGTAGACTTATTCTCTCTCTTCCATTATTAATTTCATGCTGGAGTTATCTTCAATTTTCCTCTTCCTCACCCTCTATATTGATGATGTAGCTTTATCAAATAGATAGCTCACCATTGGTAATTTAGTTATCTTTAGATTGGGTTGAGCTTCCACTCTAAGAGGCCCAATATGGAAGAGTGAGATTTGATGGAACTAAGGGTTGAGCTTCCACTTATGCATGTTCTTTATGTTTTTACTTAGTTTGTATGGAAATATTGAACATTGTTGGCTAAATGATCTTTGACCAGTCTATGTTTACATATTGTGGCATTGGATGGACAACAAAGATTGGTTACCTCCTAGGTGCCCTCTTAATAGTAATTATTATGGTTATGGTGGTTGAAGTGGAAGAAGGCAAGGGTGAACCCAATTGGTTAGAGGGAGATACAGTTAGAGTGATGGATTTGACAATAGTCAAAATGGACAAAACTAATGTTGATGGGGTGGATGGTAATGGAATGGAAATTAAAGGGATGAAAACTATAGCAGTGGAGGGTAGAGTATGTGTAGTTGTAGTGGGAAAATTCATGGATGGGGACATGAACAGTAGACTTGTATAAAGTGCCTATTGAGGAATTAAATTAGAAACCACTAGTTTAGGGGAAATGGAAACTATAGGTAAGGACATTAAAGGGGAAAGACCTAAATTAGTTATAAGCAAAGGTCCCTTACTAAATGGCTCACTTGTGATAGGTGCCTTGGCCTTGAGTTATTATACGCTTAATAACTTTACCTACTATATCTCTTCTATATCCACCTATTAGGTTGGAGGGGTCTGTGCTCTATTTCTCTTAGGCTTCCTTTGATAATTCCTTGTGGCTCTACTTGCTTATGGGACTGTTGCATCTGATGGAAGAGAAGGGGGAATAATACTTGGTGTTGGGGCTAAGGAAGCTACTATTTCTTCTTCATCAGAGGAATACAAGTATATAATCCTAGCTTTTACTCTCTATGTACTACTTGATTCTTGAGTTAGCTCTTTGGCCATCTCTTATTTGACTTGTCTCAATTCAATGTCTTCTTCAAGTGTGAATGAATCCACATTTTCTACTAATTCCCACAATGTTGAGTAATTTAGATAGCATCCATCAAATGCAGCAGCATCAAACATAGTGTCTAAGTACTTTGTATAATCCTTAATTAAGAACCTGGATGGTGTCAAGGCTCTTTTTTAAGACCTAAATGATGATATTATGGTGATTTGACTAATACTAGTATGCTCCAAACTTTTGATAATGGCGTATATGCATTGAGATAAGTTTTGCAAATGACAAATCACCCTAGTAGAAATTAGGGATTTTGGTATTTCTTGAGGCTGAAGTTTACTCGAGTTTGAACATGGAATGATGTGAACTCAGCTGGGGGATTGATGTAAATATATTTTTTTCATTGATTTCCATTTCATGTGCCATTACTCATTAACGTCTATGAGCTCATCACCTTCATTTAATTTTAATTTAAACACACTGTCCTAGTGTACATGCCATGTAAGATGCTTTGTCATTTTGGGTGCCACTATGTAACATCCTTTTTTTCCATGTGTGATTATGTGGTCTAGTCAATAGAATTTAAACTTTGCTTTTAGGTCAAAAGACTCCAAAGTGTAGAATGTCTTTCAAAAATATTTTCTCTAAAAGACTTTATTCAAAAGTTTCTGAACAAATTTTTTGAAATAATGTCACCGATGAGTAAACTTTTTGAAGGAATCCTTCCAAAGTAATTGTCTCCAAAATAATATTTCCAAAGTAAATTTTTTGAAATGAAAATTGCCAACATTAAGCCTTTGGCATTAAATTTTCCAAAGAGAATCTTTTCAAAACAAACCCTCTGATGGAATCCTTTCAAAATGAAAGTTCCCAACATGAAAGTTTCCAAAAACTAAGAGTCCTAAATAATTTTTTTGGTATAAAAATAATCGATGAATAAGCTTTCAAAAAGAAAAGAGCACAAATAAAGTTGTCAATGAAAACCTCTCAAAGTAATTGTTGTTGAAGTGAAACTTCCTAAAATAAAGCTATCAATGAGAAAGTTTATGTAGAGAATCTTTTCAAAGTGAATGTTTTTGAAGTAAAGTTGTCAATAAGAAACTTTCCACAAGGAAACTTTCCAAAGAGAAATTTCTAAATGAAATTTTTTGAAAACCAAACTTGCCAAAGACTAAATACTCTGAAATAAAACAATCTAAATTCCTATCATGGAAAGCCATTATTTCCACCTTTTTCATTAATAGGTTAGTCTAAACAAGTACTTCCAAATGAAAAAGTATACCACAACATGATTTCACATTATAAGCATTGATTTTATAAAAATAATATAATATCATAACCCTCAAACCTCATAGGCATCCCTCCAATATATTCATTATTTTCAAAACGTAAATGGGGTCTCCACTTTTCAAATAATAAATATAGTGTGGGTGTGTTGAATACAATAAATGGTGACTCATAGGAGTGAATAATCCAAAGTTTCAAGAGCCCAACATCCATGGTTTTTCAATCCCAATATCAACCATAAATTTATTCTAAAATAAATGACTAAAATAGAAATGGAAAGAGATTCTTAATAATATTGTGCAACATACTAGCTTTACTTACACCTTGAATCTATGTGAAAAGTGTTTCAGATTGTTAGGCAAAGACATATTGGTGAGTCGTAGGTTTCACTTTTATTGGGTGTTAGGTGTATAGATGGGGAACTCAAGCATTTCTCTACTACAATCTAGGTGTTGATAGCCCCCATAGAGATACCTTTGATCAACTATTCCCCCTTCCTTTATATTATTTGTGATGCATGATACATTGATATTATTTCATCATGTTGGTTTTGAATCCCTTTTTTATCTTCTTTTGGATTTTTGGATTGTGCCTTTTATTTATTTATTTATATCTTTTCTTTGTTTTATTTTTATGAAAGAGGGAAAATGTGACCACAATGAGCTAGTTTAGTTAAAATTTTGGTTTAATCAAAATGTCCCTGTCAATTCTTTCTCATGTCCATGATTATTACCTTAAACAAGTATTAGCATCTTATATGCATTTGACCTAGGTAAATAAGGAAAATTTTATAAATTTTCATAGAAATGTGGAAGCAACTTTCACATACCTAATGAAATCATTAGCCTTAGGATATATTCATGGCTAACTCTCTAATGGAATTAAGAATTAGATTCAAAACACCTCAAATTGTGTTTTATTATATCAGGATTAACCAGAATTTGACTATCATGAAATCAAAATAAAATTATTCTATAATACAAGAAAATTACTGAAAGCAAAAAAGGCTACTCTAAAAAACATGAATTAGTCTATTAAAATTAAATGACTGAAAACACGAAAATAACTAATAAAATAAATCTAATCTACTCTTACCTCTATTGAAACATTTTATTGTTACTCAGAGACCTCTCTATATGGGGCAACCATGAAGTAATGCTTCAAAAATTGTCCATTGACTAGATAAGTTAGATCGTTACCTTGAAAATCCTTCAAAAGGAAAGCATTATTACCCAAAAAATTTGAAATTTTATATGATCCTATCCCCAATGGGGTAAACTTATCATTCATCCCTTTTTTCTCATGGGATTTGTTCCACAATAGAAACAAGTTAGAGATCCTAAATACTTTGAATTTTTCTTTCTTATCAAACCATCTCTTGACCACATTCTGATGTTGGCTAAAGTTTTTATATGCTTTATCCCTGGAGTCTTCCATTTTGATGATGTCTAAAAGTCTAGACTATATTTTTTCATTGGGCTCCATGTATTCTTGCATAAACTAATAGGTCAAAAAATTTAGCATGATTGGGAACATGGGTTATTTTCCATATACCAGTAGATATGGTGAAGCTTTGAGAGCCTACTTGTACCTCATCTTGTCTACCTATAGTGTATAATTTAGTAGGAGGTGCCATGCCCTTGGTGTATCCATAGTTACGTCTTGGTAGCTTATATGAGGTTCTTATTAGTTGACTTAGCTAATCCATTCTCTTGAAGGTAGTTATTATAGGATGATCTAATCATAATTTGATTATCATGGGCCCACTTAGTGAACTCAATTCATTAAAATGTTTCCCTATTATCATAAACCAAAGAGATGGGAGTGTCAAACTTGGTTGTGATATGTTCTTTAAGAAAACTTATCACATCTTAGGCTCTAGAGTTTTTTGTTCCTACTATCTCAATCCATCTAGTGCAGTAATATGTAGCAGTGAGCACAAACTTATGTCTAGCTAAGGAATTTGGATTTATAAGACCCATAAAGTATAGGCCCCATTAGGAGAATGGCCTACTTTAAATTATAGGTTACAGTGGCATTTTTGTGTGTACCTCTCTTTTTTCCAAAACTTAGCATTCATGGCACATCCTCAAATAGAAGTGTGCATCATTGAATATCATCGGCCAGTAATAGCCCATTATGAATATTTTATGTGATGTAATATTGTCAGATGGATGGCCACTACCTATCTTTTGATGGATTGAAATGACACATTTTAGATAAATGCCTTCATAATTTTTTCTATAGAAGACTCCCTTATTGATCATATGGTGAGTAACCTTGAGTCATAAAGCTCTCTTTTTCTCTCTTTTGAGTTCTTGGGGGCACATTCCAATGAGCAAGAACTGAATGATACATGAATACCAATCTTCTTGGGATACCTATGTTTGGTAGGCCTATTCAAAAGTGATGCATGAGTCCATCTCAATCATCAATTTAATTATGCCTTGTCATCTAATGATACTGGTTGGTTTGATTTCAATATCAAATTATTATAATTTCACCATCCATTTACCTCTACACTCACCTAATTCATTTTGTCCAAGTGTGATTTTGATAGTAGGATTGGGTAGTAAGGTGATGGTTTTATTCTATAAGATGTAGTGTATAAACTTTTTGACTGCTTTAATGAGAGAGAAGATTTGCTTATCAATCAGAGAATACTTAAGCTCTACATATTTTAAGTTAGTACTCATAAATGTAATAGGATGTTCACTTTCTTCCCTTTTTGTATGTGAGTACTACAATAATAATATGTTCTAAGGTGAATGAATCTAATTAAAAGTCTTTGGTGAAATCGGGGCTTACTAACATCGGGGCTTGTGAAATATCCTTATTTATGTCTTGAAACTATTTTTTAGCTTCAGGTGTCCACTCTACTATTGCATTTTGGTTGATTATTATGTTATGGGCTTTAACAATCTTGACAAATCTTGATATAAATTTCCTTACAAAATTTATCTTTCCAAAGAATGATTTGAGCTCCTTTTTCTATTTGGAAATATTATTTTTGATATCCCCTGAATCTTGTTTGGGTCTATGGTGATTCCATCTTTGGTAATGATGTGTACTAGCAGTTTGCCTTTGGTAATCTAAATATACTTTTTTTAGGGTTAATTAATACCCTAAATTTCCTCCACCTCTCAAAAATAGATTGAAGATGGTTGATATGATCAACTCTATTTTTATAAAAACATAGTGAGATCATCCATGTATAAAATTAGTCCTTGGAATGCATGATTCATTACTCTCTAAAAAGTAGATCTAATGTTAATCATCCCAAATGGCATTCATTTATATATATAAATTCTCCACTTCATAGTAAATGTTATTTTCATCTTGTCTTTTGATTTGACTAGTACTTGATTGTAACTTAAAAATCCATCCAAGAAAGACATCATCTTAGAGCCACTCATCGTATATATTACCTCATCTAATAAGGCCACAGGATAATTGTTCATCTATAAAGTTTTATTTATATTCTTGAATTTGATGTAAAGTTTGATCTCACCACTCTTCTTCCTGACTAAAACTAAATTGACCACCCAAGTCAAATGTCTAATAGGAAAGACAATCCTAGCACTTAGTAGCTTTTCCACTTCCTTCTAAATTAATGGCTCTAAAATAGGATTAATCAGCCTTGGCCTTTGCCTAAATGATTTATGATCAAGATTGAGTGGAATTGTATGGGTAATAAATCTAGATTTGAAAATACTTAAGTCATCATAATTCTATGCAATCACATCTTTACACCTAATAATCAATTCCTTGACTCTTTTCCTTTCTTCAAGTATGCAACTTAAGACAATATTGATGAAGTGTGCATTATTTTCATCACCAACATTTTCTAAGCCAAATTTGGATTCATTAACCTTCAGATGCCTTTATGATTGAGATTGAGGATCTGTATTGAAGGTCATTTCTAGGGAAACCATTCCCAATGGGAGGTGATTCTCTTTTAACTAGATAACACCCTCTTCATCCAATTCTTCATGGCACATGTGGTTTCTTTCTTTGTCATCGATTATTTAGGATTTGAATTATCTTGAATTTATCAAAAGTTAGACAATGTATTGGGCATCATCAAATATTTAAAAAATTTCAATGTTGTCTAGTACTGAAGGACATGGTACCAATTCGATGGAGAACTTCAAAAAAATTTACTCCTGTAAGGGTGCCAAATTTGCTACTAAAGCAGCTAGTGAATTGGTGGATCCATTTTGTTCTCTCAAGATAGATACTATGTTGAAAGCTTCAAATGATTCTATCAAACCCCAATTTCTATGATTTTACTTCTTTAGATATGATAATTTACACAAATATTTATTTTTGACCTAGTTTACCACAAGTTTAGAATCTTCATATACCAGCAGTTATTTGACATTATTCTTGAGGGTGAACTGTAATCCCAAAATTAGGGATTTATATTTTGCTCTATTATTGGTGCAATGAAATTGGATTTTGTATGCTTCTAATAGTTTCTCTCCTTATGGATTGATCAAATTAATTTTGATACTTGATCTTTGTTTAGATCTGGAACCATCAAAATGAAGGTTCAATAATTGGGAAGGGGTTATAATTTATTTTGGTGCTTCATGTTTCATGGTAAATGTATAAATTCTAAGACTCAAAGATTTATAATTTACCTCCTCATTGGTAGTATTTTACTCTGTAAGAGGATGCTTCATACTTGGTTGTCAATCAATTTTGATCTAGTTGGCTACAACCCTCCAAGGCTGTCAAATTGTGAAAAATACATGAAAAGATATTCATTTAGCATTTTTTACCAATCTTTGCTTAATAGCAACCCATAACCTTCTGGAATATCTACTACTATGATATCGATAGTCATCTATACTCTAGGTTCTAAAGTAATCTAAATTATCACATCATTTAGCTCTCCTAATACTGACACTACTATTTTATCTAGCTATGACACAGTCCTCTTGGATGGCTTTGGTGTTAGACCAAGCTTTTTAAAAATGGAATTTGGCATCCTTGTTGTTGAAGCTCCTGAATCTACTAGGAAATTGTGTATATTCTTGCCAAATTTTTGAATGGTCACCAAGAAAGTGGGAACTTCAAGCTTGTTTTTGTATATAACATTCATGTTGTCTATCTTAGACTTTTTTGCAATAGACTTGCCTATGATGGACTTTCATAAGAGCTCTTTTTGTCTATGATTTGTGCTAGTTCATGAAGAGTAATGTTGGCCTTAATTTTCTTCATATCCTCAACAACATTGTACCCTTTATTATTTTGTTCTTCTATATGTTGAGGCTAATCATTCCCTTTAGGGAGAGGAGGATTATTATCAGCCTTAGGATTTGGAGGGATAACCATATTATTAGGAGTAAAAGTATTGAACAACTATTTGTTCCTCATATTATAATTTTTCCTATTGAACTATTGTAATACCTACACTTCATCAAAATTATCCTCTAGGATATTTTCATCTTCATTAGGGAAGGGGGACTCAAAAATATCAAATACAATAGCTAAATTGAAAGGGATAGATTCATGAGGTAGATTTAGAGGATTAATCACTTGATCTTGTCTGATCATCTCTCTTTAGAATATTTTGAAAGGCTATGAAAAAATTTATACAATCAAAATCTACATGTTGAGATATATTATGGACCCTGCACCAATCGGGCAAAGTTTTTTCCATGATATTGATCTCTGGAAACTTATTGGATTATTGTTGGTCTATATTGTTAGTGGTCCCATTGAAAGGCTTGTTTTATCTTGGAAAGGTATAATTTTGATTGTAATTCTAATTATTTGTATTGCCCATCCTCCTTTGAATATTCAAGAAATCATTACTCAGTTTTTAAAACATTCTTTATATATAATCTAATTCGGCTTTGTTGGAATAAGAACCCTAAGTGATTATTACATTGGTGTGAGCCTAATGTTGATTCTGAAAATGGTTATTCCTTTGTATATGATTATTTAATAAATCATAATTATGATTCATTTTTTGTTGCATCATGGGTGATAAAGTGTACAATTGTTGAAAGCAGGGGCGTTCTAATTTGCATGTGGAATTATATTCAAGGATGAAAGTTTGTTGTATTCAAGGATGAAAGTTTGTTGTTGAATGCCTAACCTCCTAGATTATGAGGGCTATGTTATATATTGAATTACTTATTGATGTTGATAGCTTCTTAGAATGCCAAAGCTAGCATGTTAGTGGTAGCAGTTCTTTGCAAAAACACTATAGTGATAAGATCCAAGGCATTCTTGTATATCTTGAGTGTTAGATTCTCATTTGGATTATATATGGCATTCAATTAAGTGTGCATCTTCTATAATATTGCATTGAAGGCTTGGATGGACTCATTGGGCTCCTTTTCATGTTGGTAAAGAGCTAATATACCAGACTTGGATTAGTTATCTATCCAAATTATGTAAGGAAGGTACTTTAACACTCATTCCATGAGGTGATGGAATTTTCTTATTAATTGATATACCAAGAATAAGAAGAATCTTAAAAAGCAAATAGAAAAGGCCTACATGAAACATCCTCATGGATAACATTCATTAATCTTAAGGTGGCCTTGAAATATTTTATATGTTCTTTGGATGTCCTCCCACTTGAGGGGGAGAAAGTAGGCAAATACTTATCAAGATTCCTTAGTAGGTCATGTTGGTCCCCAAGGATGGTAATGACAGATCTAATTAACCAAGCTTGGGTCATAGGAAGATTGATAGGTGGGATGTTTTTTAAAGGAGAAGGTGTTCAGGATTTTTGTAGCTCAGGGATGATAGGTATAGGTCTAGGCCTCTAGAGTTTGACAATGGTAAAACTAAAACGTTGGCTTGGGCCATAAGCCTTGTTAATCTTTTAGGCATCTCTATAATGATGGGTCCCCTATTTATTTGGAAAGCACATAAGTGTGCCCTCCTTCTAGTACCATCTTTTTTTTTGTTGATGTGGGTTGTACATACACCTTAGAGAGTTTTAAATGAGATAACCTCTAACATTTTAGGGTCTATGTGGAACTAGGTTCCACTCTAGGGCACAATTTGTAAGTATGTGGTTAGAAAAATTGGGTGATGGAATAACAGGTTGAGCCTATGGGTTGTTTGACCAAGTGTGTGGGTAGATGCATGGATTTTAATAAAAATGATAAATCACTAGGTGAGTTGGATGGGTGGATGACTAATCTATGGTAGGCAGATCTCAAAGAAAATTCAAAAAGAGGGAAGAGTAAGATAGAAATAAGGTTGTGTGTCCCTAAAATGGAATTTATCAGTCTATCTCTTTGGTGGACAGTTACCTCAAGAACCAGTATTTGTTATTTGCAGATTTTACACACTCATGAAGAAACATGGCTAAAAGTTTGGGATAATCAGATATAGGGTGCTTTATTGTCTCATTTAAAGGTTGCTCTTTTTAAGGATACAATTGCATACCTTTATACAAGAGGTTATAGATTAGACCAAGAAGTTATCTAAGGTAGCTATGTCTCACACCTAGAATACTATATCAAATGAGATACTTCTAAACACCTTGGATTATTGATTCAACTTATGGTAACTTCTAAATCAATGAAACATATCAATCTTCAATAGCTATTGCACATCTAAGACTAACATTCATTAAAAAAATAGTTGGATTCATCTATAATATTGGCACAAATCAGAATTATTGAATCAATTACAAAAAAATAAAATTCAAATTCATTAATATAGAGAAGGAAGAAGAAAGAATAAAATAGTTGCATGACAATCAAATTCTTGATTTCTTCCTGTATTTTCATTCAAAACTTTGACCCTTTGAAAAGAGGATTATACATGTATATATAGATCTTGGGCAAGGGGTCACTTCATCCTCCAAAATTAGAACACTTTGTTTAATTATAAAAGACTTGTAAGATAATTCTTGGTTACATATCAATGTTTCATAATATCCTTGTCATGAAATGTGTGCATGTTACCAAAATAATTTAGTTAATTATAATGTATATATGCAAATATGACTTAACTATTTGATTATAATAGTTACATGCAAAATGTACAAAATTAGCCTTCATCTAAATTAGCTTCTACTTAACTTGTCTCAAAATTGTCATCATAACTATAGTAGTACTTGTGCTTGATGACACAGTGACTAGAATTGCACTTGAAGATGCACTGGTTGTTTGAATTGTTTTTATCATGGGAACTGTAGCATGAGGGGGTGCTGACATGGATGTTATTATTAGCATTATAGGTAGATTCAGTGTAGTCAAACTAGTAGGTAGAATTTTTTGGGTTGCTTTATTATTTACATCTAAGACTTGGTAGTGTGTGCATGCCTTAAAATATTTTGATTGAATTAGATTCATATCTAGGAGGTGTGGCGTAGTCACCCTACTCATTTTCTCCATCAGCTTGTTATGTTTTGTGTTAGTGCATCTGAAGGCAACCTTGAAGACGTTTACCTCCATCACCTTTTTCCTTATTGCACTTAATTTGGCCTCAATGTCTTCAAGAATCAAACCTTGCGCACTCTACTTGAAGCTGTTAGAGGCTTGTTTAATCATTTGAACAAATTTAACCTAAGTCACCATCTTGCCTATGTTATCTCAAATTGTATCCAATTCCAACTCTATCAAAATTTGTTTAGCCTATTTCTCTTTCTTGAATAACTTATTCACTAATGCCTTAGAGGGTAATACCCAATCGTAGGCTTCATATGTTCTTATTGATGCTAAATTCAAAGCATTAGATGCCTCCAACTGGGTCATCAAGTCTAAATAGCTAAATGCCTTATTAGGAGTATATAGAACTAAGAAATTTAGCTTATTGACATCCTCTTTATGGCTTCTAAATAATTTGTCTATATTATTTACATGAAGAGCTAAACTAAGTCTCAAAGAATGGATAGAATTAATAATCTTTTATAGCCTAAGAACTACATCCTACTCAACGTCTTGGGGAAACTGAATCACTTATTATTGCTCTCCAAGTGTCTATAACTCTTCTATGAGATCTTGTATATCCATTTTGGTCCCTTCATATATGGAAAGGATTACTTTTATATGATTCTCCATGTAGG
Source organism: Torreya grandis (assembly GCA_037957365.1). NCBI lineage: Eukaryota > Viridiplantae > Streptophyta > Pinopsida > Cupressales > Taxaceae > Torreya > Torreya grandis. The sequence goes on from JARHVA010002083.1 coordinate 2,361,912, forward strand.
ACTTCAAGTCCTCAATATTGAGGATTGATCCTTTTGCTTATTCTGCCTCTTACTTAAGGAGTAGACTTCTTCCCTCTCTTGCATGATTAATGTCCTACCTAAGTTATCTTAAATTTTCCTCTTCCTCACCCTCTCTATTGATGATGTAGCCTTATCAAATAGAGATTTCACCATTGACAATTCAATTATCTTTAGATTGGACCTCTTAGAGGTTGAGGCTCCTAATTCTTTAGCCTAATCTAAAAGAGTGAGCTTTGAGGGATCTGGGGGCTCAAATTCCACTTGTGCATGTTCTCTAGTTTATTTCTCAATTTGTGTGGAAGTATTGGGCATTACTGACCAAATGATCTTTGACCAGACTATGTTTCTATATTGTGGCATTACATGAACAATAAAGATTGGCTACCTCATGGGTTCCCTCTTGGTAGTAACTACTATGGTTACAGTGGTTAAAATGGAAAAAGGCAAGGGTGAACCCAATTAGGTAGAGGAAGATATAGTTGGAGTGATAAATTGGGCAATAGTCAGGATGGACAAAACTAATGTTGATGGGGTGGATGGTAATGGAATTAAACCTAAAGGGATAGAAATCAAAGGGATGGAAACTACATTAGTGGAAGGTATAGCAAGTGTAGTTGTAGTGGGAAAATTCACGGATGGGGACATGAATAGTAGACTTGCAAAAATTTCCTTATGTGGAATGATTGTGGAAACCACTAGTCCAGGGGAGATGGAAACTATAGGTAAGGACATGTTGAGGTCAACATACCCCCATTTCTAAAAAATAGGGACCCATGTGTCAAATTGTAAAAATTTATACCTTAAAATTAAAGATTCACTTGATCATAGTATCATTAGCATGATTGCACATTATTTTTATATCATCCACACCTAGTTTGGTTAGCATATTGGTCCATGGTTCTGGTTTGCCCTTATCTAAAGTGCTAACATTAGATCTCTATGTTTCAGGTTGTGGGTCCAATAAGGTCTACTTGGAATGAACAATGTTTGGGTTTCATGATTTTAATGTTAACTTGATTCTTTAATAACCTTTGGTTTGTTAGATTCATATTTGAATAGCTAAACCCTTAATCTAAGTTTAATCTAAGTACTTGATTTGAATCTAGAGGGAACTTTTTATACAGGAACATTTTAAATAATGTCATGGGCTTAGTTTATTTTTATTTATTAAGGCTTAGTCATGTTTTTCAAAACAACCAAACCTTAGTCTAACATCCATGCTTAGTCCCTTTTATGTCCCGATCCCCCTTTCGGACCTTTCTATTATTCATGTGGTCAAATCTTAATGCAAAGTCATTTTCTTATTTATCTAATTATAGGGTTTATATTTCAAATAATTTGTCCAAGTAATTTTAGGATTTTGTTCAGGAATTATTTTGAGACTTATGCAATTGGCCTATGTCAAAAGTATTCCTTCAGACTTATCTATGTCAGGACAATTGTTTTGGACATTTTTTCCAAAACATTTTCCTCATGAACTTATTTATTGGGAATTTTTTTTGACAAAATTGCCCTTAAGCCTATTTGTGCCTACCTTTTAGCATATTTGTTTTGAACTTATATTTTTTTAAAGTAACCCTTAGAGTTTTTTTTAGACATTTTTTCCAATGCAAAAAGCCCGAAACATCTTTCCTACAGCAATTTTGTTAAAACCTTTCATTTTTGAAAGTACCCTTCGAAAGTTTTGTCAAATACATATGCCCTATAGACCTATATTTTAAGTTTTTTGTCAAGGCTTCTTTCCCAACCAAATTACCCTTTGACCTTTTTCAAATTTCCCTTTGCCTTAATAGAATTATCCTTCAGACTTTTTATTTAGGCCAATTATTCTTTGGGTTTTTTTGAAAGTACCCTTTGCCTTTTTTGAAAATATCCATCAAGATTTTTTTGAAGGGCACATACCCTTTGGTTATTTTAGAATGACCCTTCAATCCTTTGAACATACCTTTCAAGTTTTCTAAAATGACCCTTCAATCTTTTGTCATCAGACATTTTGTCTAACGTACAAGGTCTAAAACAATGACCCCAAGGGCACATACCCTTAAGTCTTTGTGTAATTTACCCTTCAAAAATTTTGAAATGGAAACTTGCCCTCTAAAATTTCACTTTAGCCTTTCAAAATGGCCCTTTACCCTCTATACTTTCCCTTTAGGACTTTTGTCTTAGGCAAATGTCCTACCAAGTGACTCTTCGAGAGGATTGTTTCGAACACTTTGTCTGAAACATTTCCCTTGATGCAAAAATTCCAAAATAAATTTCACAAATCAATTCAAGTTCCTTATACGTATATATGCTAAAGTCATTTTTTGTCATAGTATCAATGGCCTATCATTTGGGAATAAGCATGTTTAATATTTAAGTTGATCTTTATTTATAACGTAGACTAAAATCTTTGTCCTAAAGTCTCATTTGTGTTTATTAAAATAAATAAGACCTTAGTCTTAAGATTTTTTCCTAAGTTCCATATATCTTTAATTCCTAACTTAAGCATTGTGCTTGTCCACAGGATCAATGACCCATGTTTAATTAGGTGAAGTCAGAAGGTGTGAGATGAGCCTGATGAGCCAAGGATCCTAATCCATGGACTAATCTTGCTCAACCCTATAGATCAAAATCAATGGTCCACATTCAGTCAGATAACCTTGATCCAATGAAGCAAGATTGATATTAATAATAATAGGGTCCCTTTTACTATAGCATAGACTTAATTTTTTACACTAAGGTTTTATTTATATTTATTAATATAGTAAAAATTTAGGCTAAGATCTTATGTTATGACTTTAATTATTTGTAGGGTACTTTAATATGTTGTAAACTTAGCTTAATAAACCTTAGACTAAAGTTTATTCATATTTATTAGTGTGAATAAAAACATATATCCCTGAGCTTACTTAATCCTTTCTTAATTATAGGAATAATCAGGTTTGACTACTCAAATTATGATCTACGCTCTACATTCACCCAGATGAGATTACTGCTACAAAGCAAAATTAAAGAATGAAAATTCAAGGCATGGTCCCTAGCTTAAAGCCTAATAAATTTATAGATGATTGAAGATATGCATTATAACGTATACATCCAATAGATAGAGTGTAACAAGTCAAGACTTAAACAGAGTCATCTTAAAGCTCAAGTACTTTTTAGAGATCAACACCGTGCATTTATTCACCCAATCGAGATCTAATGATGTGAGTAAAGTCAAAACTTTTCAAAGAATCTCTGAGTTAACATGGGATTTCCATGTGGTGAAAATGTGTTAACTGACTCAATTGATAGGCTATAGAGCTCAGAATGCCCATGGGGCTGCCAAGTGACATAACCTCAGGGCCTAATATATGTTAAATTCTAAGTACCTTTTGAAGATCGATGGCCTACATTGATTCATGTCCACTAAATCTGATGGTATGAGATCAACAAGGAATTTTTAACGGAGCTCAGAAGGCTTGTGGGATTGCTAAGTGGCACAACCTTGGGGCCAAATACATATTGTAGCCAATGGCATTCAAATCTCAGCATTGAGATCAATGAGTAGTGTGGATCCATGTAAAATAATATAATGGTATGAGATAAAAGTATATTTTCAAATGGAAATGATCATGTTTTTAAACATTAATGATCAATTTTTCCATGAAAGTGCCATAAGGATGCCACGTAGGTACTAGGATGATGCCACATAATCAAAAAAGTAGGAGGAACTAAAGATCTAATGGACTCATGAAAATCAAGATACAAGTACATGATCTAAAGCATAATGCTCACTTAATCCAAATGCTGCCACCATTTGAGCACTGTGAAATCTTTAGGCAAGCCTCAACTTGACCTTGTATTTTCCATAATCAAGTACAAAGAGCTAAATTGTCACCTATATAAAGATGATTTGACCCATAATCAGCTAGTGGGTCCCAACGTTAGATGAAATAAGAATGTTCTTTTTGTAACTAGAATTGTATAATATTTTGAAATAGGATATGATTTTTTTATAGACATGTGCAATTTTTAAGATCACATTGTCTATAAGTCAGTCTATTAGAAAAAATCATTTGTTTCAGAATAGAACAAAAGGACACCTATCCTATAGACTTATACAAATGTAATTGAATGAGACTGATCGACATGTTACCTTGTGTCTTGTAAAAGGAACATTGTTAATTATCAAAAAAATAGTGGAGTTCTAAAAACAAAATTATTTTTTAAACTTTGAGCAATTAATATCAGTAAGGAATTATATAAATTCTATCCATATTTGCTTGTGTGAAGTGATATATAGTTTCTCTCTCTGTTGTTTGGTTTCACTTTCAGATTTGACTAGCCCCTATAGATTTTGGATGTGTATCTTGAATGCAGAGTTGATAATTTGTGCCAATGCTAGATTAGTTGAAATTTTTTAAGCTTATTTCATTTATTTCACTTCTTTTGCATTTGGGATAATGTTGTTTATTTGCAAGAGTGAATCTTTAAAGTGAGCCTAGTTCTTATTTGCATCATATCATACCTTCCTTAAAAGCTTGCCTGATGTATGTTTTGATTTTGGATTAATTTATTTCACTTCATACATTGGTTAAATGCATGTTTAGATGATATTTAAACTTTGTCATAATGTCTGTAACAAAGACCAACAACATCCTTTTTTGTCCTACCCTTCCTTTTGCTTCTTATTTAACTGGATCACCTTAGTTTAATGGTCATTATAAATATCCATATTAGATTAGTTCTTAGATTAGTTATTGATCATAATTCACCATCCTTAGCATAGTATATTGCATATTTTACATAGATATGTTATTTGGCCATGGTGACTCCCAACCACCACATAATATAAATATTGTGAAACAGTCATTTGTTCTACCTCTATTCCACCAACAGATAACAAGATTATCATAACCTAAAAATCATGCATTGGACTCATAGGAATTCATAAATTAAAAGTGTTCTTTAAACACTTTGGGCACCTATGGTACATATTTAGGCATCAACAGGATGAGCTTCGTTGGCACTAAAAGGAGGGCCCTTAGCTAGATCTTTGTGGGTTTGCAAAATCTTTGCTAATTTTTCTTTGTTTTGATCAAAGATTGATGCATTCTTTTCATATTTGTGTTTTCTTTATCATAATTATGTAAATATCATCGATATTTATGGTTTTAGACTAGTTTTTGGGCTCTTTTTAGCCAAATATCGATATTCTTTGAAGATCCATAGATATTCATGCAAAGGTAGTTCATGCTTTGTGTATTCCCCATGTTTAAGGTTAGTAATAGAAATTTTTTACAAATATTAATTGGTTCTTTGAAAATTTGAGTTCATTCAAGTTTAAAGGTGTAAATATCCCTCTCATTCATTTATTTATACATATCTCTAAACTAATTTATTTTAATATAGTCATACTTTACATATATTTGTGCAAAATTAGCTTAACATGTGAACTTAATCATTGTACTTTGTAAATTTTGGTTTGATGCATCATATTTTAAATAGGTTTCAAGATCACAATCTGGAATAACCCAAGGCAACGCTTGGGTGAATGAAATTCTTAAAGTCTCAAACACTTCACCAGTACAAGGTACTCATGTGTTCAAGGTATGGCTTGGCTAGGTGGTTCTTCAATAAATGTGATGGGTATGGTACATGATCTTACTTAAAATCCTAAAAGGTATTTTCTTTATTTCAATATTAATGGTGTTAAAATAGTTGAATAACATATTAAGTCATTCAAGGTTGCTTTGAGATTGTTAAATATAGTTCATGAAGATGTAGCATGTAGATTGTTCCCATTTACTTTCAAAAATGTCATATATGAATGGTTCCTTAACCTTCTAAAGGATTGCATTTCTAGTTGGGATGACTTCAATAATGTCTTCATTTGTCAATTTAGAAAAATCATTAGTCCTTGTGTCTTGTATCAGCAATTCACCACACTTAAAAGAGATGTTAATGAAACCATCAAAGCTTTTAATGCTCGATTCCAAAAAATCTTTAGTAGAACCACAGCACCTTATAGACCCAATGAGGCTTTATCCTTATAAATTTATAAGTATTTTATAGATCCCATTAGCTCTATGTTCCTGAAAAGGTATCTTCCACTCATAAACACATTAATCTAGACCTACTCTAAAGCCATGATCATATATGACCAAATGTAGCCCCAAGGTCAGATGACGTATTCCATGCCTAATGTCGATTCAAATTAGCCCATCATGAATTTCATTCTTAGTATACCTGCTTTAACACCAATTTATAACCAATTGCCTTTGAGTCATACATATCCTAGCTAAAACCTAGAGTTTCTAAACGGCACTACAAGTAGATCCCATCCACAAATCATGGAACTCTAATGCCCATAGCCAGTAGTAATGCTCCAATTCATGAGCCTAAGACATCAAAAAAATAAAAATGACTTGATATTAAAAATGGTACAAAAACTTAGCACTAACTTTATTTAATTACAAAAACAAGTAAGAAATATAAGGGAGGGATCTAACAAAAACTATGGTTCTCAAAGGTTCAATAGGCCTCTAAATAGGTCTCATAAGAATAGAAATAATGTATCATCTAAAAGCATAAAAATTAGTTTCTGTGATATAGATTTGGTTGATCATTACAATGTTTTTGAAGCATCTCAAGGTGAAAGGGATACAATTAAAATTTTACCTAATCATGAATATGTTGTATGGATATCTAGCTTTCTAAGAACTTCTGAATCCTTCATGTAGGCCTTTGATTTCCCATTTGAAGATGAATATGAATATGAAGATGAGCCAATTGAAGAAGTTACATCTGAGATGACTTATATTCCTAAAGATATAAAATAGATTTCAATTAGATACTAACAAGACATCATCCTTAGAACATATGCAGATGAAGAATAAGAGTTTCTAGAAATGGATATGGATCAAGTATAAGATGATCTTTCTTTAGAAGGTAGCTAGAAAGATAACACACATAGATTTATTTTGGAAATGGAGAATACCCATGAAGTGTTAAGTTGTGGAGCTAAAAGCTTCAACTGTTGCAAACATGGAGGAGGTTGCTGAGTTCTAGGGAGACCGGCATTGGCATATTGTAGTGCAGAATGAAACTGACATCGACAGGTGTGAGCTGAAGACAACCAACATCGACAGGAGGTCGGCCGACGTCGATCACCTCCAGGCAGACAAGGATCGACGTCGGTCGCCTGTGTGTTCCGAAACTGTTTGTTGCACGAACAGTTAGTTAGTTAAACTGAGTGTTTGCATGTTAAAGGCTAATTATAGTCTTGAGTTGCATGTCTAATTATTGTAATTAAGATAGTCTAATTATTGTAAGCATGAGATCTATATAATAGACGCATGGGTTCTATTGTAAAATAGTGCTAGAGAGTAAGAGAGCAAAATAAGCTCCTTCAGAGAGAGGAGAGCAATGGTGTGTTCTTCCTAGTGCCACAGTACCAAGTGTGGGTACTGGTTTGGAGAATCAAAGGGGTTCTTCGTGTTTGTATGATCTTGGTCAGCGGATGTGCATGGCTTCTTTTAGAGATCTACAATGGTGAGTAAGGTCTAGTGATTTGTAGCTAGCAGCAGAGAGCAGGAGATCTACTTAGAGTACTGTTGTGTACTTGGTGTACTGACAGCATTGTTACTGACTGGTTGGAGAGGTGAACATCAATTCTATATTTGAGTTGATTGTTGGGACTGAGAGAGAGAGAGAGAAGAAGGTCTTGAGGTGTGGCAAACCTTTGAGGTGGAAGAAGAAGTGGCATCTTCTTTATTGTATTTTCTTCTAAGTATTTAATATAAGATTGTGTATTGTCTCTCAAATCCTGTGTTGTTTCATATTTCTAGTTACTTATTCATTCTGGTATAATTCTGTGTTTAGTTGCTAATATAAGAGGTAATCATATATGCTCTAATTGGTGGAGCAAGATCCTGACAGTTGGTATCAGAGCTTTTGGTTGGGTTACTAACAGGGAGTTTTAGATTTGGTTAGTGTTTATTGATTACAGGTCACTCTCAAGGGTTTCAGATTGAGTGGGAGTATAGCAATGGCAGAAGAAAGTAAGCTACAAATAGAGAAACTGAATAGCACAAATGGTCTGATTGATGAAAAGAAAGAGCAGGTAAAGAAAGATTGTTGGTTGGTAGCAGAGCAGCAGGGAGAAGCAAATGTTGTAGGGGATGTTGTGCAGGATGCTCTGGATAAAGTAGAATCTTGGTTTACATATTCTTTTGCCTCTTTCCATGAAGCCCGAAATAGAGCATCTTTTCATATGTATGTCTTTGGAGACTTTGGAGAGATTTATTTAGGAGCTGGAGAGCCTTGTCAAATGATTGGTAAAGGGGAAGTGAAGCTGAAATTACAGACAGATAACACACAGGTGTTGAATGAGGTTATGCAGGTACCAGTCTTGGAGATGAGTCTAATTTTTTCAAGAAAGTTAGGTGATGGGAGATGCACAGTAACTCTCATAGCGGATGTACTTGAATTAGATGGTGGTAAGAAAGTAGGTATCCTTTATCTATCTACTTATATTACTGATTCACCTTCTGTTACAGAGATGTGGCTTTGTAGGCTTGGTTACATATGTAGGAGGGGAATGCATGTTCTTAAGCAGAAGACAGATATCTTTGATAAACTTAAGAACTGGAAAGCCTTGGTGTTCATGGAGGAGATGACAGACAGAGATCAGTTGTGGAGACTAAATTATTCTGAGCAGGGCTGTGTTGATATGGACAAGGGTTTGACCCAAAAGGAGCTTGCAGGTAAAAATTCATCACTCACAGACAAACACAGGTATTGGCATCGATCAGGAGGAACTGACATCGAACAGATAGGCACCGATGTCGGTCATGTGCAGATCAGCAGAGTCTGTTGTTGGGAAGCAGGAACCGATGTCAGTCACACAGTGACCGATGTTGGCAATGGGTACACTGGCATCGGTTAGAAAACTGACGTCGATAGATAGGGTCAGTCGCAGGGAGCCGACGTCAGTTGGTTACAGATTGGGAGATGGCCGAGATCGGTCACTGGAATGGATATTGGGCAGATAGCAAGCTATCAAAGAGTCTCAAACACCCATATGGAGGTCAGAAAGGGTAAGCGAACCTCATATTCATTGTTCACCTTCTTTATATTACTTGTTGCTTATTGATGGTTGAGAACTAGGAAGATGTGAAGAGGCAATGCAGGTAGAATCTAGAAACAGTGAGAGCATGGTATGAATTCTTCAGAAGAGAACCAAGCAGGGGATTTGGTAGAGTTGCCAACGCTGACAGACGGATGGATTCCCAGGTTAGAGAAGAGAGTGAATGGATACGTGAGACAGAAGGCCAAGGTATATGGTCTTGAGGAAGCTGCAGGACAATGGTACAGGGTTTGACAGGTGGATGACAAAGTAGGGCTTCATTCAATGTCAGTGTAACTATTGTGTTTATTCTTACCAGGTGGATGATGAGTCATGACATTATCTTGTTACTGTATGTGGATGGTTTGCTAGCAGGTTTGTACATACAGGGTTTTGCTGAGTTAAGGGTAAGGTTAGTTTAGAGGTATGTCAGGGGGAATTTGGAGCAGTAAAATTCTTTGGCATGAGAAACATGGAGATTTTTGTCTCCAGTGGGAACTGATGTGAAGACGGTATTGGCGAGGTTCAAGATGCAGAATCGGTAAGCACACCAAGGGCTGGACAGTTCAAGCAGAGCTTAGAACAGGGTTTGAAATCACATAAGGTCTAGTGTAGTCCTGAGTTTTCCCAAGTAGTGGGAGTTGTCAGAGAGTTTGGAGCCAATTCAGGGAAAGTAGATTCTCAGGTACTTGAGAGGGACTAGCAGCAGGTTAACATGTTATGCAGGATCAAGGACTTCACTACATGGATATGTAGGTTTGGATGTGGCAGGTTACTTGGATGACAGGAAAGGCATCACAGGGTGTGTGATGGTTGGTCTTCAGGGTTGAGCTTGAAGAGGGATACAAGCCAAGAATAAATTAGATAGTGTACAGGTACAGGTATAGTTGCAGCTATTTATCTCCAAGTGGGAGATTGTTAAGTTGTGGAGCTAAAAGCTTCAACTATTGCAAACATGGAGGAGGTTTCTGAGTTCCAAGGAGACCGGCATCAGCATATTGTAGTGCAGAATGAAATTGACATCGGTAGGTGTGAGCTGAAGACAACCGGCATCGGTAGGAGGTTGGCCGACGTCGGTCACCTCCAGACAGACATGGACCAATGTCAGTCACCTGTGTGTTCTGAAACTATTCGTTGTGTTGGGTGAATATTTTGTCGTCAACTAACTGATGACAAAATGGGGATATCAGCCACAGCATAAGGGAGATTTACACCACGAGGAGTGTGGCTTTACCAGATCAGGACGAGGTAAATCTCTCCTCTCATCAAGGGGAGGTTCCCTATTAGTATTTGTGTGCTATAAGCATATATATATAATTAAGCAGAAAATAACACATGGGGGGGGGGGGGGGAAAACAGCATCTACTTCTCTTCTTTCAGAAGTAATATATATAGGACGAAAGAGGAAAATCCCTGGTCTAAAGCTAACAACACTCCTCTTCTTTCAGGAATGGTATCAAACGAAGAGCAAGAGATTACCTGAAGTAACAAAATCACAAGAACGCTCACGCAAGCGCAAAGTCTTCCGTAGCTTCTCCACAGATTCGGAACAAGTATAACCGTAGAATGAAGTGAAGCACAAAGTCTTCACCTGAAACTACAAAAGATAAAAGAATCTCAAAAGTAAAAGTAGCACAAAGTCTATCTTCTACCCTCAAAAAGTGCCCTTAGATAATATCAACACATTCACTTTGCTTATTAAGTCAGATAAATAAGAGGTTATCAGGAAAGAGTACATAAGAAACTATTTCCTAGATGACACAGATAACTTCAACACAAAGTCTGAAATCACTTGCTTCTCATTCATTTGACAAAATCTGATTTACAAATCTGAGCACAAAGTCTCAAAAGTTGCTTCAATTTTAGCAGAGTGTTTGCTCTCTATTTTTCCAAGATATATACACAAATGAGGTCTCCGCTTTATATAGGGAGAAAATCCTCAAAAACAGAAAAATAATAAAATATAAAATATCTTGGTCAAAGATGACTCATCTTTGACTTTTAGATATTTTCCAAAATATTTTATTCGTAATTACAAATTACAAAATTGCATGCATTCTGCAGAAAACAGAAATGCATAAGGATAGAAGAAGAAAGAGAGAAAGTGTCAGTTCTTGCCACTGGATTTCTTCAGATGAGCATCGTACATGGTGATTGATGCCTAGATCCCGATGCTATCCGGTGCAACTGCGTGGTTGGAGACGACCCTTGCTCTGATCAATGCGTCTTTTAATGCTGTGATGGCTTTATAGTGGCTAGTTAACCTGGATCTTAAATTTTCCAGAGTCAACTGAGCATCCAGAATGCTGTCCACCGAGGACATTGAGAAGGATGTTTCAACCAAAGCTTTTCGGATCATCTCTTTTAGATTTTGAAGATCAATGACTTCTTGATCTCGACATAGGAGTCCTTATTGGATATGGCACCAACAAACATCAGAGTGCTCTTCTCAAAAATTTTCATTTATTTCCCTCTGTCGGGATCTTTCTCCAAACTATCCATCTCTATGTTCAGTCTTCTTCATGGTCTTGGACTGCTTCAGGGAAACTTCAGTGACCTGAAAGAACTTCTGTTGAAAAGACGTTGATGAAGAGGGACCCTTCACAGAAATCGCAGAAGGAACCATGATTGTGCAATCAGAGGAAGAAGGGAGTGATCAGGGAGATCCGCACGAAAGGGATGAGACGCGAGTAGGTCGAAAAGCAGAAGAAGAAGGGGAGCAGGCGCAGAAAATGAAAAGAATGAAGGTTTCTCTAGAGTTGGAGAAATGTGAGTACCAGTTGCAAGGGTGGCAAAAATTACCGCCTCTACATCGTTTAGATGTAAGGGCGGCAAAAATTGCCGCTCCTGCACGGGCGGAAGAATGGAGACGGCAAGAACAACCGACGCCGGCAGACAACACCGCCGACGTCGGCAAACCTGCCGACAACGGCAGAAGAAAATCGCCGATATCGGCAAACCTGTCGACGGCGGTATAATATCGGCCGACGACGGCATAATCTTGGCTTAAAAAGCCCGCGGGGAATTTACCGCCCGCTGAATGGGCGGCGAATTTGGGACGAAGAACGCATGTAAGGGTGGCAAAATTTGCCGCCCTTGCATAAAAAGTGCAGGGGCGGCGATTTTTGCCGCCCTTGCATAAAAAAGGAAGAAAAGTGCAGAGGCGGCGGTTTTCGCCGCCCATGCACAGGGGAAAAGGGAGGAAAGACTAATTCCTGAAGGAGTTCAGGAGGGAAAAAATTGGGTAGGGATGAGGTGGTAACCACTTCTCGTTCCAAGGCCAAGATGAGAGCGAATTCAAAATCCATTTCGAAGAACAAACTGAGGGGGACGAAAAGACGAAACAAACAAGTTTCGCAGGGGAGTTCCAAAAATAAGCACAGCTGATTTTGGGAACAACACGTTGCACGAATAGTTAGTTAGTTGAACTGAGTGTTTGCATGTTAAAGGCTAATTATAGTCTTGAGTTGCGTGTCTAATTATTGTAATTAATATAGTCTAATTATTGTAAGCATGAGATCTATATAATAGACTCATGGGCTATATTTTAAACTAGTGCTAGAGAGTAAGAGAACAAAATAAGCTCCTTCAGAGAGAGGAGAGAAATGGTGTGTTCCTCCTAGTGCCACAGTACCAAGGGTGGGTACTGGTTTGGAGAATCAGAGGGGTTCTTCATGTTTGTATGATTTTGGTCAGCGGATGTGCATGGCTTCTTTTGGAGATCTACAATGGTGAGTAAGGTCTAGTGATTTGCAGGTAGCAGCAGAGAGCAGGAGATCTACTTGGAGTACGGTTGTGTACTTGGTGTACTAGCAGCATTGTTACTGACTAGTTGGAGAGGTGAACATCAATTCTATATTTGAGTTGATTGTTGGGACCGAGAGAGAGAGAGAGAGAAGAAGGTCTTGAGGTGTGGCAAGCCTTTGAGGTGGAAGAAGAAGTGGCATCTTCTTTATTGTATTTTCTTCTGAGTATTTAATACAAGATTGTGTATTGTCTCTCAAATCCTGTGTTGTTTTCATATTTCTAGTTACTTATTCATTCTAGTATAATTCCGTGTTTAGTTGCTAATACAAGAGGTAATCATATATGCTCTAATTGGTGGAGCAAGATCCTGACATGAAGAAGATGATCATTGTCAAAAGTCATACCATGATTTATTAAATGGAATTAAAGAGTTAGAGATGGTGGATGATGGGATAGAATAACACATGGATGCTTCATCTAAGAATTTAACCAATGATCTAGAGTTCCTATAAGATGATATTATTTTGAAGGTCCTAAACCAAGATAAGTTGGAGCTTGATTGGATAGAAGAGCTACCTTTCTTCACTAAGGATGAAGATGAAGTAGGCAAAATAGATCAAGAATGGTCATATGACTTCATCAAGAGGTCAAGAGTATGGGACCAACATGTTTCTTATAGGAGTCCAGATGAACATCCTTCGGTTGATCAAGATGAATAATCCTTTTGAGATGACTTGGAAGATTTTTGTGAAAATATTGGTAATCCATGTCCACCTTAGAAAGAACCTAATGAAGACATCAATCTAAGGATATTAGTTGAGCTACCATTATTGAGTGGAGATGATATAAGCCACTATTTATCTATGGATGAAGTAGAACTAGCACTCCTGCTATAAAGTAGAAGAATTTGGGAAGAGGATGATTGGGTCTTAGATTCATATCTTCAATTCATGCATCTGAGAATGTTGATAAGAGACCAAGCTAAATCAACTATAAGACACAAGAATACAAGTGATCATATCCATAAGAAGAGGCCATTAAATGGAAGTACTCATGCTTCAAGCTTCTATAGTAGATTAAATAATTTTCCATTTGATCCTAGAGATAAGTACTTTATGTAGTTAGTATAGGGCTTAATGTAGGTTTTATTTTCCTATTCTTTGTATTTCTTTTTTCCTTCATCTCCCTTGTTTGTATATAGTTCATGTTTATATTTTTTTTCTCTTATTTTGTTCCTTACTCTTAAATAAGTCATTTTGGACAATTATTAGCTAAAGTTTTATCTAATTGCTCAAGAAAGTTCATAGTTAAGTAATGTAGGTATGACTTCTCAATTTTGGTTGATCATGAATTTTTGAAATAGGAGCTTGATGTTGTAGTTTAGAGAAACTAACAAATATTGATGGATGAGTTAATTGTTCCTTGAGATTTTAAACCGTGTTCTGATATAAGCTTGGTTTTAAGAAGAATTGCACATTTAGGATGAAATATTAAAATATTAGGACACAGTCATGTTTGCACTTAAAAAATATTAAATTACCTGAGACAAAGTTTACATCCAAGGATGATTGTCTAAAAATCAAACACTGGACCAAATCCCTAAACCTGGTTAACCTAGTTCCCAACCTTTTCTAGAAAGTCAAAATGACTTGAAAAAATCCAAAAATAAGATCCTTATTACAAAATTCAAAGAGCTTTCTAAGCAGAGGTGATTTTAGTAATCTCCATCAGGGTTATGGATGTCTGGTTAGCAATAGAGCAATGCCCAATCCTTCCTTGAGCTGAAGCATGGTTCTTAATGAATATCCAAGCATGTTGAAAGATAGTGTTAATGATTAAAGACATGAACTTAGAATTTTTTTTCTAAATCCTATGTCAATCAATAAGTGGAATCAAAGCACACACACAATATGACTAGGTTTTGGTGTTTGATCCTAATTTTTCATGTGCAAGATTTGTTATAACCATGAAATGATATTAATAATATTGTCTGATCAAATGGAATAAGTAGATTAATTATTATTCTAAACTAGAGGCTTTGAATTATAACATATTGTTATGTTTCCCCCAAAAGTCACCATTTGTTGAGGTCAACATACCCCCATTTCTAAAAAATGGGGACCCATGTGTCAAATTGTGAAAAATTGTACCTTAAAATTAAAGATTAACTTGATCAGAGTGTTATTAACATGATTTCACATTAACTTTATATCATCCACACCTAGTTTTGTTAGCATATTGGTTCACGGTTCCATTTTTTCCTTATCTAAAGTGCTAACATTTGATCTTTATGTTTCAGGTTGTAGGTCCAATAAGGTCTATTTGGAATGAACAATGCTTGGATTTCATGATTTTAATGTTAACTTGATTCTTTAATAACTTTTAGTTTGTTAGATTCATATTTGAATAGCTAAACCCTTAATCTAAGTTTAATCTAAGTGCTTGATTTGAATCTGGTGGGAACATTTTAAATAAAGCTATTGGCTTAGTTTTTTTTAATTTCCTAAGGATTAGTCATGTTTTAAAACATGAAAAAACCTTAGTATAACATCCATTCTTAGCCCATTTTATGTCCCGATCCCCCTTTCAGACCTTTCTATTATTCATGTGGTCTCATCTTAACGCAAAGTCCTTTTGTTATGTTTGTAATAGTCAGGTTTATACTTTAGATACTTTATCCAAGTACTTTCAAACTTTTATCCAGGAATTATTTTAGGACCTATGTAATTGGCCTATGTCAAAAGTATTCCTTCAGACTTTTATATGTCGAGATAATTGTTTTGGACATTTTATCCGAAACAATTTTCCCACAAACTTAATTTATCAGTCATTTTGCCCAACAAAATTTCCCTTCAGCCTCTTTGCACTTACCCTTCAGCATATTTGTTTCTAACTTATTATTTTTTGAAGTGACTCTTCAAGATTTTTATTTTGGACATTTTATTTGATACAAAAAGCTTGACACATCTTTCCCACAGCAATTTTGTCAAAACCTACCTTTCAGTCTTTTTGAAAGTACCCTTCAAAAGTTTTGTCAAAGACATCTGCCTTACAGACCTATCTTTCAAGTTTTTTGTCAAGGCTTCTTACCCAACCAAATTACCCTTCAGATTTGTTCAAATTTCCCTTTCCCTTAATATAATTATCCTTCAGACTTTTTGTTTAGGCCAATTATTCTTTAGGTTTTTTTGAAAGTACCCTTTAATTTTTTTGAAAATACCCTTCAGGATTTTTGTGAAGGGCACATACCCTTCAGGTTTTTTGGAATGACCCTTCTAGCCTTTAAGCATACCCTTAAGGTTTTCAAAAATAACCCTTCATAATTTTGTTGTCAAACATTTTGTTCAACATAAAAGGCCCAAAATAATGACCCCAAGGGCACATACCCTTCGGCCTTTATGTCATTTACCCTTCAAAAAAAATTCAATGGACACTTGCCCTCTGAGATTGCCCTTTTCCCTCTAGAAATTTTGAAATTTCCCTTCGAGACTTTTGTCCTAGGCAAATGCCCTACCAAGTGACTCTTTGGGAGGATTGTTTTGAACACTTTGTCTAAAACATTTTCCTCAATGCCAAAAATTCTTAAAATAAATTACTCAAATCAATTTAAGTGACTATACATATATATGCTAAAGTCATTTTATGTCCTAGTATCAATGGGATATCATTTGGGAATAATCATGTTTAATGTTTTAGCTGATCTTTATTTATAACTTAGACTAAAATCTTAATCCTAAAGTCTCATTCATGCGTATTAACATAAACAAGACCTTAGTCTTAATATTTTGTCCTAAGTTCCATATATCTTTGAGTCCTAACTTAAACATTATGTTTGTCCACAAGATCAATGACCCATGTTTAATAAAGTGAAGTTAATCGAACGGTGTGAGACAGGCCCAATGAGACAAGGATCTTAATTTGTGGGACCAATCTCGCTCAACCCCACAGATCAAAATCAATGGTCCACGTTCACTCAGAACACCTCTATCTATCAGTGTGCGATCAATATTAAGACTAAAAGGGTCCCTTTTACTATAACATAGACTTAACCAAAGTTTTTACCCTAAGGTTTTAATTATATTTATTAATATAGTAAAACCTTAGGCTAAGATCTTATGTTATGACTTTAATTATTCATAGGGTCCTTTAATATGTTGCAAACTTAGCTTAATAGACCTTAGACTAAATTTTATTCATATTTATTACTGTGAATAAAAAAATTAGTCCAAATATTTACATATATTCTTAGGCTTACTTAATCTTTTTTTAATTATAAGAATCAATCATGTTCGACTGCTCAAATCATGATCTAGGATCCACATTTACCCAAATGAGATTAATCCTACAGAATGAAATTGATGAATGAAAAATCAAGGCATGGTCCTCAACTTAAATCTCAAGAAAGTTACAAATGATTGACAGTACACATTATAATGTACACATCTAATCGACAGAGCATAACAAGCCAAGACTTCAATAGAGTCATGTTAAAGCTCAAGCACTTTTCAAAGATCAATGACGTGTTTACTCACCCAATCAAGATCTAATAGTGTGAGGCAAGTCAAAAAATTTCAATGAAGATCTGATTTAACATGGGACTACCATGTGGAAAAAATGCATTAACTAAGTCAACTAACAGGGTACAGACTCATAAGTCTTGTAGGACTACCAAGTAGCACAACCTTGAGGCTTAGTACACATTAAAGTTTGAGCATATTTTGAAGATCAACAGCTCTCATTGATTTGTGTCCACTATATCTGATGGTGTGAGATCAACAAGGACTTTTCAATAGAGCTCAAGAGGCCCACAGGATTGTTAAGTGGCACAAGCTCAAGGCTAAATACATATTGTCGTCAATGGCATTCAAATCTTTGTATCAAGATCAATGAGTAGTGTGGATCTGTGAAAAATAATCCAATAGTGCAAGATAAAAGCAGATTTTCAAAGGGAAATGGTTATGTTTTTAAACATTAATGAGTATTTTTGCCATGAAAGTGACATAGGGATGCCATGCAGGTACCAAGATGATGCCGCATAAGCAAAAAAGTAGTAATAACTAAAGATCTAGTGGACCCATGAAAAGCAAGATATAAATACATGATCCAAGGCATAATGCTCACTTAAGTCCAATGTTGCCACCAATTGAGCACCATGAAATCTTTAGGTAAGCCCCAGCTTGACCTTGTATTCACTATAATCAAGTATAAAGAGTTGAATTATTGCCTATATAAAGATGACTCGACACATAATCAGCTAGTGGGTCCAAAAGTTAGATCAAATAATAATGTTCCTTTTGTAACTAGTATTATATAATATTTTGAAATAGGATATTATTTTGTATATACATGATTTTCTCTTCTTGAATGCCAAAAATAATGAGGAGGTTAAGGAAAGAGCCACAACTACCAGATTGATTGAGGACTTGTTGAGAGTGATACAAGTGGAGTTATATCTTACACTTAGTGAAGTAAAGTTTAGGATTCTACCTCCTAGAAGATGGAGATCCTTAGATTTTTAGAGTGGTGGGCCATCATAAGCACTAGAAAGAGAGGGACTAGATCCCCAAACAACTCAAGGCCAACATCAAGACCAATAATAGTTGGTAACTAAGGCACCATTTATTGAATAACATGATGAATAATCCAAGGAAGAATAACTGCTTGCCTCCATATAAGCAAAAGAAGAACCAGTCCTCTCAACCTAAGCATGTAATTTTGGATGGAGCTTACAACATTGATCCTTAGAATGACTATAAACATCACATTTCTCATAATGTCTCTTAGAACTGTTTTTAGAAACGGAATTAATATTATGCTTACCTTTCCCTTTACCTTTTTGCTTGGAGTTATCTTGGTGCTTTGAAGTGTTTTGAGAGGTAAATGGAGCATTCTTCTTGTCTATCTCTAAATAGTGAGCATAAGAACAAGCTTTATCTACATCTGAAGGCTTGGCCAAGAGGATTTGTCTCCTCAAATGGCTATGGAGTATACCCACATACTTTATCAAGATGTCACGGTCCGCTATATCTTTGCCCATTTGAACAACATTCTTGTGGAATTCATTTGTGTCCTCCTTTGCACACTTGTTTTTTTCTAAGATATTGCCAATACATGGACCTCTCTTCCTCATAAAAAATAAGATATTAATACTTCTTGATTACCATCTTAAAATGATCCCACTTAGTAATAGGAGGAAGCTTTGAACCAAGTTAAAATATGATTGGTTAAATTTAAGCTTGCAAAATAAATTTGTTGGTTTTTATTAATTTGATGCAAACTAAAATATACCTCAAGTTGGGATAGCCAATCATCTAGCCTCTCTACATTCACGTCTACATCATACGGTTGAATCTTTATCTTTGTCTCAGACTTGAATGGTGTTGGAGCTTGGTTGGCATGGGGTTGCTCTTCCTTATTCTCATAAGTCACGAGAGTGTCCTCCTTGTTTGCTTTCAACACCTCTATGGAAACACCAGGGTTCTCCATGATGGACTCCGACAGGTAAAGTTTGCTCATAGAAAGAAAAATGCTTGCTACTCCTTCAAGCTTGCAAAATCACTCTTATGTTGTTTGGACATCTTCTTCATCGGCATGGGTCCGATTTCTTGTTTCCACTTCTTTGTAGAAATATTTACTTCAAAGGGAACTAGGATACCTTGACCACTAGCACTACTTGTTCTAATGACGGATATAAACATGCAATGTAGTCACAAACACACAAACTAAACAAAGAACTGATACTAAACCACCTCTAATGCCAATCTAATCCGTAAACCAGGTGGATATTCCAGCTTCACTAACATGGATCTGATAACTCAGATTAACAATGATTGAAAGATGACTATTCTAGGCTATTAATCATGCTAAAATAAAGACAAAAAAATTATAGTAATGAAATGTACAACGCATGAACATGAAGCATAAGAATGAACAAAAACCTCACACTAAACATGAGTTATCCTGAATAAACCCGATGTGGGAAAAACTCTAGTGAATGAGGTAATTGCACTCTCATTCTATTATGTAATGTAATAAATGGACAAGGTATTACCAAAGATAGCCTTCATGAAATAAATTCTCAATACCACTATCCAAAACTTGTACACAATGATGCTCTGCACTTATCAGGGACTTCTTCAAGCTCCAACACAATTGTATTAACCATCTGCAACTAGGGAACAATGAGACAAGGACAAAGACTCAAACTTGCAGCTTGCAATATGAATCCAACTTCAATGAGACAAGTATAAAGACTCAAACTCGCAGCTTGCAATATGAATCTAACTTCAAAAATTCTCACTGCATTTATTTGATGTCTCTTGCCAAAACTTGTATTTATGCTCTTTCAACCTTGGAGTCTCCTAAGAAACTTAAACAAATCACCATTGAGAAAAAGAAACATTTGCAACCGTTCAACGTCAGACATTTTGTATGGTGGCGAAACCGCCAATATACAAACCACACTTTCGAAACCATCAAGCAGTTGCACAATCGCCACTCACACATGGGCGGCTACACAACCAACACCTTGCAAACAAAGACGGTTTTGCGATTTGTGAAAAAACCCTCCATTTCAAGCATTGAAACTCATTGACTTCATCACCACGAAGATGTTTGGATCACTCCCACACTGACTGTCATTGTAGCATATCTAATCTAATGTTTTTGAATATGAAATGAATTACAATAATATCTTACAGAGATGAATTACATGCAATTGGACATAATGAAAACATCTATTATACATGGCTAGTACATTAGGATCCAAATTTGGATGATACCTCCCCAACATCAATCATTAGTGAGACATGAATGCAATTACCTCACCCACTTGTGTTTTTCTCACATCGGGTTCCTCCAGTGTAACTTGTGTTTACTGTGAGTTTTTGTTCATTCTTATGCTTCATGTTCATGTGCAATATGTTGTACATTTCATTTTCAACACTTATCTTTGTTTTAGTAAGGTTAATATACTAGAATAGTCATCTATCAATCATCATTAAACTATGAGTTATAAGTCTATATTGATGAAGCTTATAATGAAATATCCACCTAGTTTATGGATCATATTAGTACCAGAGTTGGTTTAGTATCAGTCATTTGTGTGGTTTTGTGTGTTTGTGACTACATTGCAAGTTTATGTTCATCACTAGAGCAAGTAGTATTAGTGGTCAAAGTATCCTACTTATCTTTGAAGTAGATGTTTCCTCAAGGAAGCAAGAGATCAAAAGTATGGCCTATGCCAATAAAGAAGATGCCCAAACAACATGATCGATTTCACAAGCTTGGAGTGGTAGCATTGACGGATGTATAACATAACGTGTCATCCACATCGAAACTACAACTAACATTCTCAACTCTGAGAGAAGGCATAGCGTTCTTCTTCTTGTTCTTGACTAGAAGTAATTATGAATGAAGCTTCCAACATTGATCCTCGGGATGGCTAACAACATCACATTTCTCACAATGTCTCTTAATATCCTTTTTAGAAATGGAATTAGCATTATGCTTATCTTTCCCTTTACCTTAACATTTTTGCTTGGAGTTGCCTCGCTGCTTGGAAGTGTTTTGAGAGGTAGATGGAGCATTCTTCTTGTCTATCTCTAAATTGTTAGCATGAGATCAAGTTTGATCTACATCTGTAGGCTTGGCCAAGAGGATTGGTCTCCTCAAATGGCTATGGAGTCTGCCCACATACTTCATCAAGATGTCATGATTCGCTATATTTTTGCTCATTTGAACAACCTTCTTGCAAAATTCACTTGTGTACTCGTGCACACTTGTTTTTGTCTAAGATATTGCCAATACATAGACCTCTCTTTTTCATAACAAATAGAATAGAATTATTTCTTCATTACCATCTTAAAATCATCTCTTAGTAAATAGAAGAAGCTTCTTAACAACCAAATAATCAATAGCTCGCGAACCAAGTTAAGGCATGATTGGTTTAACCTTGCAATAGAAATTTGTTGGCTTTCATTAATTTGGTGCAAACTAAAATAAACATCAAGTTAAGATAGCCAATGGTCCAGCCTCTCTACATTCATATCTACATATATAGTTGAATCATTATGTTTGCCTCAACGTTGAATGGTGGTGGAGCTTGGTTGGCATGGGGTTGTTCTTCCTTCTTCTCACAAGTCTCAAGAGCATGCTCTTTATTTGTTTTCAACATCTCCATGGAAACAAAAAGCTTCTCTATGAGAATCCCCATGATGGACTCCAACCATTCAAGTTTGCTCATAAAAAGAAAAATGTTAGTTACTCCTCCTTTAGACTTGCAAAATCGCTTTTATGATGTTTGGGCATCTTCTCATCAGCATGGACCATACTTTTGATTTCTTGTTTCCACGTCCTTGTGGAAATCTCTACTTCAAAGGGAACTACAATACCTTGACCACTAACACTACTTGCTTTAGTGATGGATATAAATTTGCAATGTAATCACAACAAACACATAAAACCACACAAAGGACCGATACTAAACCATCTTTGATACCAATATGATCCGCAAACTAGGCAAATATTTCACACTTAGTTCCCCCAATATAGATCTTATGATTCTTAGCTTAAGAATGATTAAAAGATGCCTAATCTAGACCATTAACCATGTTAAAACAAATATAAATAAGTGCTAGAAATGAAATGTATGGTGTATTGCAAATGAACGTGAAATATAAGAATGAACAAAAAACTCAATAAGCATGAGCTATCCTAGAGAAACCCGGTGTGAAAAAAAAATTCAATGGGTGAGGCAATTGCGTTTCCCTTCTACTATATAATGTAACAAATGTACAAGGTACTACCAAGGATAACCTTATGAACAAAATACTCACTGCCACTCTATTTAAAACATGTACACAATGTGTTTTGCACTTATCAGGGACTTATTCAAGCTCCAACACATCCGAACCAACCATCTACAACTAGGGAACAATGAGACAAGAAGAACAAAGATTCAAACTCACAACTCGCAATGTGAATTCAACTTCACTACATTTCTCTGATGTCTTCTGCCTTGCCAAGACCTTTATTGATGTTCTTTCAACCTAGCAGTCCACCAAGAAATTTAAAATGAACCACCATTGAAAAGAAACATTTGCAACAATTCAAATTTGAACCATTTTTACGGTGACAAAACTGTTGATATATAGAAACTAATGGTTTTGAGACCGTCGGCGCAGTTGCGCAAGAGCCACTCACACATCGACGACTATGCAACAACTACCACCCTGCAAATAGCAAGAGTTCCACAATATATGAAAATCCCATCCATTTCAAACACTGAAACTTACCAACTTCATCACTATAAGGAGGTTTGGATCACTCCCATGCTAACCCTACCACTGTAGCATATATGATCTTATGTTATTGAATATAAAATAAATTACAGTAATGTCTTGCAAACATGAATTACATACAATTAGACAATGAAAACATCTAGTATACATGACTAATGCATTAGAATCTAAATTGGGATCATACCTCTCCAACATCATGTATTAGCGAGACACAAATGTAATTGACAACAAACATAATAAAAGAACAACAATGGACACCAAATCTTTTAACCTAAAAATCAATGTGGGGAAAACCAAGTGGAAGGGGCAATAGTCAAACTCCCTAATATTATTATGTCCTTGTGCTCCTTGTGCTTCCTTGAACCTTGCTCCCCCCTACAACTAACTAAATACCAACTCATCCCTCACACTCGTGCATACATTTAGATTCATGCCTCTTATTTGTAATGTTCTAGGGGTGTCTATGCATGTACCAAAAAACTCCAAACGACTTGAGAACTAAAAACACAACAATGGACACCAAATATTTTAAACCAAGAAACCAATGTGGGGAAGGGGCAATAGTCAAACTCCCTAATATTATTATGGTCAAAGAAATTTTATGAAGATATCAATTAGAACAATACAACAAACATTGTCGTTGCACTTTGTGCTTCCTTGGACCTTTCTTCCCCCTGCAACTGACTAACACCAACTCATCTCTAACACACTCATGCATACATTTGGATTCATGCCTCTTATTTATAAGGCTCTAGGAGTGTCCTTTCATGCACTAAAAAAATCCCAAACTTAAGAACTAAAAAGACAACAATAGACCCCAAATATTTTAAACCTAAAAACCAATGTGGGGAAAACCAACTAGAACAATAGACATCGAATCTTTTAAAACTAGAAACCAATGTGGGGAAAACCAACTGGAACAATAGACATCGAATCTTTTAAACCTAGAAACCAATGTGGCGAAAACCAACTAGTAAGGGCAATAGTCAAACTACCTGATATTCTTAGTCAAAGAAATTTTTTGAAGAGATCAATTAGAACAAATCTAACAAAACATTGCTGTTCACTATGCATCCTCACACCTTTCTTCTCCTTGCAACCAACTAAACACCAACTCATCCCTCACACTCATCCATACAATTAGTAGATATGTGCCTCTTATTTATCATATTCTAAGAGCATCCTTACGTGCACTAGAAGAATCTTAAACAACTTGGGAACTAAAAAGACATCATTCAATTATTTACTCTAACAGTTCAAATCACTCAGGGGAAGCCTTTGTTTTAAGCAAATAGACAGTTTTGAAGCCACCATGTCAAGTATGCAACTGCCACAACGGTTATATAATCACCCTTTAAGGGAAACATCTCAAATGCCCACTGCACAACAACAATTTTGCATCATATGAGATGCTCATTTTCTAACCTTGTTTGCTAACTAAAATCGATTGTTTTCTGGTTGGATGATGAAAAGGTTTGTTTCCTTGATCCCTATTAATCATTATGTACACCTTACATATGGTTACACAATCGGCCCCTACAAATACTGGTAGTTTCATCATCATGCAAGAAATATTTTTTTAACCTTATTTGCTCACTCAAACCGGTTGTTTTCTAGTTAGATGATGAAGAAAATTCTTTGCATAATTCCTATTGATCATGATCAACAAAAACCTCCATATTTTACCAATAATTCCTTGCATCATGTTCTGAAAATTTATCAGGATATCACCACTCTCACACTCTTATCTGTCAAAAGTCTTGGTATACCTACACCTCATAGTAATATCTAATATTACAGATAATAGTGCATTTAAAATTATATTTGATTATCTTATACTCGGGCTTTTCTTTGTCCCTCAGTTTATACCAAGTAGTAATATCTAATAATACAAATAATAGTGCATTTAAAATTATATTTGATTATCTTAAAAACAAAACATTTATAACACGACTTGGTACACTTGAGTTTTTCTGTCCCTCGGTTTTGTACCCTTTGTTCAGATCTCCACACAAGTAAAAGATATTCTTTGGAAATATAACACAACAAATCCAAATCATGCATAATGTTCAGCATCTCCACAAGTAATGGTCCTACTTTCTTTAATACTTCTCTAGAAAAACAAATGCCTCCTTTACATCTACTTAGTAAAGTGTACGCATGTCTTCATTGTGCACACAGTAATGATACTAGCAAAATGAGTGTTATAAAAGACCCAATGGACCAAAAGTCGCAATATATTTTATAAAACCAACAGACAGCATATCTAAATTTTCTACATGAAAAACAGGATTTTATAATGATGGAGGTGGAGGTGGAGGTGGCACATGAGATTTTGCCATTCCCACCCATGCTACTATGCCAACAGCAAGTACAATCCAACCAAATATGTCATACTTCAAATCGCTGTTTCTCTTCTTCTTTGAGCCCTGCAAAAACAACATTTCAATTATACTTCCATCTAAATTGCCAAACAAAAGGAATTCTGCATAGCTGTGTAGATCAAATTCTGAGCCTCGCAAAAACAATAATCCAATTATACTTGCATCGGCTACTTCATAACACACATATACATCATAATACATTGGGTTTACACACGTTACCTAAACTTCCAAGCATAAAGAATTTCTAAATAGTCGTTCAAGCATAAAGAATTTCTAAATAGTCGTTCAAGCATATTTTCTCAGAAACATCTCTGAGGCTCTAGAAGAATATCAATCTAAATCACAAGCATTTAACACTGTAAAACCCTCTGAAAGAACTGAAACCATTGTACTTTTGTAACCTGACACCTATATGGTATTATGAGTTGTGCACATTTGACTTGACTTAAATGGCATGACAAACTTTTAGATTGTCATTGCCTGAAACTGTAAGTATCTATTGCTATCCATTACCGCCAATATCAGTAAACGTTCTGCCTACAGTTATAGCTGAGGTAATTGTCATTATCCTTGGGAACTATCGCAGCTAGCCCGAAAGTATAAAACCAAAACTTAGACACCATTTACTGTTAGATGGTATGATAATATATGTTTCTGTGCGCTTTGCAAAGTCGTCTATTTTTGTTGTTGCCAAGAATCGCTCTCAAAATTGATAACTCCAATGGTTTCTCCCAGTTCTTTCATAATACAATTACATTATGGTTTCTAATATTGTTTTCATGCACACTTGCTTATTTGACAATGCTGCCTCTTCCATGCCAGGAATGCCGTAAAGGAATTAGTCTTTAGATCATAGAATACTCCCAACATTGAAAAAGCTATTGGAATTTCTCTTGTTTACCTGCATGTTCAGTGATTTGTAAGCATAGGTTGATTCTAGTAAAAGCTTCTGGAGCTATTTGTTCTATCATCAACTTTTGTTGTTCCGTGAAAATCAACCCATAACCAAAATATCTAGAAAACCTTCCAATGTGGCTAGTTTAAAAATCTTATTAGGCCTTGATTATTCACTTCCATTTCAGATATGCCGTTAAGGATTTAGAGCATAGGATACTCCTAACACTGAAAAGACCATTTGAGTTTCTCTTATTTACATGCATGCTCAGTGGTTTGTAAACATAGGTTGATTCTAATAAAAGTTACAGGAACTATTTGTTCCATCATTTACTTTTGTCGTTCCATAAAATTCAACCAATAACCAAAATTCCTATATAAACCTTCCAATGTGGCTAGTTTAAAGAGATTCTTAGACCTTGATTTTTCATGCTGCTTTGGACTAATTCAAACCTGTTGCCAAGAGTTTTTAAGCATTTTAGTAATGATAGACTGTAGAGCTCCACGTACCATTTTAAAACAATAAAAAGCATTCACTGATTCAAAATTTAAAATTCGTAACTCTATCTATCCCAGATCCAAAAGATGGTGATTAAAATAAGATATTGGAGAGAAGAAATATGATAAGAATTGCTTCTAGAGTTTATCACAATCACATCTATTAATTCTTTCGTAGAAATTTAAATCATTAAACAGTTCTCCGTATACTACCTTCAAATTAGAAACAGTTGATGAGCCAGAAGCAACAGACTGTGGATTGAACATTTGCTTATGGACTTCCAAATGCAACTCAGGCGCCTGCAAAAAAAGTTATATCTTCATAAACACAACTTGCAATTAAACAAATGCCTCACCAAACCAGAATAGGCTAACCAGGAAGAGAGGAATCTGAGCATATCCTAAGAATGAAATAACTAAGGTTATGCTAGGGAAAAGCACAAAAAATTGAAATAACCATATCTACAATACAGAAAATAAATATAAGTGTGTGAAATCTCGCCTGAACAAAATATGTAACATCCATTTACTATTCATATCTTATCAAACACTCTATAAAACAGCAGCTTATGGACAGAACAAATTTCAAATCAGGAATGGCATAGGTGCCTCCCGCCTCCCGCAAGTCAAAGGGTTTTAAAAAACCACTTTTCAGAGTAAATAGGTTCTTATGATAAACATTTCATAGGATTCAAACCTCTCATCTAACAAAACTTCTTAAAAATATTGACTACATTCATCGTTCATGTGTTCTTTACAAATTAAAAAAAAATCTTTTAACTGGAAACTTGTGCAAGCAGCCTATAACCATATTTTAATCATATACACTTCAGTTTCTTCCATGATACACTGTACAGTGTAACATCTAGTATCTCCAGCAATTCTAGTAATGTATGAACAGTAATATAATCCCTTTCTTTTTTCATTCTTTCCTTGAATTATTGTTATGGGTGTACCTCCTTTCGTGTTGAAGTTTAAAAAATCATTATTGAATTGGGCGAACATTGATGCGCCAGACACGATTTAACCAACCCAGACAAGGGATAGAAGCCTCCTAGGGACACAGAAGAAGGGGGAGTTTCTCAACTCTCATCGAGCCATCCTACTTTATTTCTCAGCTGCTATAGATAAACAGATAAATAATTATGGAGAATCTAAGGTTTTATCTTTATCAACTAGAATTCTATGGAATATTCTTTGCAAGTTTGCAACTCAATGGTCCACATTAGAGATCCTTGTCTTACATTCAATAATTAAAAAGTATCCACTTGAAGACAGCCTGTATGCCTGTAATGCTTAGTTTGAACACTCACTCATGGACACACCTGAGCACATTACTCTTAGACTTGACACACTTTAACATATCATCTCCATTGATTTCATAAACAAGTTACAAAGAACTGAATACACACTCACACACACTGGCATTAATAGCTTATTATAATGCATGAAGAAAACTCAGCCTCTCATGCAGTCCCTCCTGGACTGATACAACTCTCTATTCTGCTCTTGGAGAGTTCTGCTCCTCTCTAACTCTCTTTTTCTTCCTAGAGCTTCCCTAAAATAGGCTTATTATAATGCATGAAGAAAACTCAGCCTCTCATGCAGTCCCTCCTGGACTGATACAACTCTCTATTCTGCTCTTGGAGAGTTCTGCTCCTCTCTAACTCTCTTTTTCTTCCTAGAGCTTCCCTAAAAACTAACTCCTTTGTCCTCTTGGAATGTTTCTTTGACTTCCCTTGTTTCTAGGAGTGTCCCTTCAGCTTCCATGAGCTCATAAAAATGAACAAGATCTACCCATTCATCATTCTGCATTGTTACTTTCTTTGCCTCTAAATGTCATTGACAGTTTTGCCCAATATTTGATAGTTTTCAGTGTTCTTTTCTGCATGATGTCATTGACAGCTGCCACCAAGATATCCATAGTAAAGTGTCCTACTAACAATAGGAAATATTAAGCATGCACAGATTTACAAGGTTACTCTAAAAATAGATCAAAAATATTTTTCGGTACTTCTCATATGCCATCTCCGAAGCCGGCTAAGTGACTCTGAAATTAGTTTTGTATGGGACTCCAGCGCTCGTTGTGTAACTCCAGAGCTAGATTTGTATGGGACTACGGAGCTGCATCAAATGACCATATCTTTTGCATATGAACTTGGATCGAGATGAATTTTTTTTAATATTACAACTTTTTGAGAGAATTTCAAATATGCAATCACATTCAGATTTAGAGACGTTTTTTTATGATTGTTTTGCCTCTACCCTGAAACCTATCCATTTTAGCCCTTCAACATATGCAATGACTTCTTGAATTGCACGAATGGTTGAGAAACTCAACAAACTTGCTTGAAACCATGTAGCTTTTTAAAAATTAATAATTTATGATGTACTTGTTGCTAGATGAGTGTTTGAGACCTGATTTAACTCCCATCAACTTCTCTATATCGAAACACCAAACAAACAAACGAAAAACACATTAACACACCACTTTGTTTTTTGTTGATCCAAGATTGCATGAACCCTTGGATGCTCCTGCAACAGACACCCAAGGTTTTTAAAATGTGAGCTCCCACTCACATGGATAGAATAAGTGGCAAAACCACTCATTTGACCACGAAGCATAATGGCCATGGCGTTCCCTTCCAACAAACCAAGTACTTCAATTGTTTTTCACTCATTCTCTTCCATTTTCAACTCCCTCTTGCTGGTTTCAATTTTGTCCTCTTCTCCTTACCGCTACTTAGTCCTCCTTTTGTGGGGTTAAACCCACCATGGTCTGTGCTCCTCAGTGAGAGGCTTATCCTCTTTTCTCTCCATCTTCTTGTGGCCTGAAACCCACTTTTGTCTAACCACCTCCACCAAGATGTTTTTTCTTGCATCTTACTCTCCCTTATGAGATTAAACCCATTGTTGGCCGACCACCTCCTCCTAAATGTCTTCTTGGCTTTGTTTACTCACTGTCCAACCTGTTGTTGGATTCGTCTTCCTGCCACTCCTCTCTTTGTAGCTCCTCTTCTCTCATGGCTACCATCTCCTCTTGCCACCATCATGTTGTTTGTGGCTTCTTCAATTATAAGAGTCTTTAAAGACCCTGCTTCTTTCTTTAGTTCTTCACATGCTCTTGCTGATATACAAAGTTGTTCCTCCTTCCTTTCTTTCTTGAGTGGATAATTTTTCACCTTTGACTTCAACTCTTAACCTTGGAAGGCCTTTCTGAATGCCTCATTTCTCTCCATTTCAACACTAGCACACTGGCTACAGTCAAAAACCAATTTATAAACATGAGACTTAATAGTCCCCACAGGTGCTTCCTCCATCCTCGTACTATTAGCTTGATTTTCGCCAAGCTTGGGCTCCTCAAAGTCTCTTCCATTCTGCCTACTCCTTAATACGATACTCAATTGCCCTTTTGACGACTCCTCTTCACTTCTCATCCTCTTTATCTCATCTCTAGGCTGATTTCCATCTCCTTCTTTCATCTCCTCCATGTCATGTGCAAATAACCTTGCACTCTCTGTGTCCATATGATAACAAGGCATACCTTGACTCATAAGAGTCTCTTCTCCAAAACCTATGTGGGATACTCCTCCCACATATGCAACAACACTTTCATCCTTCAATCCTCTTGGTAGAAACATGTCCACCATCTCCATCTCCTTTTTTGTTGGACCTGCACATTAAACAAACACTTTTCCAGCTCTTCATCATGCCTTCATAACATGTCCAACTCTTCTCTATTGCTCACATTCTTCTTATAGCTTTCACTTTCATGATGGACTCCCAAAGGCCTATTTTAAACAATCTCTATGGTTGTTCTCTCCACATCCTTATTTATGTTTTCTTCTCTTTTACATGGATGGTCTGAAACCATAGTCTCCTCATGTGCATTAGATTGCACTTTGTCCCCCACTATTGTTTCTTTCATGGAAATCTGCAACTCTTCATGGCTGCCTTATTCATTCACCTCTATTGTTTCTTTCAAGAAAACATGTATATTTCCTTAGTTGTCCTCAACCCTGCTTCCTTCCAAAGAGAAAAAACAAATACATTGCCTTCATCAAGGATGATTATGAATCTTCCCACTTATGGGATATCACAAACTCTTTCCCATCTTCAAATAATGGGTCTCCTTTCAATTCAACAACTATTACAGTCATTTCCTCTTGCATGAGGATTCCTTCCTCTATGGACTGCTCACAATTTTCTTACACCTTTCTATTTTTTAAAACACCTTTATGTTTTTTAAAACACCTTTGGGCTTCTCACATGGAAACCTCACCCTCTTGTTGTCTTTCAATACAACCTTCTTCTCCTCACACACATCCTTCTCCTTGCTACTTCTCAAAGTAGACTTGAGCTACTCACATGGCAACTTCCCTCTCATATTGCCTTCCATGGCAATCTTCTTCTTCTCTTCTCTCTCAAGCCTCCAAATATCAAGCTTCTTCATCCACTCTTTCTACAAATTTGGGTGCATAAAATGACCCATCAACCTGGACACCATATGCTCCCTCCACTAAAATACTTCTTTCCTTTTTCTTGTCTCCTTGCTTGGAGATCTCTCCAATACTCGACTGCATATCCACACAACTTATCGCATGCACTCTTTACCCTCATGGAGTCTTCAATGAACTTCTCTTTAAAATACATTTTCAACTCAACTAGCCATTTCGTGAACTTATATGGGCTCTTTCTTCAATTTTTTTTAAAAAAAAATCGATCTCTCTTCCATAAAAAAAATCAATGTCAGAGGGGGACATAAATCTCTCCTTCACCTTCACCTCTGCGAGTCTCTTTTTTATGCTGAAGTCTTTTCTTCCGTTGGCTTGGCCTCTCTCCTAAGCATGTAACCTCACTTGTAGAGAGAACCCTATCATTACCACTTCTTCATCATCTTCACTTATAGGGGCAACATCTCTACTTTGTGCAGTCATCTCCATCATATCCAGTCTTGCTTGGAATCCTTTCAACATCAAGTCATTTACCTCCAGTGCTCTTCCTCGTTTGTATGTCATCTTCCAAAATCAACAGGGTTTTCTTTCACAACCTGCAACAGATTCAAAATAGAGCCTCTCAAACTTCCTCTCAATGTGCAGATCTTCTCTCACACCTGCAACAAACTCATCCTCACTACCATGTAAGCATCTTTTTCACAACTTGCAACTCACTTAACAAACTTCCTTTTCACAACATGCAACTGACTCATAAAAGAGCCATACACACTCAACTCTCAAGGAAAACACCTTGCTCTGATACCAATTGATGCAAGCACAAAGAGGGTAACCAATTACGGGCAACCTTTATGCCTATAATGCTTAGTTTGAACACTCACTCATGGACACACTTGAGCACATTACTCTTAGACTTGACACACTTGACACATCATTTTCATTGATTTCATAAACGAAATACGAAGAACTGAACATGCACTCACACACTTGCCTTGATAGGGTTATTACAATGCATAAAGAAAACTCAAAGTCTCATGCAGTCCCTCATGGACTAATACAACTCTCTATTCTACTCTTGGAGAGTTCTACTCCTCTCTCTCTTTTTCTTTTTGGAGTTTTTATTTCTCTTCTATTATTTTTAAAAACGGACTCATCCTCTTGGAAAGTTTCTCGAACTTTCTTGTTTCTAGGAGTGTCCCTTCAACTTCCATGAGCTCATAAAAATGAACAAGATTTACCCATTCATCATTTTGGGTCAGAACTTTCTTTGCCTAGACATGTCACTGACACACTACCCAATATTGGATAGTTTTCAGTTTCCTTCTTTTCTACATGATGTCGTTGACAGTGACACCCAAGATATCCATAGTAAAATGTCCTACTTACGATAGGTAATATTAAGCATGCATAGATTTGTATGGGACTCCAGACCCAATTTTGTATGGGACTCTAAAGTTCGCTGAGTAACTCTGGAGCTAATTTTGTATGGGACTCCAGAGCTACTTCAAATGACTGTAACTTTTGCATATGGACTCGGATTGAGATGATTTTTTTTAAATTGCACAGCGTTTTAAGAGGAATCCAAATATGCAATCATATTCAAGTTTAGAGACGTTCTTGATGACTGTTTTGCCTTTGCTCCAAAACCTATCCATTTTAACCCTTCAATGTATGCAATGACTTCCTCAATTGCACGGATGGTTGAGAAACTCAACAAACTTGCTTGAAACCATGTAACTTATTGATAATTATTAATTTATGATGTACTTGCTGCTACATAAGTGTTTATGCCCTGATTTAACTCCCATCAACTTCTCCATGTCAAAACAACAAACAAACAACCGAAAAACACATTAACATACCACTTTGTTTTTGGTTGATGTAAGATTGCATGAACCCTTGGATTCTCTTGCATCACAATGGAAGATACAAGTGGACATAATGGATAATATCTTTAACAATAAACGAAAATACAATTGAAATTTGATACCTTTTCAATCAGGATGTATCTTATGATGTATAGATACTCCTGGTTTGGATATGGTCAAGATAGTGGCTGGTGTTAATCTAATTTAGCTTCTTGGTGGATTGTAAGCTCCCCCTTCCTGTGATGACCAATGGAATAGAGTTTGCCCTGAATTCCTTCCTCAATTTTCACATTTATTGTAATTCATATATTTTACTACTTGTGATAATGTAACTCTTTTCATCTTCTCTGTGAAAGATCAAAATCCTCATCCTAGAGAGCAAACTATATATTGGACAATAACAATCAAAGTAGAAACAAGCTACCCAGACTTTTATGTTCTTATCTGGAATCGCGAGTATCAAGTTAAAACTTGTTTTCAAAAAGAAAAAACTGGAACTCTATGTCAGGCTTCAATAAACACAAAAACCTGAATTTTATTTCCATTCACATCTCTGCCTAAGGCTTGAGATTAAAGTTCAACAATTCGCTATTTCATAGGATTTCTTCTGCCTTGCATTTTGATCTATCTTAGCTTTATGATTTGAAACATCTTTCTATTTTTAGACTTTAAAGCTAGCTTTAAAACAAAAAATTAAATGGAGAGAATCTTAGATTTTAACACATGGAGATAGAGCCCTCATGGGAGCGGAAATCTCAACAAATGCATTGGATGGATTTTTATATATTTCACAGGGAGTAAACTAGTAATGGTGGGAAGCTTTCTTTTAAAATAGCCCAAATCCAAGCACATTCAAGCCAGATTCGTAATCCATTGCAAACTCAAAAGGAAATTCACAGTTAATCACATAGGGTATTCACTATCGGGTTTGACCCTACCTGTCATTGTGAATGACACAGTGACTTCGCAATACATGGGGAGCCCAATAGCAAAGTACATTGTAAACAACACAACAACGCATAGGGTCCCAGGGGCACTACAAGACAAAACAAAACTGCAATGCTGAATGGACACAGCCTTGGACAACCATTAAGGAAGCATCTCTAACACCTGGAGGCCATTTAACACATCACAACCCAGATCAAGAATCGATTTGGAAAACTAAATCGGTTGGTTGGGATATGAAACAGTTTAACAAATGGAATCAAAGCACAACAGATCTGTAAGTCTATACTTGTAATACACTCGATTCTCATCAGTTTGGCATTGTATTGCCACACTGTTAATAGTCTCTACAGCAATGTTAATAGTTGTTAAACCATGTTCATGGTGAATAGAAAATCTAATATTACTAACTCCTATTTCCATTGAACCTGTAGCAGTGCTTCCGTTTTTGTTTACATTTGCATTGCATGTTCAGTTACAACTTGTAGGATAATTACTTAGGTCTGTCTCATAGCTAGTCTGCACTTTGTCCTGCATGCCACTCCTAGTATTTCATCGTAAATTCTATTTGTAATTTCTTCACAAATATTCATTGGTTTTTATCATTGTATGTCTACCCATTCCCCATATTGGAACTAAGGCATGCAACCAAGATCTTCTCTGACTACCCAAAAGAATAAGTTTCAAAGACCAAGATGTGTTAGGACATGAAAAACATGGCTTGATAAATGTCCAAAAGCTCAATCAAAAATCAATGGAGGAACAAAGGAAAGTATTCTTCTCTCAATTCCAAAACCTAATGCTATAAATAGGTCCTTTGGCATCCTCCTCCACCTTTTTTTGCCTCCTCATTCCAGCACCAAAATCTACGTTACCGGGTCCTTGTGCCCAAGGATACATTTCCCGGTATGGCACATACGGAGTACCGATCTGGGTCTGTTACGCTGTTGGGTATACCATTGATACCGCCAAGCAGGGTTGGATATGCCAGGGCTCATTCCAAGACAAACTGAGGCATACCCAACCCTCCTAGGCCGTACTCGGGGAATAACCGACACATATGCATAGTGAAAAATGTTTTTTTTTGTTTTAGCTTTGAAAAAGTCAAAGTTGGAATTTTAAAACTAAAAATAAAAACAAATAAAAGCATGGGGAAACCCTCCTGCTGTAATTTTCCTCCACATTAAATACTAAAGAAAGTAACACCTTCAGCATAACAGGTGGAAACACAACCCATGGATGTCCAAGATAATAAATACAGGTAAACATCAGGAGACAGTTCAAAATACTGACTTGTCAGGCTGTAGAGAATACTTTCAAAATACAAATAGATCAATTCAATACCTAAAGTCACAAGTAGGGAAGATGCTTCAAATACCATCTAGCATAAAAGAATAGCTCGCCCCAATACCAAATTCAAGAACAGATCTTTCAAAAGTTAATTTATATTATAAGGAGAGCATATTCTTTACGGCGCTAGAAAGACAACTCCATAAATAATATGGGTTTATCTTGATTTTGTGGTATACATTGTAACATTTGTGCATTGTGTACTTGTTCTAAGTTCAACCACTCAATATCATGACATTTGGCATTGAATTATCAGTATATGGTTAATTTTTCTTATTTGGCTACATTTTAATATTTAATATATTTTGTGTACCGAAGCCGTACCCGAGCCCCAAAAGAATTGCCAATCTGGAATATGCAAACCCGTACTAGAACCAAGATCGGCTGAAGCCAATCTTCACATCTCAACATTCCAAGGCAAAGTTGACACACTGGATGATTGGCTAGGACCACTAGAGGCAAAACTATATTATCGACTGATTCACAAATGCTAAAAGGTTTGCCTTCACAGCACATAAGATGTCCAAACCAGTGCTCCATTGGTGGGAATCTTACAGTGTGAAGCAATAAAAAAATTATGATCCGCTCGATATGTAATGTAAGTTTGTTAACAAAGAATAATATTCTTTCAATCACACTATGACAAGTACACAAAGTTTCAGTTGTTGCGGTAAAGGAGATCAATGGGTGTATAAAACTGTTCAAATGAGTTGAACTCTATGCATGGCTCTATGTTGGGGAAACAAAGTATCACAAAGCCCTGATGTACACATGGGACCTAGATTACTACACATGTAGCAAGATGAAATTATTTCCTTATGAGACCTTGGAGCAAGCCTATCAACATACAAACAAAATTAACGAAAATTGAAGATAATGATGAAAAAAGGCCCAGCTTTTCCTAAACGCTTGCACGAGAATAGGGCATCATGCAAATCTCAAATTCGCACCACACAACAACCATCTTGCAATGGACAACCTTTACCTCAACCACGGGGACTGCACAACCAAAAGGTACATCTCAAAAGCCTCAAAAAGAGAAGGGAAAGAAATGGTGGTTATCACAAGGTTAAAAACCCATGATAATTGTGGAAGATTAAAACTACACGATCCTCAACAAAGGATGAACAAAAAAACAATACTAATGTTCCAACCTGCTTGAGCATCAAGACAACAATACTAATGTTCGCCCTAATTGAGCATTAATGCCAAAGACATGACATGTCGGTGTTGAAGGAATGATATTTCTACAGCAAGTGTTAAGTCAAGGCACTTCTTCTCCATGTCATGATTGACACCAAAAGCCAAAATAGTATCACTACGAATGATATGGTGGAGCTTATAGGCCTTTCCAAGTTAGAAACACACCTTGCCCTCACGGGTGG
This sequence comes from Torreya grandis, assembly GCA_037957365.1. NCBI lineage: Eukaryota > Viridiplantae > Streptophyta > Pinopsida > Cupressales > Taxaceae > Torreya > Torreya grandis. The sequence goes on from JARHVA010002083.1 coordinate 2,398,853, forward strand.
CTCCAACAAGGATAAGAATTCATGCTTATGGTTATTCGAGTATGGTATTGTGCCAATCCATGATTTCCACACTTGTGATGTTCTTCTTGGTGAGCCATATTTGATTTGTTGCTTGTGATGTGGCACCACACAAGATTGCAGTGTTCTTCTTGGTACACCATATCTATTTCATTACTTGTGATGTGGCACACACAAGATTGTGATGCTAATCTTGGTAAGCCATATTTGTATTATCAAGATACTTACAAAGCTAAGCCACAATGTTGTGTACATCAAGGTCAATGATTGTCTCCCACATTTTGGAGTCCCTTTTGAAGATCAACATCACATTGGTATCTTTGAAGCAATGCAAAAAGCTCTTTGCTTATGCCAAGAAAATATGCTTTTTATAGTGCACCCAAAGACTAACTGTTGTCAACATGGCGCTGCGCCTTGATTCGAAGACGTGCACAAAATGGCCAGTCCTCTATCCGGTTGAAACAACGGGATCTTCTCACGAGGGTGGGTGCCTCAACGGTGAGAAGAACCTCCAGAGAAGGTTGGTTCCTGTATGACTGTATGATGTATCAATTAGGATCTCTACTCTATGTTGCGGACTACCGTGGAAGAGGGAGAAGGAAAACTTAAAAGGGAAATCCTACCTAAAGGGGGCGATACACCAGAATTTTGATCCACTCAACTTGGAACCTTGAACACTGAACGAACAAGGGAAAGGGAAGACCTATGATTTCAATCAATCACTTATGCATAAATATTTCATGAAGAGGTTCGATCCAATGACCAAAACATGGGGGAAAACGATGGAGAGAGGTCTGATAAAAGACACTTTGCAACCACCTAACATCCACTTATAGCTTCAGCAAAAGACATAAAGAACACTTTAACATGACCTGCATAAGGATAATCTAGCAACTAGGTATGAACCAAAATTTGGGAAGGGAGAGAAATCTACCACTTATGCAAATTGCTGAATGAAATATACACTATGCCAACACTTGAAATCTAAAAGTACAGTCTTATTGATCGAAGAGGTTACACAACTCACCAATGGCAGAGTCTGGTCTAACCAAGACAGAGATTGGATGATTTTTAATCAAGGCTGGAAGCCATTTTATAGAGAATTACAAAAGGACAAAGATTGGCATTGAAAATTGGAAGAGAAGGATTAACTTCGATTAACTCAAGGCTGACTTGGCCTTTCAATTAAATATGTTTTCTTTTGTCTTTGCATGAAGCTTCTTGTACTTGAGGAAGTGAACTTGTCTTTGTTATGAACCGCCCACCTCTCTTTGCATGGAAATCCACGCCAATGTTAATTTTAGAACTCTACGTGAGCTACTTGATGCCGAATTGGAACGTTGGAAATGTTGAGTTGGTCAAAGAGATCATCCTCCCTCGCATGAAAAGCTCCTAGTGGATGCGGCATTTAACAATTAATCAACTCTAAATCTGGTACAGTCAATTCGACATTCGAATTTGGAACTTCGGTTGAAGCTAAGTTGGACCCTCGGATGCGTGAGATGATCTGGAGACGAATGGGACTTTAATAACCAGTCAATTGAAGCTTTGACCGGTGTTTGAAAATAGCTCCCACTTGTATGTATTTTACCATGTCTGGTCTGCCTGTACCTATCTATTTCTGGCGAGATTCTATATTCGGATGTATTAATCTATATTTCCTCCGAGACGCTGACAACTTTTTTGAAGCTTTGGATTTCCTTCGGAATATATGCCTTTCCTTGAATTTCCTGTGGCATTTCTTTCTTTCGGCTTTATTCTCTAAAGTATTCCTTCGGACAAAAGTCTGAAGGATACTTTCCTTCTCTTTTCCCTTTGCTCAGTCTTTTGTCTTAGTCGGGTTTTTGTTAAGCCATTTTCCCGCAGACAAAATGTCCACAAGAATCATCTTGGTTTTTTCCTTTGTTCTTCGGACTTGCCTTTATTTTCTTCGGGTTTTTCCCGCTGCCCTTTCTCCGAATTTCTTCGGACTTTTTGTCCGAAGGAATTCCTTCGGACAAAAAGTCCGAAGGTCTCCTTTTGCTTTGCCTTTCTTGAATTCAACTTCTCCGAAGCCCCTTTGTCTTTTGCCGTCGCCATTTTGTCTTTGGTCTTCTTTCCTGCATCTTCTGAATTCCTTCGGACTATTTGTCCAAAGGTCTCTTTGTGCCTTCGCTCTTCGGCCTTTGAAATGTGCCCTTCGGAAAGGTTATCGTGGTCCTGTCGCCGACCAAGTGCCCTCCGAAAGGGCTCATTTCTTTGTTTCTATGACCTTCGAAAAAAATTGCAATGGTCCCCAATTCGTTCTTGTACCTTCCCGAAGGGTATGTGCCCTTCCGTAATGTTGAAAATGACCCTTCCGAAGGGTGCCCTGCCCTTCGAGTTTCTTGCAAATGACCCTTCCAAAGGGTACTTCCTTTAGCCGTTTTGTTGATTTATTATTCCCTTTGTTTCATGAACCATTCCTTCAGACAAAAGTCCGAAGGAATTCATCCTTTTGTAGCAAAAGGCCCCTACCAAAAACAATGTATTCTTCTTTCCTTGGCTAGAGACGTGAACTTTCTAAATGGCAAAAGACAATCCAACTTGTGGAAGAATTGTCAACATTTCTGGCGACTCAGCTGGCTCAGCATGCCTGCTATGCTTGGGAACTCAAACCATGTCTTTTGGAACCTATTTGACCCCATAATGTTGAACTTGATTTCTGACTAAAAATCTGCTCTAATCATCGTTGTAGTAACCTCCTTCAAAATAAGAAGAGAAAGACACGAAAGCAGAAAACTAACTAAAAAGCAAATGTGCAAACAAGCACTTATTTGAACAAAAACTGAAGCAAACTATTGTGCTTAAACAACACTTGGAGGAAAGCAAAAAATAACTAAATATGTACATAGAATTTTGCTCTTTAATAGCAATGTTTCAGATGTATACCATTGACTGGGATTGGAAGTTCTTGGCCGTCCATCTTAGCAAGTTGGAAGGCGTTGTGGGATTTGCAGCTGGAGATTGTATATAGGCCACTCCAAAGGGAATTGAATTTTGTGTGCCTTCCTAGTTTGGCCCGATCCTCATCCCACTTGAGGACCAAATCTCCTTCATTGAAGCTTCGTGAGGAAGTGCCTTTGTCGAATGTTCTTTTTACCTGTGCCTGGTGACTTTCCATGGCTAGCATGACTTGATTTCTTGCCTCTTCCAGCTCCATAAGCTCTGCATCCCTGATCTCCATAGGCTCATTCTCTAACAACTCAAGTTGATGCATTAGTTCTAAAGCTGAAAACTCGAGAGAAATAAGTAACCTGGCTTCCTTACCATAGACTAGCTTGTAGGGAGAGTTGGCTATTGACCTCTTGTAAGTGATCCTATCAGCCCATAATGCTGACTTCAACTTGAGATGCCATGATCTCTGACTGTCTTCAATAGTCCTTCATATGATTCTCAAGAGGATCTTGTTTGTAGACTCAGCAAGGCCATTTCCTTGTGGATAATAATTTGATGAAGTGTTGAGATAAACTCCATGTTGGACAGCCCATTGGCTGATCCTAGATCCCACAAAAGCCATTGCATTGTCAAAAATAATGGTTGAGGAAACTCCAAATCTGGTGATCAATCCTTCATAGAAATCAAGGACGCTAGTTTCGTTTGCTTCCTTCAATGCAACTGCTTCGGCCCAACGTGTGAAGTAGTCCGTAGCTGTTAGAATCAACTTATGCCCTGAACTAAAAGGAGGGTTAATGAGACCAATGAAGTCCAATCCCCACTGGACAAATGGCTGATCTGTTGTAATTCGCTGAAGGGGCAGGGCTGCAAGTTTAACCTTTCCTACAAACATAGCGCATTGTTTGCACTTCCTAACCCATTTATAACAATCACTAAATATAGTAGGCCAATAGTACCCACCTCATGATTTTGAGTGCTGTAGTTCTGGCAAAAAAGTGCCCTCCACCAAGTCCATCATGGAATTCTTCAAATAATCTTTGAGTATGACTTGGCTCCACACACTTTAGTAACATTCCATTTATATCCTTTTTGAACAAAACGCCGTCAACGAGCAAGAATGGAATTGATTGCAATATGAAATACCTTCTTTTTGGAGCACTTAGATGAGAAGCGTAACAACCTTCCTGCAGATAGCTTACCAGATCATGAAACCAGTTGGAAGATGAGGTGTGAACAGCAACAATTTCTTCATCATTTGACACTAAAACAGCATCGTTAGTTTCTTGCAAGTCCTGAGCTAGATGCTCACAAAGTCCTTTGCCTCTAACCAGCTTTGTGATCTTGATTTCTATGTCGTATTCCATCACTTTGGTTATCCAACCAGCCCTTTTCTCATTTATGTCTTTGTTCAAAAGAAATTCCTTGATGCTTGGATGAGCAACCATTAGACGTATTTTATTATTAGACAACAAGTGCCTAAATTTCTTCACAGATCTTATTGCTGAAAGAACGTGCTTTTCAACAAAAGAGTACCTTGTCTCATACTCCTGCAAGCCTTGGTTGTAGAAGGCTATTGGCTGCTCCAAATCTTCATGGTTCTACTGAATAAGAATGCCTGAAATCGTGTCCACATTAGCATACGTATATAGAATGAAGTCTTTCGTAAAATTTGGGTTCAAAAGCGTAGGAGCACTTGCTACAGCGTTCTTAACATCTTCAAACCCTGTTATTCCCTCTTTTGACCAGCTGAAGTTCTTATTTTTCTTTAACATGGCTATAAGTAGTTTAGCTACAGTAACAAAATCTGAAATGTATCTCCTTATAAAATTGATCTTTCCAAAGAAACTTTGCAAAGCCTTTTTTCTCTTAGGCAAGGAGAGAGCAAGAATGGATTGAATCCTTTCAGAATCTATGTTTAAACCGTGCTTTGAAACGACATGTCCAAGAAGCTTACCTTCATGAACTGAAAATACATTTTTTGGGGATTTAGGGATATCCCAAATTGCCTACACCTTTCAAAAACATGCTAGAGGTGAACCATGTGATCTTCTGCATCTTTTGAAAATATCGTTATATCATCCAAATAGACAAACACAAATTTGTTAAGAAGGCCTTGGAAGGCCATATCCATGGCTCTCTGAAAGGTTGCTCCAACATTGGACAGACCGAATGGCATCTTTCTGTATGCAAATGTTCCCCACTTAGTTGTGAATGTTGTCTTGAATTGGTCCTCTTTTTTGACCAAAATTTGATTGTAGCCACTATACCCATCCAACAAGGAAAACCTCTCTGAACCTGAAACAAACTGTAAAATTTGTTCCATTGATGGCAATGGATAGTGGTCTTTGAGCGAGGCTCTGTTTAAATCACGAAAATCAACACACAAACGAATCTCACCATTCTTTTTCCATACTAGAACGAGGTTCGCCACCCAATTTGAGTGCTTGATTGGAAATATGATAGCCGATTCTATGAGCTTATGAAGCTCAGCTTTCATCAAAGGCTCAAGCTTTGGATTGATTGGCCTTTGTCTTTGTCATATTGGTTTAGTTTCGTCTTCTAACTCAATAGTGTGTTGAACCAAACTTGAATCAAAACCTTTGAGATCACTATACTGCCATGCGAATATATCAGCAAAATTTGTGCATAATTCAATGAAAGCTTTCTTTTGTGGAGAAGTGCATACCTTGCCCAATTTCAAAATCTTACCAGCTGCAATCTCTACATTGGCATAGTGCTCTTCTTTTGTTGACAAGGTTGGTTTCTCTTAGTTCATCATCCTCACTAAAAATATTTTCAAGGGTGACCGATAATCCCTTGGGTAGCTTATTAGTTTTCAGCTATACAACCTGATCACCATACTGTTGTAAGCGTTTTGACTTATTTTTTGAAGAAAACTCAGCGTCTTCCTGCAAAAATCTCACAATTTGATTGTCACTTTCAAACACCTGCCAATTTTCTTGGTTATCTAGGACAGAAAGCCTTACAATTATCTTTATATGTGACTGAAAAATGTCACTTTTTACATCAGCTGGGATATCAAATTGTGCCCCAACAGCAGCCAACCTATCAGCATGTTTATTCATATCTCTTGGTATTGCCTGAATATTAAAAGCATGAAAATCTTCAAGTAGATCCCATACTCTGTGTCTATAAGATTTTAGCAACATATTCTTGCATACGTTCAAGCTTCTTACTTGGTGAACTACAAGTTCACTATCTCCGAACACTTGTAAACAATTTACCTTCATCTTCCTAGCCCATTGCAAACCGTGAACTAGTGCTTCATATTCAGCAACGTTGTTTGAACAACCAATCTGAAATTTAATGGAGGAGAAATACCTTTGTTTTGTAGGAGAAATTAACATCATTCCAGCTCCTGTCCCATGCTTATTTTTTGATCCATCGAAGTATAATTGCCCAAAGCCTTCATTAGATTCGTCCTCTTTGACCATGGCTAGGATTGGCACATTGTTTTCATGAAGACAATACACACCAAGACCTTCTCCAATCAGCTTGTAGGGATCATGCTCATGCAAGATGGAAACCCACTCGTCAAGAAACAAATCTATGAGTCCTTTTCTACATCACTAGTTTGTACTATTTCATCTGAGATGATACAATTCGTATTGACCACACTTGGCGTATAAGGCTCCATGTGAAAACATGCAATAGGTTCTGAATGAATTGTTACTTTTGTGCCATATCTGGTCCTGAACAGCAAGTAAGTCCAATCAACTGATAGATATTCCCCAATCTTTGAGGTGAAATCTCTTGAAAGGCACATGGCGAAATAAAGACGCAGATCCACCACTACAACGTCCTGCTAAATAGTTACGTTAGGACAGGTATGTAATGTTAATTTCAAATCTTTGATAATCCCTACCGTTTTTGCGGGTGAACCATCTAACTGCAGTACCCCTTTAGTATTTGGCTCATAAACATGGCCGAGCTTGTCTGCAATCTGTTTGGGCATCACCGTACCACTAGCTCCACTATCCACCATACAATTATGGATTAAAGTATCAACCACTATCAAAGAAAGATAAAAGAGGGGGTTTTCTTTATTTTTACCTCTGTTTTGTCCACCTTAGATATTTTATCTCTTTGTTGTACCTGTTGCTTATTTGGCTGATCCGAATTTGTCAAGACAGCACCTTCTTTATCAACTGATTTTGGAGATAATTCAAGAGCTGAAAGTTCTTGAACGAGTTTATCCTTTTGGCCTGGAATAGAAAGAGTATCCCACATGCTAATGCTGATGTTAGACTTTTTCAACTGATCTACAATACTGAACTGAGATGGACTAAACTTTGATTGCACCTTTTGAGGTACTTGCTGCTCACGAATTGGAAGTATTTGCTGCATTTTACCAACCTCCATATTCTATTTTTTTTGGACTGTGGGGGCAACAAGCTGTTTTTTCGTACCTTGGAGAATAATACTAGGAGAATTTGACGTATTTGCCACTGCTTGAGCTTCCTCAACAGCACTTCTTTTATTTCTTTGATAGGTTAGACCTGCAACTTGATCATTTGAAATATTAGTTTTAATATCTTGAGAAAAAGCAACATGATCATCTCCCTGCCAATTTACATTAATAGCATCCAACTGCCCTTGGATCGCTCCTTGTGATGCCAAACCTGTATCTTGATATTGACTCTCTTGAAAAGAACTCTTGTGTCATCTGTGGCATGGTGTTGTTTGGTGTTACCAAGCTCTGATTTTGAACATCATTAAAATTTGAGGGCTACCAACTTGAATCATGCACCAAGTCGTTCTAAGTTGGGGTTGGAACAATAGCTTTTGAAGTGGAAGGAACATTTGGATCAAGAGCAGCATATGGCTTAGCTGGAGTTATGGCCCCTTGTGCTTGATAGGGTGGTCTATTTTCTCTGAAACCCTGATAAGGAGACCTTTGATCTTTGAAGGGCTGATAGCTGCTCTGATTCTACGGTTGATAAACCCTATTTGACTGAAATTGCTGCCTTTTAAGCTCTAATATTTCATTTCCAAAAGATTGTAACAGACTTTTCAGTGCTCCTATCTCACTAGATTGACTAGTAGAAGTTGCAATAGGACGTTGAGGTGCTGGAATTGGAGCTAAGGATGGAACTGGAGGAACTTGAAGGGTTGTACTGAACTTATCTCCGGAAATATGGGCATTGGAGGTCTTGGAGCAAGCTTCCCTACTTGAATCAGACTATTTTCTGCCCTTATTGCAACTTCATAAGCATCTGGTAAAGTAGTACCACCCATTGACTATATCATCACACTAATATCAAAATTGAGAGCTTTCAAAAAATATAAAAATGCATATTCGGGTGATGGCCTAATTAGAACCGGTATCCTGTGCCATGTCTTTTGGACCCTGAGATTAAAATCGGACATGAACTCATGAGGAGCTCTCTGTATGGCAGTTAATTGCTCAACCAAAGATAAGTGGTCAGATTTGTCCTCAAACTGTTTGACCAAAGCAGCACCCAATTCGTCCCAAGTGGAAATAGATCTAAGTGGGAGGGTTTTATACCACTGTAATGCTTTTCCTTTGAAAGAAGCAGCTAGTAATTTGATAGCAACATTATCCTCAATTACATTATGAACTAAACAAAGATTAGCCACATCCTGGATATGCTCAATAGGGGTTGTTTGATTTTCTCCAGAGAAGAATGGAATACTTTTGAGGGCAGATACCGGTATATCATCTAACTGTGCTAGATTTAATAGGCTCCCTCCATTGAATGGAGCAAATGCTTGATTTCTATTGGCCATCTGCATGATGGAGATTTCAGTGTCTAGAACAATAGGATGAAGGGGAGGTAAATATTCCCTTTGAGGATATGGACTTGCCCTCCTAGATCTTGCTCTTTTATAAGTTACAAATTCAAAAGGAATACCTTTGCTTGCTGATCTTCTGGTAACTTTTGGCATGAACGGATTGTCTGAATGATGCTATGAACTCTTCAGCTGGCTGTAAATGAACATCTTCCTTTGTTGCGAAGATTTTCTGTAAAGAACTCTTTTCGTGGTCCCACCAGGGGTGCCAAAAATTGTTGTCAACCTGGAGCTGCGACCTGATTCGAAGACGTGCACGAAATGGCCAGTCCTCTATCCGACTATAACAATGGGATCTTCTCACGAGGGTGGGTGCCTCAACGGTGAGAAGAACCTCCAGAGAAGGCTAGTTCCTGTATGATGTATGAATTAAGATCTCTACTCTATGCTGTGGACTACCGTGGAAGAGGGAGAAGGAAAACTTAAAGAGGAAATCTTACTTAAAGGGGGCGATACACCAGAATTTTGATCCACTCAACTTGGAACCTTGAACACTAAACGAACAAGGGAAAAGGAAGACCTATGATTTTAATCAATCACTTATGCATAAATATTTCATGAAGAGGTTCGATCCAATGACCAAAACATGAGGGAAAACGATGGAGAGAGGTCTGATAAAAGACACTTTGTAGCCACCTAACATCCACTTATAGCTTCAACAAAAGACATAAAGAACACTTTAACATGACCTGCATAAAGATAATCTAGCAACTAGGTATGAACCAAAATTTGGGAAGGGAGAGAAATCTACCACTTATGCAAATTGTTGAATGAAATATACACTATGCCAACACTTGAAATCTGAAAGTAAAGTCCTTCTATTGATCGAAGAAGTTACACAACTCACCAATGGCAGAGTCTGGTCTAACCAAGATAGAGATTGGATGATTTTTAATCAAGGCTGAAAGCCATTTTATAGAGAATTACAAAAGCCCAAAGATTGGCATTGAAAATTTGAAGAGAAGGATTAACTTCGATTAACTCAACACTGACTTGGCCTTTCAATTAAATATGTTTTCTTTTGTCTTTGCATGAAGCTTCTTGCGCTTGAGGAAGTGAACTTGTCTTTGTTATGAATCGTCCACCTCTCTTTTCATGGAAATCCACGCAAATGTTAATTTTAGAACTCTATGTGAGCTACTTGATGCCGAATTGGAACGTTGGAAAGGCTGAGTTGGTCGAAGAGATCATCCTCCCTTGCATGGAAAGCTCCTAGTGGATGCGGCGTTTAACAATTAATCAACTCTAAATCTGGTACAGTCAACTCGACATTCGAATTTGGAACTTCGGTTGAAGCTGAGTTGGACCCTCGGATGCGTGAGATGATCTGGAGACGAGCGGGACTTTAATAACCAGTCAACTTAAGCTTTGATCAGTGTTCGAAAACAGCTCCCGCTTGCATGTATTTTACCCTATTCTGGTATGCCTATTCATGTCTATTTCTGGCGAGATTCTATATTTGGATGTATTAATCTATATTTCCTCCAGGATGCTGACAACTTTTTTAAAGCTTTGGATTTCCTTCGGAATATATGCCTTTCCTTGAATTTCCTGTGGCATTTCTTTCTTTCGGCTTTATTCTCTAAAGTATTCCTTCGGACAAAAGTCTGAAGGATACTTTCCTTCTCTTTTCCCTTTGCTCGGGCTTTTGTCTTAGTCGGGTTTTTGTTAAGCCATTTTCCCGCAGACAAAATGTCCGCAAGAATCATCTTGGTCTTTTCCTTTGTTCTTCGGACTTGGCTTTATTTTCTTCGGGTTTTTCCCGCGGCCCTTTCTCCGAATTTCTTCGGACTTTTTGTCCGAAGGAATTTCTTCGGACAAAAAGTCCGAAGGTCTCCTTTTGCTTTGCCTTTGTTGAATTCAACTTCTCCGAAGCCCCTTTGTCTTTTGTCGTCACCATTTTGTCTTTAGTCTTCTTTCCTGCGTCTTCTGAATTCCTTCGGACTATTTGTCCGAAGGTCTCTTTGTGCCTTCGCTCTTCGGCCTTCGAAATGTGCCCTTCAGAAAGGTTATCGTGGTCCTGTCGCCGACCAAGTGCCCTCCGAAAGGGCTCATTTCTTTGTTTCTATGCCCTTCGGAAAAAATTGCAATGGTCCCCAATTCGTTCCTGTACCTTCCCGAAGGGTATGTGCCCTTCAATAATGTTGAAAATGACCCTTCCGAAGGGTACCCTGCCCTTCGAGTTTCTTGCAAATGACCCTTCCGAAGGGTACTTCCTTTAGGCGTTTTGTTGATTTATTATTCCCTTTGTTTCATGAACCATTCCTTCAGACAAAAGTCCGAAGGAATTCATCCTTTTGTAGCAAAAGGCCCCTACCAAAAACAATGTATTCTTCTTTCCTTGGCTAGAGACGTGAACTTTCTAAATGGCAAAAGACAATCCAACTTGTGGAAGAATTGTCAACACTAACAAAGCTCTACAAAGAAGCATTCACTTGCAACTCAACCACTTGGGTTTGTAAAGGAGAAGCATCAACTTGATGACCTTGTACAACAATAATAAGATGCTTTTGAAGAGCCCAAAGGCATTGCAACATTGCCCTTTTTGGGAAAAAATGTATCCCTATTTAAAGGTCCATGTTGGTTGATGGGGATTACAAGCAATGGTGCAAGACAGTAAAATGCTTGTACACTAAGTGGGTCCACTTGCATTGTGGTTATTATTTAGTGAGTATGCTACAATAATGCATGAGAAGGATGTCACTAAGGTAGTGGCTACTCATGAGCATCATCTCGAGACGGTAAAAATCTGCTAGATAACAATCATAATATTATGATTATTATTATTGTTCGTGTTTTACTATTAGTATAAAAATGACATCATGGTAATGACTACTCTCAAGGGCATATTGAGACCACTTATTTATGCGTCGATAAAGATCCACATACTAATACTAATAAATTAACTATTATTAATATTACCAACATAAGTTATGGAGTTAATTTTGAGATGTTGGTGTTCACATTGGATTGCATGTAATTCAATTATCAAAGAGTTGGTTAATTGAGGTTGAGTTCAATCAGGAGACTCCTAGTGCATTAGTAATCATGCAAATCAACAAGTATGAGTTAGTTAATAAAATCCTTTGTGCATTTAACGATGAGAGCTTGTGGTGCATTGAGCACATTTCTAAACCCAAGTGGCAGTTTTGTATTGGAGAGAATGGGAAGTTTATTAATGCTACGTGGTGTTCTAAAGGCATTGAATTTGATTGATTATTGTATGGCTTTTTATGGAAAGTGAAATTAAATGGTTTTGTTTTTCATTAACAGTGAAAAGTGTCATGGAGGAAAAGCAACATCCGAGGCCCACTTGGATGAAGGTATCACTCCAAAAAGAGCTTAGGAGACATAACACCCTGCGTGGTTGTCCACAGAGGGGACACATTTAAATGGAGGATGGCAGTGCATGTTGGAGGATTTATATGTACAAGAGTTTTGATTATTATGAAAAGGATAGCCTGGGTTTTGACAAGATGTTGTGAATACTCGACTCTCTCCAACAAGCTGCATTGTGCAGTATTACACAAACACCAAGATCCCAATGTATTGCAGGATGGAAATCTTGAACTTGAATGAATGGCTCACTCCTTCCAATTTACTTGTGTGGATGGTTAATGCTGCCTAAGACAGATTTATAAGGGAAATATATTTATATATATATATGAAATCTTGAACTTGCATGAATGGCTCACTCCTTCCAATTTACTTGTGTGAATGGTGAATACTGCCCAAGACAGATTTATAAGGGATATATATATATGAAATCTTGAACTTGCATAAACGGCTCTACCTTCCAATTTACTTGTGTGGATGGTGAATGCTGCCCAAGACAGATTTATAAGGGAAATGTGTGTGTGTGTGTGCGCGCTGGACCATATAAAGGGAGGAGCTAGGCGTATATGGCATTCAGGAGGAAAGATGTACAATATGGGGGAGGAAGCAGGTGTTTTATTGAGGTCTAAGGTGGTGTGTTTGAAAGTGGCTAAAGCAAGCACAAAGCCTGTAATTTGTACAACCAGAGCGTGTGAATTCAGATGCCTCTCCGCTCGATGACATAATGTGTCCTTGTGGGCTGTGGAAAATCTAGCAATGTTGAGAATGCAATACAAGATTTTGCTTAAATGCCGAGGAGGACATAGATTCATGCAACGGGGGTCCTAACCCAACAGTTCAACTTCTTAAGGATCTCACTGGCAACTTCCACCCACACCATCCTAGTTGTAGGAGACAAGGAAGGTTGTGTATCATTGCATCGGAGGAGTGCTTTCGATGGGTCTATAGTTTTTTTAATGATCCCAATATATTAGAGGGTGGAAATGACATGAGGTTTGCACCTTTGCCTTTCCGGGCTATTGATAATCCTATGGGAAAGCATCTTGGAATACAAATGCCCAAGTTTGCAACATAGGAAAAACAACGCTTGCTTGAGGATCCTTTGTGATCTATTCTCGCTCTTAACATTGGCAGATGCCATATCAAAGGCGCCAATCCATAATATCTAAACAAGGCATCATTGTTCCATGATGCATATTTTCCTTATACATGATTGTTTTCCTCCTTTTCCTAATAGTAGTTCATTTCTTTGTTTTAAGCCTTTCCAAGGAACTACTAGCAAGTAAGATTAGGTAAATTGTTCCATGGTTTTATAAACCCTTTTTGTTGAAAGCTTTTGGCTTGATTTTTAAATCAACTCTTACCTCTTTAGACTATTTATAATTTTAGTTGTAATGGATATCCTTTTACACCCCTTGCCATAGTGCTTAAACCTTGTGAATATCTTAGATATAATATAGAATGTATTTCCTCTACATCTTAAGATTTAACCTACATTGGGGTTCACCCAAATGTTCTAACAAATTGCGGTTGGAGGGTAATTACTACAAATATCTTGAATAAAATAATCTGAAAAACACCGATAGATATCAATCTTACTTCATCGCCTTCTTTGTAAAAAAATCATTCTCTGGTGACAGATAGCCTCAATCTACTACACCACTACATTCGACTCAAAAAAAATCTTTTCAAGAAAAAAAATGGGCTCCAAACTCCATTGTATGCCTAAGACATCACAATTTTAAGTAAAATTACCATATGACTGTCAAATGGACGTCAAATTTAAAGGTCATCCAGTAATTGTTATGCACTCACACACATGACAATTCACCACCATGAAACTATGAACAATCACTAACAATGAAGAGAGAAATAACTGAAACAAACACATCTAGGTTCTGGCAGTGCTTGCAAATGGCATAAAGGCCTTGGAGCTACGCAGACTAAAAATCAAAGTGTCTTGTGGAGTCATGGCTGCCGATAAAGACAAGGGCCATAATCGTGGACCAATAAACACTTTTCTACCAATTGTGGTTCCCTGCTTTGATTGTGGCAATTTTGACTTTCAGGTTCTAAAAATTTATGAGATCCTTCGTTGTCAGTAGATCAGCAAAATTCCTTCCTCAAATTTGAGAATTGGTGCAAGCGGATGTCAGAATCATTCTCTTCTCAAAGTAACCATAATCACAACCAAAAACCAAATAGTGCAATCAATTGACCCAATGGCCCCTCCTTGAGGCTAGCAACTACATATCCCACATGCTCAAAATCGGCGCTTAATGTAATGCTAGTGCTTTGTGAGTGTTCCCAAACGAAGTGAGAGATTGGACTTCACCTTCTCTCCCTAGATAATCAAAAACAACTACATGAACTTTCACTTAAGCCTTCTCTTGGTACAAGTATGCATTAATGTAAAACCCTTGAAATTACATGAAAGCCATAAAGAACTAAAATAGAAACAACTTGGTATTGTGCCTAAGACTTAAAATGATTTGAATGGTGTGATTACTTATTCTTGAAATGCTTTAGGACACTTTGTACATATAGGCTTCTCAAATTTGAATTAAGGACCTACTAGCATGCAAGCTAACCCAAGAAAAGAGAGAAAATCCGACAAACCAAACCCACAGAAAGATAGAAAAAGAAAAAGGGCCACAAAAACAACTTGACCAAATCATGGAACCCCGAAAATGATCAAGGCACAAAAATAGCAGAGGAAGAAAAAGGGATCGTTGGGCACAAGCAAACATAGAGGAGAGAGAAAATGGAAAAAATAGAGAAAGATGAGGCCACATTGAGTGGAAAGAAGAGGGGAAACACACGATAGAGTAATAAGTATCTAATTTGAATCAATAATCCATATGCGCAAAACCATGCTATAAACATTACAATAATAAGCCTTGTACCAAAATTAGATGTCTACACTAACTGATTTGTTTACATTAAAAGAATGGCGAGTTACAAATGTGTGTGAATGCTTGATACTCCGAGCATGCTAACAATTTCCTATCTAGCCTTTGTGTATGTTCTCATGTCTCTAATCCCTTACAAATCAAACGATTACAATATATACATCATTGCAATAAGGTAGTTCCAATAGACGACAGTTACAAAAGAGGTGTTAGTTCATCTTTTGGTTGAGTGAGGATTGGTGTTCTTGCAAGTGTGGTGGTTGGACTTCTCATTGTGGAGTTTCGTTCATAGGTTCTCTGACATGACACATACCTAGAGAGTGTCACCTTCCATGTCCTACGATAGAAAGGATCTTGCACTGGATGCTAAGTGTTGATGTCCCTGTGTGGTACCACATACCTGCGAGGTATGTAGTTTGATGTTGCGGTAACGGGCAAACGTACCATGAAGCAAGACAAGTGGTGTGCAATGACACATGTGGATGCACAATGTGTGTAATTCAATTGTGCTTGTGCAGTGTCAAAATGTCACATGTTAAGTTGTAAAGTGTTGCAACAAGTCGTAGAGGTATTGCAAGTTTGCGTGCATGCTGCAAGTGTGGGGAACTCAAAGTTTTTCAGAGTATTGTCTAGATTCGTGCGGAAGTTGAGCACAGAGCATGGGTTTTGTGTTGTGTTTATATGGTTCCCCTTTGTCATTTCTCAAGAAGCAAGACATTCAATCCCCTTTGCCCACGCATGCAAATCCACCTTAGTAAGAAGAATAGGAAATGGGACTAAATAGTTTGCACAAGCCCTGAAGACATCAAAAACATAACTTGAACCAACAAGGTACACCTAGTCTTTCAAGTCGGTGTCTTTCAAGTCCATAAATAAGGATCTTCTCTACATCTTGACTTCACTTACAACCATCTCTCACAAAGTGCCACTTGAGCCACGGGGGGAGATTAATGCACTAGCAACTCAACCCAAAGTATGTATCCTAACCTTATACTCCTTTCAATACATTGATCATTATTTTATATTGGTATGTTTTTGTCTTCCATGCTTGTTAGTATATTGTTATCTTTGCATACTTTGTTTCATTAATTACACCTTGTGGTTACCACCTAATTTCATTGTATTTGCTTTGACTACGTTAACCCACACCTCTTGGTTACCGTTTAATGACATGTTGGATTTGGTTAGGCCTATGCTTGCTATTGTTTGCGTAAATTCCCCCATTAAATCCCTTCCAACCCTACAACCTTAGACCACTTTGTCCACCAGCATATTGTATTTGTAGTGCATCTGATATGGTCTTCTACCTTTTCCTATATTAGAGGATCCTTATCATTGACCATTCTTGGCCTACATACTTTCTAGTGAACCTGACATGAATCTTACCCATCATTGTGTTAGGTCATCTTCACACATTTCATTTCCTAGCTTCTTAATGTTATCAATTTATCAAGCATCCCTTGTTTACCAAATTCCCTTCTCTAATCACATCAACTTCAACATCATTACATTTCAATGAACCCAACATGAATCTTACCACACCATTGTGTTGGGTCATGCTTTGTGTTCCTTTAGCTTGTTAGTATTATCAGTTTGTCAAACATACCTCGTTTGTCAAATTTATTTTCCTTGTTTAGCAACTCTAAAGGTTATCTTACCATTCCCACAATGAAGTACATCACCACCATATATTTTAGTACAACTTTCAACACAATTGTATTTGTCAACCCAATACAGTTTCCAATTCTTCCACAACTCTATTGGCCAGCGCGATACAGTTCTATGTTCTTCTAGGCCCTTACTCGATCGTCCAAAATATACATAGACTCTATTGTTATGACTTTATTTGAGTCCTAGTCTATTGAGAGAAAGAGGATAGTTATAGGTCATCTTAGCCCATGCATACAGTTCCAAACAAGTTGGTTGAGTTTCTTAAACATTGGTACAAACCGGAAAGAAGCTACGTGCGTCGAATGGCTAAAACAAACAAGGTGTGGGGCAAAGGCAAAAAGGGCATCAAAGACTTTCCTAAACCTAAATGTGATTGCATATTTGGATTCCCCTCAAAACGTTATGCACTTTCCAAAAAAATCATCTTGTTTTGAGTTTGTATGCAAACATTGTGGTATTCAAAAGTTGGCAAACTTTGCACAATGACAAAACCCCCAGTATGCATTGAGCAGCAATTTCACAACCACCAATATGCATATAGTGGTGGTTTCACAACCCTTGGACTACATAAAGCGGCAGTTTCAACAGCATGAAATGTAAAAAAAATGCGATGGCCCAGAATGAAAAATAGTCGAATCTTGAGTGTTTATAAGACGCCAAGGAAGGTGAAGAGACAATCCAGAAGGCAGATAATATCAGAGAAGATTTGAATAAACAAGTGAAAGAGCCAAGAGGGAAAGTTAGCTCCAAAAAGAGGTGAAAAAGAGAGTTGGGGGAGCTTGTTTTCCAAGAATAGAGTTAAGGGAGAGTGTTTCAAGTCCAAGAGGGACTATGTGAGAGAAAATATCTTCTTCATGTATGTAATAAGCCTATCAAGGCATGTGTAAATGTGTGAGTGTGCATGAGAATGTGTTCAATTCTCCATGATGTGTGTTGAATGCAGTAGAGAATGTGTGTTTGTGCCTCAATTCTGAGTAAGGTGTTCGCAAATGTGTCCATGGGTGAATGTTAATCCAAGCAGCATGGTAATCAAGGCAGTCCTTAATTGGACACCCTTACTGTGACTGCACCAATTTATATCAAAGCAAGGTTAGAACTCCGTTAAGAATTGTTTTCAATATTTTTGTGGGTAGAAAACATGAGAGGTATCTTCCAACAGAGAAGATGTGTTAGATAGGTGTTAGAAAAGGCATTGCAATCAAAGTGAGTTTGTTGCAGGTGTGAGAAGTCCTGCAAGTGTAAATAAAGTTAGCGAGACTCTTCTTTGAGTCTATTTAAGGTTGTGAAAGAGAAGCATCTTTGTGGAGATGATATGGCACACAAACAAGGAAGAGCACTAGGAGTAGAAGACTTGACGTAGATGTTGAGGGAAATCCAAGCAAGATTCAATATGATGGAGACTACACAAAGTGGAGAAGTTGCAACTGTGAGTGAAGATGAAGAAGAAGAAGAAATGTTGGAGATATTGACATCCCTACAAACAAAGTTGGATGTTTTAGAGAGAGGACAAGGAAGAAAAGAAAAGAGAGCAACAAAGGTCACGGTGAAAGAAAAAAGTAAGCCCACTAACATGGTGTTTTGTTTTGTGGTAAGGAGAACCCAAATAAGCTCGAGAAATGAATAGTAGAGTCAGAAATGTTTTTTGAAAGAAGTGTATTGAAGACCCCGAGAGGGTAAAGGTTGCAACCAATAGGAGGAGTGATAGTGCAATTGATCATGAAGATTTTGGCACTCCTTGCTCCCTTGCCTCCTATAATGTTTGGGTCAGCCAGTTAGGCTTCCTAGCTGAACTAGATAATAAAGTGGCCTATGTTCTTCACCAAATTCTTTCTGATCTAAATCTGATTTTTTGGTAATATATGAATCAATACTTGGGACGGCAAGCTTTCCCGCCGCCGCCCCCCCCCCCCCCTCAACTTCTTGAGGAGACTCCTTAGATTTAGAGGACCATGCATCCTCATCAAATTTCACACCTTGACTAACCATTGTCTTCCTCTATATTGGAATGTAAATCTGGTAAACCTCGGAGGTCTCACTATCAAGAACAAATATAGCCTTGATGCTCAAGCGTTCAAATTTAATCATCTTCTCATCTAGTACATGGAAGGTTGGTTGAGGACAACCAAGGAAAGACAAACTTTTACTTGAAGGAAACAATACATGTGAATGAAAAGGATAGTCATGAGTAGTTTCAAGTTTCCATGAACAAAACAATGGAGATGGATGAAGTGCAAGTGAATGCACATGATTAGAGTATGGTTGAAGACCATCTATATGAGGAAGAGGCAGTGAAGAATGAGAAGAGTACAACCATAGAAGTTGATAAGAATGGGCCTTTGGTAGTCCATCATGTGAGCACAAGTTGTGTTGAGGATGCAAGCAATGGAGAAGTGTTAGACAACATGTCTATGAGGTATGACAAAGAGATTGAAGAAATGTTTGTGAGAACTCTTGATTCCCTTAATGTGTTTGATCTATGTGCAAGTCCAGAAATGGAGAAGATGGCAAAGGAGAGGCAAAAGTGTGGCTCAATCCAGTATGCTCATATGTATGAGAGAAGTGGAACAAAAGAGAAATCATTTGCATCAATTATAGGTGGGAAAGAAAACAAATATTTGGCCAGCATTATACAAGAAGATGGATGATGTGTTTGAAGACATATTGAAAACTAAAATTGGAAAAGAGGTTGGTGTTACAGCAGAGGTAGTAGAGTTGTTTGGCATAACAATGAGGATAGCAAGAGAAGAGGATCTGAGGACTATCTTAGAGATAGCAGTGGAGAATATGGGTGATCATTTAGATGTCGAAAGGTATGTTGAGCTCTTTTACAAGCAAGCTAGGAAGGAAGAAGTGAAGTATGACTCGCATGCTTCTAAAAATATGATATTAGAAATGAAAGAGGAGTTGAGCTTACGTGGATGTGGTTTGTTCAAAGCCAATGAAGGTTGGAGCAACAATGGTGGTGAGAACATTTGGTGGTGGTGGATGGATATAGGTGGGCAAAAGCCTACAAGAAAGTGAAGAAAGAGAAAGAAAGCTAATTGGAGGTGGTTGGAAGGTAGTGAGTGCAAGCCGACAAGAGAAAGTAAGATCCCAGAAGGAACATCTTGGTGGGGCTAGTCAGATGAAGGTGGGTTTCAACCCACAAAAAGATGGAAAAGGAAGTAGAGAACCATTGGGTGGAGGTGGATGGATGATGCCCAAACAATAGGTGAAAAAAAGAGAAGCCTTTAATGGAGGTGAACGAGATATAGTGGGTTTGATCCCACAAAAGAGGAAAGAGTGAGCAAGGATAAACAACAGAGGACAAATTTGAAGCTAGCAAAAAGACGCTAGAAGTGGAAAAGAAATAAAAATCAAATGAGATATTTGGTGTGTTGGAAGGGGACGCCATGGCCATCAATCTCAATGGTTGGAAGAGTGGTTTTGCCACTTTTTCTATCCGTCTAAGCAGGGGCTCACATTTTCCTTGAGGGTCTGATGCAGGAGCATCCAAAGCGTACATGGAATCTTGCATCAACCAAAAACATCTATACTCCAATACTTCAATAGTATCAAGTACATCAAAAAATGGTTGGTTTCAAGAAGTTACAGGGTTCCAAGCAAGTTGGTTGAAATTCTCAACCATCAACACAATCCGAGAAGTGGTTGTGTGCATTGAGGGGCTAAAACGGATAGGTTGTGGGGAAAAGACAAAAAGGGCATCAAGGACTTCCCTAAACCTAAATGTGATTGCATATTTGGATTTCCTTCGAAAAGTTATGCACTTTCAAAAAAAAAAGTCTTGTTTCAAGTTTGTATGCAAAAGTTATGGCTCTTGAAATTTAGCAGACTTTGCACAATGACAACTGCACTGAGCAACAATTTTGCAAGCGTCAACAGCAGTTTCACAACTGCTAGTCTGCATATAGTCACAGTTTCACAATCATCAGACTATGTAAAGCAGTGGTTTCAACCGCGTGGAATGTAAAAATAAAGTAACAACCTAAAATGAAAAAGGTTGAATCTTATGCATTTCTAAGATGCAAAGGTAAATAGACACTCTAGAAGGCAAAAAATGTCAACGAAGATTTGAATTAGCAAGTGAGAAAGCCAAGGAGAGTCATAGAGGGAGAGTTAGCTCCAAGAAGAGGTGAGAAAGAGAGAGTTTGGGGAGCTTGTTCTCCAAGAATAGAGTAGAGGGAATGTGTTTCAAGTCCAGGAGGAACTGTGTGGGAGTTTATATCTTCATGTATGTAATAAGCCTATTAAGGCATATGTGAGCATGAGTGAGAGTGCGCATGAGTATGTATTCAATTCTCTAAAATGTGTGTTAAATTCAATAAGGAATGTGTTTGTGTCAATTTTGAGTAAGGAGATTGCAAGCGTGTCGATGGGTGAATATTAATCCAAGCAGCATGGTAATAAAAACAATCCTTCATTAGACCCTCTTACCATGATTGCTATAAACCAAATATTTACATCCTCAATAGAAGTCCTTGTAAAGGCTTGCAAAAAGTTACCCCTGAAGAAGGATGGTCATGCAAAACACCTAATGTAAGTAACTTTCATGTTTTTGATAGCATTGCTTTTGTGTTCAGCAAAACATACGTGGTTGTTGGCTATAATGAGCATTCTAAGGCTTACAAATTACAATATGTCACTACAAACAAAATTGTGGTAAGTGGAGATGATGTCTTAGATGATAAAATATCATTATCTTCTCATAAAGGTAAATCTACATAAAATATTGTATGGATACTTGTGGAACAAGTTCTAGTGTTAAAACTGAACACGGCTTAAAAGTTCAAAACATCGAATGAGGCAAATCCAATGAGGGGTCTAGTGCTGAAGAGAGTGTTAATCTTCGTAACAAGGTCAAGAAAGCCGACACAAGAGACCAAAGTGGTACCACGACACACTAAAGGATGTTCAATAAGGTGAATTGCCAAAGTCAATAAAAAGCAGATCTACAAGATTAGAAAAGCAAATGGTGCAAGGAGATGAGTAGGGAAATTTTGTTCTTACTATTGTTTGGCATATAGTTAAGTCTTTGCACACTTATAGAGGCCACATATAAACTTGAATGGAAGTCTTATATAAAGTTTGGTCGAGGTGGTAAGATCATGTAGATAAGACACAATAGTGATTTGTGCAATGTATGTCCCAAAATGCTTCAAAGGTGGAGAATCTTAAGCGTCAACCATGTGGGTGATTGACACAAGAATACTCCTTATGAGATATACCATGTTGTTTAGTCTTGGATATATATTTTAGATTTTGTTGGAATTGATCACTCAAACAAGAAACAAGGGAAACATGAAGCAATCAAGATAGACAACACCTCAAAGAAGAAACTGGTGAACCCAGTTCTCGGCATTTTCTATGTTTCTTGGCACTTGCAAGGCTAATTACCCATGTAATCCAATGAGATGGATTGGCAACCATAGGGACACTTGATGACATTTGTTGTGTTTGTAGTAGGTTTACACTTAGATTAAGTTCACATTTGAACTTAATCATATCATTGTAATAACGATTAAATCATGAGGATTGTATCTAGTCTAATCATTAATGGAGGGTATTAGAATAATTAGCTAATATAATATTTTAAAAGTAAGTGTCACACAAGTATACTATTATAGACTAATTGTTAGGCTAGGAGTTAACATTATTTAAGGCATTAATCTTATCATGCCAATGTTAGCATATTGATACATGTAGGTTAAATATGAGATAGTTATGCTTCCTAATTAGAAGATGTTACTAGATTGTATCTACTCTAAATAGCTTTATATTTCAGCCGTATTTTTATGTAATATTAACAACTTGCATGATAAAATAAAAGGTAATCGTTCCCCTGTTATTAGAGTAGCACAGCAGAGGCACAATGGACCCAAATCAGGTTGGGTGCAACTCATGAGTTAACAAGGCATAACCACTTGACTAGGATTTTCGTCCAACAAGAAAACTATTGTGGTAACAATTGGCGAATGAGGCATAACCACAAGTGGATAATAATCAATGCCCCATTGTCAAAATTAGACTCATTTGCTTAAGAGAACAAGGGTATGAAACTTTGTTAAGTTCTCCATGACCCCTTGCATCTATTTTGTTGTTGGTATGCACCTAGTTAGCCCCTGACCTGTGGAAGATTCTAGGCATATGAAAAGCCCTCAAATGGCATTCCAGAAACTATAATAATAACATTAGGTAGGTTAGTGTAGTAATGCCCTTGGTTTTTCTCATGAAATGACAAGATGGCATAAGCATGGCAATCGAGTTTGTGTAGGTTCTACATTACTGCCTATGCCACGTAATAAGCAGTAAGCATGAACGTTAATAAGTATAGTGATGTGTTTTTCACACAGCCCTTGGAGATATGATGCTTTCATGGCACAAATTTCTATGGATCAAGCTTAACCCCCCTGTCCAAGCCAATTGATTGTTTTTCAATATGGAAATGTTTATTTCTAGAACAATTGTTCCATATAAGCATGTTAATGGTTGGGTATGGGCTAATGGAGTGTGCGATGTAATAGGGATAGTTGAATATTATCCTTGTAAAAAAAAGTTTTAGAAAGTTCAATTTTTTGGGATCTTATTGGCATTTCTTCATGTTGCTCTGTCAAGCCTCAAATAAATCTCATTCCAAAATCCCCCCTATTGAATGGCCCTCGATCATAGAGAAGTATGCGAGAATCATGAGATTCAAAAATACATCTAAGAACTCATCAATGAAAGGAATATTCAGCCAAGTTGTTCTCCTAGCTTTAATTTGATGATTCCTACACTATCTAAGAACTCATCAACGAAAAAAATATTCAGCCAAGTTCTCCGAGTTGTAATTTAATCATTCCCACACTATCTAAGAACTCATCAATGAAAGGAAGATTCAGCCAAGTTCTTCTCCTAGTTGTAATTTGATCATTCCCACACTAAAGGATAGTTTTGTGGCATTTTGCATCCACAATTGTACCATCGACAAGACTGTCACAAAAAACATATGATCTTTTGGACCAGCTCTGAGATGCACATTACTTCACAAAGATCAACCAAAAATGAAGCTATCACAAGGTTCTAGTCAATCCATGCAACATTTGGAAACTATGTTCATGACAAAGGAAGGCATGTATGAGTGGGTTGCTAATGCCCTTTTGGCTTAACCAAACCGCCAACAACCATAATGTGTTTTATGAAAGACATGTTGCAATCCTTCACGAATAACTTCATCATTGTCTACTTGGATGACATTCTCATCCATAGTGAGACAAAGGAAGAACACATCGCACATGTTTACAAGGTCCTTGGCACACTTCGCAATCACAAGTTGCAAGCCAACTTACACTAGTGTATGTTGGGTGTTACCCACATTCAATACTTGGGCTACACCATCAACTGTCAAGGCATTCATGTAGATCTAGAGACAATCAAAATTATCTGAGATTGCCATGTTCCACACAATCTCACATATTTGTGAAGATTCCTCGAACTCAAAATCTCCTAGAATTGTGAAGCTTTCTCAAACTCAAAATCTCACAAAACTACGAGGCCTCCATTGTTGGTGCATATTGGGATCCTTTCACTTAACATGCTAATGAACCAAATCATACAAGCCAAGTGAGCATTCCATAGCACAACTATGCGACACTGTGCATTCAAAAAAATTGAGGCACAAATCGGCTTTTGCCCTTGTCTTGACAATTGCTTGATTCCTTGATTCATCCTTGATTTTGTGGAGGACAACTTGATCTCTTTATTTGGCAGCCAAAACAAAGAGAATCATTCTTGATTTTGCTCAAGACCACTTGATCCCTTACATCACAGAGAAGACAACAGTAAAGGAGATGTATGATGCCTTGATCACTCTGTACAGAGTTTGAACATGATCCCACAAGATACTTTTGAGGAACAAGCTCACCAACATCCGCATGCAAGACACTATTACTGTGGCAAGCTACTTCATGAAGATCACTGAGTTGAGATATTAATTTGTAGCTATTAGTGTGAAGGACAAGGATGAAGAGCTAGTTCCCATAGCTCTAAATGGATTGTCGGTGCCTTGGCAAAACTTTGTTCAATGTGTGTGCTGGGGAGAACATGCCCACTTTTGAGAAATTGTGGGATGTCTTTGTCTAAGAGGAGATAAGGCTATAGACTGTTGCAACCAGAAAGGATGATATCTAGAATTTAACCCTCTTCAAGAAGGTGAGAAGACTTAAGAAAGGACGACCTTGGAAGGGTCAAAATGGGAAGATGGAAGATTGAGTATCTTCCAACCAAGATAAGAAAAATTTGAGTCGCATAAAGTGCTTCAAGAGCCACAAGATGGGCCACTATACATCTCAATGACATGAGAAGAATAGGAATGGCAAGCAAAAGTAATTTGGAAGGAGTGCAGAAGCTTCTGTCATAGTGGATGAGTTATCATCCAAGATTGAGACAACCTTCCCCATGTTGTCATGCCTTTCCACTAACATTGTCTCTAGTGTGTGGCAGTATGTGGAAAATGAAGCATCTAGACACAACCTTTAACAAGAAGGCTTTCAGCAGACTTCAAGAACAAGAGGCCAGCATAAAAGTGGAGTTGGTGACAATGCCACATATCTAGTTACAGGAACGGGCGTTGTATCCTTCTGCATGCCATTAGGTGATGTTCTTGAACTTGATGCAATCTTTTAAGTTCTTGGTTTAGCTAAGAATCTTATTTTAGTTTCAGCCATGACAAATCTTAGGTGTGTGGATAAGTTTGATGATCAGCAAGTTATTATCAAAGATCACAGCCATGAGCATGGCCATGTTTCAGCCACAGGTGTGTGATAAAGTGGCCTATATAGGTTGCTTGTTGATCAAGGGAAGCATGTTCCTTTGGTGCACTATAATAACAATCCCTGTGAGTTATGGCACAAGGGATTGGGTCATCTGCACTATGAAGCACTACCTATTTTGAAGGACATTGTGCAATGATTGTCAGACTTCAAGATTGGGAAGACGGGTGTGAAAGGGTGCCCACTTGGCAAACATGCCAAGACAACGATCCCAAGCGGTAAGCACAAATCAAGAGAGATTCTTGATCTGATTCACTTAGACATGTGGATCAATGCCTTCAATGTCTTTGAGAAGTAATCTATATTATGTCTCTTTCATTGATGATTCAAGGCCTTAATTGAAAATCAGATAGGTAGATCGATCGAAGTGTTGAGATCTGACAATGGAGGAGAGTACACCTCCAATGACTTTGACGTATTTTGAAGAAAACCAAAGATCAAGAGGGAGTTGATTGTACCGTACAAGTCGCGTACAATGGGGTTGTAAAGAGAGAGAACAAGTCCATCATTAAGACAGCCAAAGCCAAGATCCACGACATTGATTTACCCATGTGTTATGCAGAGAGACCTGTAATACAATTGTCTACATTTTAAGCAGGTGCCTTCATAGAGTTTTGAAGGACAAGACACCAAACGAAGCTTTCACATGTGAGAAGCCTTAGGTATCACACTTACATGTTTGTGGGTGTCCTATTTATATTCATGTACTAGACAAGAAGATGATTAAATTTGAACGCTTGAGCATCAAGGCTATATTTGTTCTTGATAGTGAGACCTCCAAGGTTTACCAGATTTACATTCCAACACAGAGGAAGACAATGGTTAGTCAAGGTGTGAAATTTGATGAGGATGCATGGTCCTCTAAATCTAAGGAGTCTCCTCAAGAAGTTGAGGGGGGCTGGGGGGGCGAAGAAGCTTGCCGTCCCAAGTGTTGATTCATATATTACCAAAAAATCAGATTTAGATCAGAAGGAATCTGGTGAAGAACATAGGCCACTTTATTATCTAGTTCAGCTAGGAAGCCTAACTGGCTGACCCAAACATTATAGGAGGCAAGGGAGCAAGAAGGAGTGCCAAAATCTTCTTTTCATGTGAGTCATCCATCTAGGAAATTTCTAGTTATGAAGAGGCTGCAATTGAGCAACTATGAAAAGATGCCATGATAGAGGAGTATAACTCCATTCTAAAGAATGAATTTTGGGAGATTGTGTATAGACCAGTAACGAAATCAGTGATTGATTCCAAGTGGTTGTACAAGATCAAACATGCAGTTGAAGGGAGCATTGAGAAGCACAAGGCCAAAATTGTAGCAAGAGGATTCTCCCACAAAGAGAGAGTTAACTATGAGGAGACCTTTGCTCCAGTTAAAAAGTATACATTTACCAGGACCATCATGTCTATTGCATCAGCTTTTAGTTGACCTTTATATCGAATGGATGTAAAGAATAAGTGTGCATTAATCAGCGGAGGGGTTTTGAGGTGCATGGGCAAGTTACCCATGTGTGCAGTTTAAAGAGGACCCTTTATGGGTTGAAGCAGGGACCATGTGCATGGCACTCATGGATTGATGAATACGTGTAGAATTTTGGGTTCACCAGAACTTCTGAAAATCTTAATCTTTATTGTTTGTATGATAAATTTGATTTGTTTTTTCTGGTCTTGTACGTAGATGATTTGAACATTACAGGTAGCTATGAGAAGTTCACTACATGGCACAAGAAAAACGTTGGCCAGCAAATTTTGACATGGAGGGCATCCGTCTTATCCATTATTTCCTAGGTCTAAAGAATTGGGAAGGTACAAGTGAGGTCTTCCTTGGACAAGTACACTATGGAGATTCTTAAGAGATTTCAGATGTTGGATTGTAAACCCTGGGCCACTCCTATGGTTCAAAATCTGAATTTGTCTATCAATTCAGATTTAGATTTGGTAGATCCTTCTTTGTATAGGCAATTGATTGGTCTTCTTATCTCTTGTAAATACCATGGCAAGTGTTTGACTTGCAATAAATACCTCGCGCATCATTGTTAAACCGAGACAAAACCACTGGAAGGCTGCAATGCATGTGCTCTAATACTTAAAGGCTGCAGTTAATTACAGCATCAGGCATGTGGGAGATGGTGAGTTAGTGCAGCATGGTTTTGTTGATTCTGATTGGACAGGAGATGCAAGTATTAGGAAGAGTACTTCGGGATTTTCTTTCAGCATAGGCACAGGTGTGATTTCCTGGTTCAGCATGAAGCAGGCATCAATTGCACTTAGATCAGCAGTTGTTCAGCAAAGACGGAGTATATGGCAACCTCATCTGCTAGTTGTGAAGCCATATGGCTTCACTAGTTGATAGCAGAACTAAATAACAAAATGTTGGAGCCTACAATTGTTTAGAATGACAATCAGAGTTGCATCAAACTCTCTGAGAATCCAGTGTTTCATGTAGCTCTAAGCACATCAATATTTAAAACCATTTTCTCATAGACAAGTTCTTAAGGGGGTAGAAAGGGAGGGTTTGAATTTTACCTGTGATTGCTCAACTATTGTTCTCATCAGCATGGCACACTCAACAAATTCAAAACAACACGTTAATAGGCAGTTAGTGTTATTATTAGACGTGCTAAATTTAGAGTGGTTATTATTAGACATGCTAAATTTAGAGTGGTTATTATTAAATATGTTTTTCAGATTTAGAGTTGTTATTAGAGGAGTTGTTATTATTCGACTATCCAGATATATTGTAACTCTAGCCTCCTCCATCTATAAAAGCAAATCAAAGTGGGTGAGTTATTCATTCAGTTAGGTGCAGTATTTTGTAATTCTCATTCCAAGAAATATACATAGTTGATGTGTGTTCGAGTGAGGAATCGGTTTGCTTTACAGCATGGTTTCTCTAAAGAATAAAATCATTGTGCTATTGGCCATACATCATGTTGTGAACAAGAAGATAAGAACACATTCACCCTCAACCTTGCACCATACTTGGGCATGCACCAAACATTCAATGTTGGGCAGCTTAACACACATGCACCAACTCTACTCAAGCCAGCTATCATATAGCATCCATTAGTTTTGGATCCAACACACGTAAGTCTTGCGGAGAAAGATCAACTCATTGACACCACTATTACTCGCACTAATCAACCATATGCAATCAGGCTAAGTGGCACACAATTTTGCAGCTCTTAGCCCAGTTTCCACAACTCACAAACACTGCAAAAGGAGCCATTGTTTTTCATGAAAGGGCGAATGGTCCAAGCACATCCAATCCGAATTTGAAATCTCTTGTAAACTCAATAGGGAACTCATAATTCATCAATAGGCCTTCGCAATCGAGCTTACTCCACCTACCAACTCCAAAATGACACACTGACATTGCATTCCATTGCAAACCCATGAACAATGTACACATCAACATATCGGGTCTCACAAATGAGCAAAGTACACATCAACACATCAGGTCTTACAAGCACTACAAGACCAAATCGGGGCACTGAATAGATGAATGTCGAAGCTAGTCATTAAGGAAGCATCTTCTACACCTAGAGGCCCTTTGATGCATCACAACCTGAATCAAGAATCACTATGGGAGCAAAAATCGATTGGGATACAAAATGGTTCAAGGAACTGAATCAAACCATAATCGATCTTTAAGTCAATAGCTGTACTAGACACAACTCTCATCGGAGGGGGCATTGTATTGGCACTCTGTTATTACTCTCTCAAGTATCCATCCAACTATTTACAATCATGTTTCCACAACCTCACCACACAATTTATCTCTGAACTAGCCCACAAAATTGAGCCACATTGCACCTTATTCCCTACATTGTGATCATATGTATTGTACCCTATAAAAATTGAATAGAAAAAATATTGTTGGTATCTTCAATCTCCATTGAATGTGTAGTGGTGCTTCCATTTTTTTTGACATCTCCATTCAAAGTCCAAATACAACTTGTAGAATGATTAGATATATTCCTCTGCTAGTTAATATGCCACTCCTATGCCCCACACGGATTACACTCAAAGACAACCTACATGCTATAAAAGTTTTATTGGGATATCATGGCATTAAATACATGTAGATCAGGGCACCAAGCCCATACAAGAGTAATTTCAACCTCCAAAGATACAAACATGCAAGATTGATTTTTTCTATCCACCTTCTAGTACAATTGCCGAATAATCATCAGTTCCTTCTTCAAGAACAACCAAAAAAACAAGGAACAATTACTCAAAAAATCTAGAACTATTGCCATTGTTGTTTTGCAATCAAACCCGGTCAAATTAAATTTATTCATTCTAACAAAAAATTTACACAAAAGTCTTATCTTATTTTCTAAGAGACGACCCTTATCATTTTCCACTTATCCCTCAACCCAATATTAACTAATTGTATTCTACATTGGTGTTACAACCACCCCCAGTGTTGCAACCTAATCAATAGTATTAAATAATTATTATTATTTAATATTATCCTTCTAACCAAACTTTAATGTTTAACCAAGTATATTACACATTATATGGTGTAAAATATATCCTAAGATTAACCCCTATTACATCATAAAGTCCCAAGAGTGGGAGAGAATAATATTCATATGAGGACTATGGCATGCACAGTGCAACAAACATACAATTAATCGATGAACAAGGGCATACTCATTAATTCACCGTGAAACATCAAAGCATATGAACTAGGACACTGTGTGAATAGGGCACAACTGTTCATTACAAATAGTAGTGACATTGGCCTCACAATTATATGAAAAAGGACACACTCAATTGTCCATAATAGAGAAATCTATGCAAATAGGGACACTGTTATTCGCCAAACACAGTACTGGGATTGGGCCTCACTACGCTTCCTCAATGGGAATTTGGCCTCATTGAACAACTACAAAAACAATAGTGGGAGTGGAGCTTACTATGCTTCCTCAATGAGGACCGTGCCTCACTGAAAAACAGCTTTGATCTCATCTTTAATGGGACTTGAGCTTCATTGAACAACAATATCTCGTGTGTGCCAAGAGCATGATCTTCTTCCTCACCCTCACCAATAATCACCACCTTCAGATTTTGTCCGAACAAATTTTTCTTTAGTCTTTTATGCATTGTTGGCTTTAGATATGTGGAAATTTCTATCAAAATATTTCCCGCTAATTGTCTTCTTCATAGGCAAGGGCTTCCCCCCCTATATCAGAAATTTTTGCAAGGGTGCTCAGGTATAACTAATTATGCACCCATTTACAAAACACACTTATAGGCCTCATAAAAACAATTTTTAATGAAACTTTTACAAGAAAACAATTAAATCCCTAAAACCAACAATAAAAAATTTTAAATACCCACACAAATGACCTTCTAGTAGAGATGCTTTAAAAATTTCAACCCAGATAATGAGATATTTTATTAATCCTATCCCAGCCCACTATGTAGAACTTTTTGGGTATTTTTAAAAAATTGTATACCAAGATTTTTTTAATCGTTTTTCTAAACCTATAAACTTTATAGTTAAATCTGCCAAATGAGATGAGCTCAAGTGGTAAATTATCAGGGATTTCATAGTGAAGACCATGTTCAAATACCCAGGGAACATGTTCAAATACCGACACAAATGACCTTCTAGTAGAGATGCTTTAAAAATTTCAACCCAGATAATGAGATATTTTATTAATCCTATCCCAGCCCACTATGCAGAACTTTTTGGGAATTTTTATAAAATTGTATACCAAGATTTTTTTAATCGTTTTTCTAAACCTATAAACTTTATAGTTAAATCTGTCAAATGAGATGAGCTCAAGTGGTAAATTATAAGGGATTTCATAGTGAAGACCATGTTCAAATACCCAGGGAACATGTTACATGCCAAAATGTATGAATGTTGATTGTTGAAACTTATAGGCCTCATAAAAACAATTTTTAATGAAACTTTTACAAGAAAACAATTAAATCTCTAAAACCAACAATAAAAAATTTTAAATACCCACACAAATGACCTTCTAGTAGAGATGCTTTAAAACTTTCAGCCCAGATAATGAGATATTTTATTAATCCTATCCCAGCCCACTATGCAGAACTTTTTGGGTATTTTTATAAAATTGTATACCAAGATTTTTTTAATCGTTTTTCTAAACCTATAACCTTTATAGTTAAATCTGTCAAATGAGATGAGCTCAAGTGGTAAATTATCAGGGATTTCATAGTGAAGACCATGTTCAAATATCCAGGGGACATGTTACATGCTAAAATGTATGAATGTTGATTGTTGAATGTTGAAATTGGGTAATCTACCACAATCCAATTCTGTATGTGAAATACCCCCAATAGACAAGGCCAGGTGCAAATCCTGGGTAAATTTGACAGAAGAGATACCCCTTCATCGAAGCATCTAAGCCAAAGGACACCCCTGCAAGGGGAATTTTCCATATCAAAAAAATAAAAAATAAAACTTTATATCTAAATTTTGCAGCCAAACCAAAAAATATATAAATCTCTAGAACTTAATAAAAGAGTGCAGCCCTAAATTTTAATAAAATAAAAATCTTTCTAATAATATTTATGTTGCACTTTTCTTTTGTAACAAAGCGGCATGCTTCTGCTGCACCAAACTTGTGCGCCCGAGGCCAATCCTCTCTTTTTTTTAAATGCCCCTTCACTGACCTCAACCTTTCAACCAGAGCATGACTCCCTATCTCATGCAGCTACTACTTTTTTTATTTATTTATTTATTTAAACTTGCCTATGATCTGGTCTCTTAACACTTTTCAGAGCTGATGTAAAGCACCTCTCTCCCACACTTCTCTGTGCCTTACCTTCTCTTCCTTACTGATTTCAATAAAAAATACAAACAATCAACTTTTAACACGCCTTGATACTGCGCCCCACATGCCTCACTTCTACAAACACCACTCAGGCAAATGTTTTTGTTTTTATTTTAGATATTCTCCTTTACTGTATGCATGCCTCTCTATGCCTTTTTACAGCGGCGTCCACACTGTACTCAACAATCACAAAAAACAAACTGCCACTCATGTATCAATCAGCACAAAAGAGGCAAAAAAATGACAGATGATAAAACATATATAACAGCAGATATTATAACCAATATATAATAATAATATGGCTCTTGAAACCTAAAATGCCTCTGCTAATAATACTCCTTACCAACAAGAGCAAATTATCATACACAACCAAAAAGTTTCACTTAATCAATCCTACAAGGCTTTATCAAGTAAAGCAAGCCACTCAAACAAAACTACACGCCTCAAGTAATAACTTCCATCTTGCACAGGATTCAAAATTGCTCGCTCACAGACTCTCACAAGATTGGCTCTGCTCTGATACCAAATGTTGTTTTTCAATTAAACCCAATTTGATAAATTTGATTCATTCTTCAAGGGAATTTACACAATAGTTATGATCCTATTTTCTAGAGCACAACCCTTATCACATTCCACTTATACCTCAACACAATTTTAACTAATTATATTCTATGTGGATGTTACAAACACCATCCAAGAACCTAACCACTGGGAATCAATACTAATACTTATTTAATCTTATACCCCCAGCCAAATTAGTGTTCAACAAGTATATTAAATATATACTATGGTGTAATATATCCTAATGGCCATAGGTTACTTTGACACAAGACTGACCTCCGCCCATTGGTGACAAGATTGTTGAAACACATTTTTAAAAGCAAGCTTTCTCCTACACAAAATCATAAAGCACTAACATAGAAAACTTGTGAATTGTGAAGCAAATATAGATCAACTTGTTGAAACATGTTTTTAAAAACATGAATAATCCTACACAAATTCATAAAGAACTAACATAAAAAACTTATGAATTGTCAAGCAAATATAGATCAACTTGTTATCATGCCTAAACAATCAAATATACCGTACCCTGGTCATGGCCTACTCCTAAGCTCTGCCCCCTCTATAACAATAATTTCAATTTTCAACAATTCTAACAAGATACAAACATGCAGGGTGGATTTCTTTCTATTTTCCTTCTACCATAACTGGGGACTATTGACTGGTCCCTCCTTAAAACAACAAAAAAATGAGGCAAAATTTCTCAAAATGTCCAGAAGCATCACCATAGGAAACCCTAGTGGAAAACTGACCTCCTTTGCACATTGGCAGCAAGATTGTTGAAATAAATTTTTGATGCAAGATCTATTTTACAAAAACTCATAAATGACTAACATGACACACTAATGAATTGTTATGCAAACACACATCAACACATTCTCGGGCTTCAACAATAAAAACTAATGTACCCTTGTCTTTATCTCAATAGTACAAAAACGTAATATTTAATTTCCTTTCTAATTCAGTTTCATGAGCAGACAGGTTTCAAATTCAATTCAAAGAACAAGATTTGTCCTACACAAACGCGTAAAGCACTAACACGAAAAAGTACTGAATTGTTAAGCACGGACATATTGACACATAATTACGCATAAACAATCAAATATAATGCACCATAGACAAGGTCTAGCTTGCATGCAAGTGCACTGCGACTTCAAGGTTATCTAATATGATCTCCAATTCAATGACTTATGCCGCTCATGACCACACAAATTTCAAACAATTCAACATACACAGAAAACATTCAGGAAGAGTACAATACCTTTTCAGTCAATTCCAATGACTTCCTATACAGTTCGTTAGTCGGTTCCTGCACATTATATTCGACATTGTAGCTTAGTTCCGAGGTAATGCCAGTAGAAGTAATGCTGTAATCTTTAGTTGTGCGGTGAAAGAAAAATAAAATGAACAAAGCATGAACTTTGTAGACATTGCAAAAATGATATCAAGATACACCATTCATGTTTGTGAGTACTCATCAATGGTATTTTAAAACACATAGGACGTCTATTTAATGACAAGTCTTAAAGGAAGAATGTATCCATCTCATGCTAGGTACATACTGCTGAAACAATTGAGTAACCCAATTCCCTTTTCCATTATTTTAAAAAGCAAATACAAGATTTGTTTCCAAATTACTACAATGATTTGGACAAAATATATCTAAATCTTTTCTTGAAGAATGACTGCATTTGCATAGTTTATCTGTTTACAACAAGATGATACAATACTTATCTCTATGATATTAAAGGCTCAGTTCCAGACACTCGTTACCAGGATTTCATTAAAATATCACATATGTTACTCAGGTTGACATTTATTGGTCACATAATACTCAAATAGGACCACATTTATATGAGGTTTTTGACATTGTCTGGTCAAGTCCTTATCAAACAACTAAGTTTTCTTCGTGTATATGTTGTTGAACATTTACTCAAAGGCAGCAATAGATTATAATTTGTCATATTTCATCTTTTGATAAACTGATTTCCATTTTGATTTAATTTCTGTTGTTCTTCCACAATTTATCTGTTGAATCAAACTTATTTTAAAAAACAAAAAGGGAGGACATATGTATCTCACTATAAGATTTATTCTTTGCATATGTCCATGGTTCTGCTTAGAATGCCTTGAATATGTTTGAAGGTGTTATTGACGGTATAAGGTTGCATAGCATGGCTGCAGTTTGTAGTTGGTCAAAGTGCAATCTTAATATGCCGACTCTTTCTACACGTTCGGCCCCGATTTGATGTGATCAGTCAGTGGCTCATATTGTCACTCAAATTTTTTAAAGGTATAGGGTCCCTAACCCAAAGTATCTTTAGCCAAAAAAATCATTTCATTTTTCTTTCGTTTATAACCTCTTCCTATATATTGATACAAAACATAGAGAGGATATGCAGACATCTGTCAACTATTCTGAGACCTAAAATTTTGTTTGGGTCCAACTTGCAATGCAAACCTCATTTTCTAAGTTCAAAATAAGTTTTCAAAAGACAATATTTATGTATTTATACATATATACCAAATCCTAAAAATGGACATTGGGATTTGGACTGGGGAATTTTGATATAGATTGTAGAACTTACATACCATAGCATCATGAGATTGGCCTACACGTTTACTTAACATTTGTTAATCCATATACTCCTTTCAAAGCTTTTCTAAAAAAGCTGCAATTTTAAAATTGAAATCTATAAACTCTGACATTGGGATTTTAGGCAACCTTGAATTTTGAAATTTAATTTAAATCTACTAAAGCCTTGGGACAATGGGCTTTTCGGCCACCACTGATGAATTAACTTTAACAAATCTGGATGCTTTAGGCACATATATTCAAATTCTAAGAGGCTTCTACAATATAGAAGCTGGCCAATAATCTGAAAGTGGGGTCTAATACGTTAACAGAAGTAGTCCACTTCTGACTAATCCATTGATTTGTAATGAGAAAATAGTCGAGCCTTTCAGCGATGTATTTGGGCCCTTTTTTTCTCGTGTGCTTTTGTCAAAAAAATCTCAATCTAACAGATCTCCTTAGTGTGAATGGTATGGCCGGCCTTTTTTTCTTCTGAGAGGATTTTGCAGCATTTGAGGAACTCATCTTGCATCAATTGAAGACAATTTGAGATCTATAGATAATTAGAAGCCAGAAATAAATTAGATTCAAAGGAATAAAATTCCATGAATAAAACCCCAACAGTACATACCGAAAGAATACTTACTTGGATTTTGGAGAACTGCTAGGCCCACCCCACGACTTCAAGGATTCACACAAATATGAGATTGAGAACCCCATGGTGAGAGTATTTGTTCGTGGATTTACAACACGGCTTCACATTTCTTGAAGCAGAATTAAACCACTCCTTGTGTTATGTAAGTTTTCTCAGGTACACATGTTTATTTTCTGAATTGTTACACGAATATTCCACAAAATTACGTTAACATCGATGAGTTTGGGGATGGGTCCTCTTGACCTTTGTTCTGGGCATTCTGTCTGTGATCATCTGAATCAGACAGCATTATTTAGTAACAATTGTCGATCAAATCAGAGCTCGCAGTTGAAAATACATCATTTGTGGTTGTGTATTCAACATGTACATATTTTTTTCTTTTCTTATCAGAAGTTTTAGAGGCTGGGCTAAAACTAGCACAATACTAGCCATTTTTGTTTGTGGCCTTTGAGGGTGAAACATGTGAGACTGACCCTGTGATCATGATCTTATTTTGAAAGAAGTTAGATCTCTATAAACCAAGGGGCTGCTGGCTTTCGTGGAGGCATTTTCCAGTGTTTTTTCAATCACTTCCTCAATCAAGGAGTTGGAAATGGTCCTGATGTGTGCTTAAATTTCCTCATTTGCTGGACTGCTGCAGTGATTTTTTTTTTGAATTGAAAACCCAGACCCTTGCCTTTGTCTATCAAAGTGTATTTTGGGTAATTGAGCAGGTTTCTCGGTCTCACTTGTCTCAAGTGTTGATTATTTTGTGGTATTTCAAATTCCTTTTTCAAACTTGATTGCTAAGTCGGACAATCTCTGAAAACTGATGGCTTTTCCCAAGATTCACTAGTTAGTGTTATTAATTAACATTCATAGCCATCATCCAAATCTCAAGTTATTCATATTCATATGACAATGAATGTCATTACCTCTTCAAGAAATA
The DNA here is from genome assembly GCA_037957365.1 of Torreya grandis. Classification (NCBI taxonomy): domain Eukaryota; kingdom Viridiplantae; phylum Streptophyta; class Pinopsida; order Cupressales; family Taxaceae; genus Torreya; species Torreya grandis. The sequence continues at coordinate 2,435,882 of JARHVA010002083.1, forward strand.
GTCTCTTTGTACCCAAAATTTTGAAGTCTCTACTTTGCCCAAAGGACAAGATTATATGTCCACTAGGTGACATCATTCCTTAATAAGAGGTGTCGCAACCCTCGATCTTTGTTCACTTCATAACCTGTCAGTTTGGGCTTACATTTTTAATCCCAACTGTCAAAAATTTTCAATCCGTGGAAGTCTAATGTCAAATAAGTCAAAGGCTTTATTAGAATTTATAAAGGCTTTCACCCCCGTTTCCCACCATTGAACAAATTTTTAACCAATGGTTTGAACGCTTTTGCACTTAAGAAATTCACATATTTAATAGCTTGCTCAAGTGGCTCCATAAATCTGTTAAGCTTTCAATAGATCGAGCTTCACATCCAACAACCATAAAGCTTTTTTTCCATTCAACTAGGCCCCAAGGGTTGTTCGTCCCTTTAATACCAACAAAAAAGTTTCTCACCTCCTCTCCATTGTCAATCGAATCAATAAGATCCACACATATAATAATTCATATATGTAGAATATAATGTGAATCAACACAAAACAAGATATTGATGGGCCAAGATGACCAAAAATGCAATATATGCAACAATAGAATAATAGCATTAAGATAGGGCAACACCATATAATACTCCTTAGGGAAGGAATAACTCCACAATTCCAATTCAAGGGTGACACCTCCAATATCCTTCTAACAAATAAAAGACTTAAAACTTCATATCCTTTACAGTGATATTCATATCCTTTATATAGACCTCCATTACTAATAATGGATGGGTAAACACCTAATCCCAATGTAGGTCGACTCACTACCCAAAGTAAATAATTCCACAAGTTAAACATTTGACCCAATATATTTGTACAATACAACTAACTAAAAGGGGTGTGTGCCACATGTTGGCACCTCCATCAACCCATATACATTATCATATCATATCCTTAGGTACATTACATGCATGTTTCAGCCCCAAAACATAAGAATAAACCAATTAAATAGTGTTATTCAAATCATTGCACACTTGTCTCCATGCTCGATCATCCAACCACCCATATGTGATCTTGGTAGGTGATAGCTTGCTAACCTTGCTTCCAAATTCGATTGTGCTATTTTGATTCCATTTATGATCATAATTGTACCTCATTCGTGTCCATGCATAATGATTGCTCCTTTGATTCCATGTTCCATATTCCATTGCACTATTTTGATTCCATGCATAACCATTGTAGTTCTTCTTTGGTTTCCATGCATTGCCATAGTGATTGCTCCATTGACTCCCTATGCCATAATCCACTGCACTACTCTGATTCCATGTATAGCCATAGCTTTTGCTCTATTGATTCCATGTGTAGCCATAGTGATCGTTTATTTGATTCAATGTATAGCCAATGTGATTATTGCAATGAAACTTTTTGACATGTCTACATGATTGTTGCCTCTCATGATGATGTGGGTGTCTATATGCCCCAACCTTAGTATCATTTTTTAATACTTTGACCTTATCAACCTTTTCTTCTACCTCTTCATTTCATAGTGCCTTTGTCTTTTGAGAAGATGAAGTGTTCTTCTGTGCTTGTATTGTTTCTTTATATTTTTCTTCATTTGAATCTTCCTTATGCTCTTCTTCACCATCTTCAACTTCATCCTCATGCTCTACCTTGACCTTTATTTGTTATTCACTAAGTGTGATACCCTGCAAATGACAGTTTTCTCTTGTACCAAAGTTTCATGAACTTCATTTGCAAATTAATATTGATTGTTCTCAAAATCTCTTACCAAGGATACCCAAGAACAATATCGAAACCATTTATATACAAAGCATAAAAAATTGAATGCAATACATATTTGTCCATAGAAAGCTTCAAATCTTCAAAAACTTGAATCCTCTTACCATCTACTTGAGTTTCCTTGATAGTCTTTGCTTGAACCTATAGATGTTGAGCCACATCCATGTTAATGAAGTTATAATTGCTACTAGGGTTTATGGACACAATGACCCTCCTTTGAACGCATCTATGAAACTAAAATATTGAAGCTTCCTTATTTGGAGCTAAATTGTTTGAACCCTTATCTTCCATCTCTCTTTCTTCCTCATCATGATCCTCTACCTCTCGTTTTACATCGTTTGTAGCCGTCGCCTCATCATCATTATGTTCCTCTTCTTTTTCTTCTTCATCACCTGCATTCTCATCCTCTTTGCCATCATCATTATTATTTTCTTCTTCTTTTTCATCTTTTTTTCTCTATCCCATTGATCTAGGAAACTCTGCTCCATTTCTTGTCATGAAAACTTCTATCGTTCTTCACCCAACTGACCAAACCAACACAATGTAGGCCCTATGAAAGAAAATGACAAACTTGTTGAAAACTTATATGAAAATACCTCTGCTTACAAAAAAGCCAACATTCTCTAACATCAATATCATCCTCTCTAAAGAAACTTTATAACTCCATGATCCATAAAAACTAGGGTTTCAAGAACACTAGCGTTCAATAGATCTTAATTTTCTACCTGAAATCCAAGAATAAAAACCTATACACAAGTAGATCTGAATATCTCTTTTGACTAAACTTTGACAAAACATTTTCAACTACGGTCAGCCTCAAAACCAAAAATTCAAAAAACATGACCCCCCACTATATTTTTACAAATTCAAAAAATGTAAAGAATAAAAAAAATTCCTAAAATTGCGACCTATAGGGCAAATTTATGAAAAACAATAAAATCACGATAACTCACCCAAAATTGATTACTTAATCCCTTTTTTTTACGGTAGCTTCCTTGAATGATTGTACAAATTTATTTTAAAAATTATAAAATAATTCCTAAAATTTCAGATGATAGAGCAAATTTAGTAAAAACCCTAAAATATTAATAACTCGCTCCAAAAAATCATGAAACCCCAAATTTTTACAGTAGATTCCTTGAATGATGCTCCAACTCTAGTAAATATAAAAAATTTCAAGGTTTTGCAAGACATAGTCACTCCTTCAAAATTACGGTTCGATGACACTTTTGCCCAAATCAAAGATCTAATACCACTTATAGTAAGATCCACACACAATAATTCAAATATGCAGAATATAATGTAGATCAACACAACACAAGATATCAATGGGCCAAGATGACAAAATATGCAAAAATAGAATAACACCCTTAAGGTAGGGCAACACTATACAATACTCCTCAAGGAAGGAATAATTCCACAATTCTACTTCGAGAGGAACACCTCCAATCTCCTTATAACAAATAGTAGACTTGATACTTCATATCCTTTACAATGATATTCATCTCCTTTATCTAGACCATTATTATAATAATGGATGGGTTACCACCTAATCCCAAAGTAGGTTGACTCACTACCTAAAATAACTAATTCCACAAATTACTCTTTTGACCCAATATATTTAACTCATACAACTAACTAAAGAGGATGTGTGGCACATATTAGCATCTCCATCAACCCATATACATTATCCATTACAAAGGGACCCTCAAAGCCTTTATTGATTTTTAAATCCACGCAATTCAATGGCCAACCCCACTATTCTTAACTCTTAACTAGAGTCTAATCCACCAAACCTCTCGTATTTTCACAATCTGCTCAATTTTATAAGGATTCATGACTCTTTTCGTTGTGGACTTGCCAAATTTAGTATGTTGAAATGTGCTCTCACCTCAAATCTATCAATGTACATGAATGTATCAAACTATACACTCATTTCTCAATATAATGTGCTTTATTACTATTTGTGAATGCAATTATTGCAAAGATTCATCATAGATCTTGGTACATTTGTGGTATTTTGTGTCTACATGTGAATATTATGAGGCTTAGTTTTCTTCCTAAATCTCAAGATGGTACAACAAGAATAGCATTTTTCTTTCTTTCTTTTTCTACCTTCTCGTGAATTCAATGTTGATAAGGTACCAATCCAAAAACTGGTCACAATATTTCATATATTAAAACATAAATCCTCCTAATCAACAAAGTTCATTATAATAGGGAGGCAATTTGTCCTTCCAAGATAAATTCTCACGAAAAGCTACATTGCTAAGAAACGGAGAAGGGACCAAAACATGGAAACGTGGAATTTCAAAAACCCTTGGTTTGGAAACCTCCATACAATATTCAATAAAAAAATATAAATATGTATAAAAAATTAGTCCATAAAACATAAAACACTTTAAAAATATAGTATTCATGAAAGTTCAAAACATTCAGCATGCTTAAAATTTCACATATTCATGAATCATGTGTTATAGCCCAAATTCAAACTTCAAAGAAAAAATGTCCATTCAAATAATTATAATCTAGAATAAATCATGAATTTTTCTCCTTGAAGTTGCTCTTCAAGGTGGTGTACCTCAATTTTCACCCATGCAAACACAAGTTTTTAATTCGCACCCTTATTCTCCATGAATGATCCACAAATTTAGTGAAGCACTTTGGGAATATCAGGGATCAACGTAATAGCAAATCCCAACAAGTTGGAAGGTGAAATCAATGCAACTATCAACAGAGACCAGATATTCACAGTTAATCAAGCAAGATTAATAGTGGCTGGCCGCAAGGTGAAATCAATGCAACTACCAACAGAGACCAGATATTCACAGTTAATCAAGCAAGATTAATGGTGGCTGGCCGCAAGGTGAAATCAATGCAACTACCAACAGAGACCAGATATTAACAGTTAATCAAGCAGGATTAATAGTGGCTGGCCACAATTCAGGTCAAAATACATGTCTGCAAAAGAAATTGAAAGCATTTTTCACATGCAACTAGATGCCACTCATAGCGATGATCCATATGTAGATGAATATTATCATCAGGGTGTGCAAGCCAAGAAAGCCTCTAGTTTAACATAGCATATTCTAGAAGATGAGGGGGTTTTTTTAATGATTTAGATTTCTTTTTTTGACTTAATCAATGACTTTTCTGCCAAAAATACCCCAATAAATGCTTGAAAATCCCAAAAACTCTACAGAAACTTGTTTGTCATGTTCCAAGGCATTTCGAAGCATTTCTGGGACATTTTTGGAGTGTCTCCGTACCAGAAATGTTTCCAAGCAGAAACGAGGGACCTAAGACGTTTCCCCTTTAACATAGATGAAAAAATGATGTTGTGATAGCTTTCATTCAAATTAAAAAATGGATATTTAAAATCTCTTTGAAGCTTAGGGTCTCAATCTGAGTGATAACAGGTGGTAATGTGAACCTTACCCAAATCGGTATTGAGATTTGACCAACCCAGGATCAAATGAGAACCAAGACATAGTTCACACAACAAAGAGACGAAGAGAGAACTGAATCAATAACAATATATTAAATAGTTATTCACGTTATGTAATAATGTGATACAAACGAGAATAAGAGAATATATAACAAAGTCAACACTTGCTTCTCTTGTCCTATTGGCCACAACAATAGGCATATATTGTTTGCATAAGTTAGTGGCTAATGTTGGATAGCATTAGTTGCACATCCATAACTTACTCTAATGTAATATTATTGTACATAATATTTAATAATCCTTGGTGTAGGATTGTTTTTGCCTTTTGTAGAAAGTGAATAGTCACGGTAGAAGATGAAGTAAACAGCCTCTCCACGACTTATTTACTGTAATCTTTCTTCACTTTCATTTAATGAAATACAAGTTTGGTTTGCACCAAATATTTAATTCCCGCAGTCCACTTATCTGGAATGACATTGGTATCAGAACACAGGGTTGTTCATTTATTTTTTTATCCTCCAATCTTCTTCTTTCCAGACAATTATATCTCTTCTATGCAAGTTCATTTTTGTATTATCCTCCTTATTTGCAACCGTACAGCCTGCATAAATTTGGTGTAAAAGACAAACAAAGGTGGCGTCTTGTTTGGTGTGCATTGTTTTGCCCATTAGCACCACTCTATCAGCTGCAAATTCAATTGCAACGTTAAATTAAGACTTGCATTTGGCATTTAAACCTGTCAACAACTGTGTTTCATCCTATGAGGAGGCTGCATTCAATTTTGGTGGTATTTTGAATTGTTCTTTTAGTGTCTCATGCACAAAAAAGCACTCATGGTGTTAGAAATTGTCAAAATTATTTGGCTGCAAGGAATCAAAACAGTTGTTGGTGTTTCATTTGTAATTTGAGGCGTTGAGGTGGCATTCAGCAGATGTGAAGGCCATGTAAACAATACTCACCTCCTCCTCTCCTCTCTCCATGTCACCCAACATCGAGCAAGGTACGGTTTTTTTTAAAGCCTTCATCTCATTAAATTTTGAAATTTATGCTTTTTTTATATTCATTTATGCCTTATACAATTAAAAGCATATTGGAGGCCTCTCCCAAATAAAGGAATTTTTTATTTTTTGACTTATTTGAAAAACAATAAGTCATATTTTTGTAAACCAATTCATTTTTCCAAGCAAAAATAAATTTTATTTTTGTTTAAGTAAACAAAATCGAAACATATTATGCAAATATGCAGCATTCGGTATTTATGATGCCTTTGGTTTTCACTTATGAATAATGTTGTCTCACTCGAACTACTGCATCTATCGCTTAATATATCTGCAACATCGACATTTGTGGCATCGTCCTTATAAAATGTTATAGGAGAAACAAGGATAAAACATCATTTTTCTATTTTCCCTTCTTTACCCATTTGTATGTATCGCTGAACATAAATCATAAAAGCAAGAAAATCTAAATATATAGGGAAGATACACCCACGTACAAGAATTTCTCCTTAAGCGGGTATCATAGAACACATCATTTTCACATACTACCTACGTACAACATATCATTCTGCTTTAACGTCTCTTTTAACTACCGTTGAGTATATAGAAAGGACAAGCTTCTTCCAAAAACCGCCAGGTATATAAGAAGGGAAAACATATCGAGAAATTTGGCATATCAGTTTAGTCATATATAGAAAAAGAAACCTTTTGAAACAATGAAGAACCAATCCATCTACCTTAATAGCAAAATTGCACTCAATCAAAACAATTGTTGGCACAAAACTAACTAGGAAGGACACCAAATTAGAATGGTCCAGGCAAGTGGAGAGCACTTTCACCTTCAATGTTTTGTTGTTTAACATTTTGTGACAGAGATGTACAACCAATTGAACTAAAAGAAGCAAAAGAATTACAATCCTGCTAGTCTAAAAATTCAAAGCATTTGCCTTGATGAGAGTCGTAATTGATAGCAAAACTTTTCATCACATAATAACGTACAACACTCTTTAGGAAGCATTATGCAAATCGGACTTGTACGATTCTTACTCAAAATTGGAGTTCATACAATTGCAATCGAAATGGTTCAACCTTGAGTTGAAAAGCGGTGATGTCATGAGTTTGACTTCAAAAAACCAAACTATCAAACATGATGTTGATGTTGTTGGTGTAAAGATTGATATAAATTCAAACTATCAAACATGATATTGATGTTGTTAAAAAAGATTGATATATACATGACCACATTCATAAAACCTCTTCTCCCTATATATTCAACATACTTGAAGTCTTTGCAAGCAAGTAATCTATTGAAGACTCACTTTTGATCAACCAGTTGAAAAGACAACCAAAAGTGAAAAAGATTTTGAAAGAAAGATCGAGGCCACAGGAGAAAACATTTGCTATGATAATCAAATGAGCAATTCTTCCAAGAATACTAGAAATGATAAAGACAAAAGGAAAAATAAAAAGCAAAGTGGCAAAGCTAGCAAAAACAATGGTCAACATCAAGAGAAGCAAAACCAGACTCACCTTAGTTTTCAAGTGAATGTATGTTTTTCATCTCAAATGAAGCAAATAATGCGTTAGTAAGTTCAACTAGTGATAAAGTTTGGGTTTTATACACTAGTTCCACGCAACATGACTTTCTGAAGGGACTTCTTTGAGGAGTTTCATGAAGAAAGTTGTAGTCTAGTATAACTCGCTAATAAAACAAGCCTGCAACCTCAAAGAAAAGATTCAATTTAACTCAAGTCACCAGGGCTTTTAGATTTCATTCTCCGCAATGTCTTATACTTTCCTCAATACAAAAGAAATATGTTGTCTCTAATGCTCATTCAACAACAAGACCACTCTATTATGTTGGATGATGGAGAGGTGAAGATCACAAGAAAATGTCTTAATGCAGTTGTTCTTCCCATATTAGAAAAACGAAATTTTCTAAAACTCAGGGGTGAGCATTCAGTTCCAAGAAATTTTGCACATTTCGCTGAAAAAAGAATGCCAACAAGTTTTCTCTGGCATACAAGATTTGGGCATACTCATTATGACAACATTCACACAATGCAAAAAAAAAGTTTGTAGGTTTGCCAACACTGCCTAAAAATATTGAAAAGAGTAAAACTTACATATTGGCTAAACACAAAAGGGAACCATTTCAAATGTCAGAATAGAAAGCTGACAAAAAATTGCAGTTGGTTCACTCTAATTTATGTTCTCTGCCAATTCTTGTTGTTATTGGTCATAAGTACTTCATGTTGTTCATTGATCACTATAGTAGAATGACTTGGATATACTTTCTCAAACAAAAATTAGAAGCTTTCAAAACTTTCATGATTGAAAATAAAGCACAACCTCATATTGAGACCCTGAGAACTAACGTGGTAGTGAATTCCCATCAAACATATTTGAAGCCTATCTCAAGCAACATCTCACGGTCCCTTACACTCAACAAAATGTAGTAGAGAGGATGAACAAAACCGTGATAAACACGGTTCAAGCAATGTTGTACTTCAACGGCGTAAATTTGCATTTCTAAGCAGAAACAACTCAAACAGCAGTGTACCTCCAAAACAATTGAACATTAGCAACGCTTCAAATGAAAACTCCATATGAAGTCTAGTGTGGTCATCTTCCTTCAGTACGACATCTTCGGGCTTTCAGATACTTGCTACGCATTGATTCCCAAGGAAAAAACAAATAAGTTGGACTACAAGTGTCAAAAATGCATCATTTTAGAATATTCAAATCCTCAAAGGCATACAAACTATTGATGAAAACAACAAAAAAATTCTCATCACAAGAGATTTTGTCTTTTGTGAAACAACAAAGGACACAGCCAACATAAATCGACAATTGAATCGACTTGAAAAATATGTTAAATTTGATGTTTTCAAGGAGATTGATATGGAGGTTCGATACAGTGAAGGAGGGACATGTAATTGGAAAACAAATGAATCTCTATTGACTCATGTAATTGAAAAGGACACTCCCCGTATGGAAGAAAAGGAAACTTCATCAGAAGGTGCACATATGTCAAAAAATGAAGGAGCTTCGAATCAAGAAAATGAGGCACCAACTATTCAGCAAGCAACTCAAAATAGATGCCAAAATGGGCCACTCATACATGGAAAGATGTCAAACCTGATGCGGTTGGAAAAACAAGTACTCGAAGTGCATATACAACACTCATCAATAAAACAAGGTCCTAGAAGAAATTCAAGATAAAATAGAAAAGCTTACCTTTGATGACCCTCCGAAAGACAAAAACAATGTCATTTTTGATTCATAACCTACTTCTTTCAGACAAACTGAAAAACTTGATCTATGGAGAAAAGCAATGAAAAGTGAATATGATGCTTTGGCCAAGAATGGAACTTGGGAATTAGTTGATCCTCCAATCAACTATAAACCCATTGGTTGCAAGCGGGTCTTTAGAAACAAACACAAAGCAAATGGCTCAATTGACACACAAATCAAGGCTTGTCACAAAAGGATTTGCCCAAAAAGAAGGGTTAAACTACAATGAGACCTTCGCACCAACAACAAAATGGACTACTATTTGGGTTTTGTTAGCTCTAGCAGCACAAAACAGAGGGAAAGTTCATAAGATGGACGTGAAAGCTATTTTTCTAAATGGTGGTCTCAAAGAAACAATCTACATAAATCCAGGAAAAAGTTTTGTAGTTGACAGCCAAGAACACAAAGTGTGCAAGTTGGTAAGATCATTGTATGGATTGAAACAAACCAGAAGAACATGGTATGAAAAGCCCACTAAGCACCTATTAAACATAATTTTTAAGTGTTTTGAATTTGAAGATGCAACATTTTTTGTCAAAATAGTTGCATATGTAAATGATCCATCACAAGAAATAATGAAAGGTACACTGCAAAAATCAATGCAAAATTGATGGAAGGTTTTGAAAGGACAGATTTATATTACATTCATTACTACTTGAGTATTTAAGTAATTCAAAAACCTAAATACATTTTAATTATACAACAAAAGTATATGGTGAAACTCTAAGGAAATTGGGAATGACAAACTGTAAACCAATCAGTACGCTCATGGAACAAAATTTGAAGTTGACATTAGAAGATCCTACAGATTTTGAACATGCAACTCAATATTAACAACACATTGGAAGTCTGATTTATGTAATCGCAACTAGACCAAACATTTCTTTTGTTGTTGGTGTTCTTTCTCGATTCATGCAACAACCTAGATAAAGTCATTGGGTAGAAGCAAAGAGAGATCTTCAATATCTCAAGGGAACACAATTTTGGGTTCAAATACTCCAAGGCACAAGACTTAATTCTAGTTGGATATTCAAATTCCAAACATGTAGGCGATCTTGAAGATCGAAAGTCTACTTTAGGTTCTTAATGAATTTAGGAACAACAGTGATCTCTTGGAAGTCAAAGAAGTAGTTAGTACCAACCATTTCTTTAGCAGAAACAAAAAATATGGCAGCTTCATAAACAACAAGGGAAATAATATGGCTCAAAAGGATTCTTGTAGATTTGCAAATAACGCAAGTTTCTTCAACATCACTCATGGTTGACAACACTTCTACAATTCAAATGACAAATAATCTAATTTTTCACAACCGAACCAAGCACATCAACACAATTTCATTTGATTAGGCACTATCTGAAAGACGACAATGTAAAATTACTACATTGTCCAATTGCGGAGCGATCAGTAGATAACCAGACAAAAGCACTTGGAAAAGAGAAATTTGAAAAGTTTAGAGGCATGCTTGGTCTCACTATAACCCCTTCGAATCGGGGGGATGTAATAATATTGTACATAATGTATAATAATCCTAGGTATAGGATTGTTTTTGTCTTTTGTAGAAGGTGAATAATCACTGTAAGTGATGAAGCGAATAGTCGCTTTATGGCTTATTTAATATAATCTTTCTTCTATTTCATTTAATGAAATACAAGTTTGGTTTGCACCAAATATTTTATTATCGTAGTCCACTTACCCGACCTAGCATCTAAGCCTTAAATAAAGATGCTAAGCTAACTATAGGCTTTAGTAATAAACCTAAGTTAATGAATGTGCATATAAAATATTGCACCAACACCCCCTTAAGTGCAACTTAAGGAGGTCTAAAACAAAAAACATGAAACTTAAAATCCTCCTAAATAAGTCTCGACAACTAGCCCTAATGAAGTACCTAAGTACAAATATCAAGAAAATATAGTTTCATATTGTCCCTATGGACGCCAAACCATCTTTGCCAAAATACATAGGTGTCGAGCCGATGTAAAAGCTAAGTCAAATTAAAAACTGATGCTTTGTACGAGGCTCACTTAAAAGAAACACTGATCTCGAAAAAGAGGGTAGCAAACACCTAAGTAAGCATTGCACACCCATCCCCCCACAACGTTGAACTGGGTGGAAGATGGTGATAAAAATGGATGTCTCTCATGAGGTGATGGCGAATAACTTAAGCAAGTGACAAGTGACAACAAAGTGAAAGCAAAAAGAGAGGACATAAACGGGTCCAAAGTGGCGTGCAAATCGTCCAACTTCCTCCAAAGTGCTCCAACAATATTATAGCAGAATACAAGCCAATGTCACTAAAGAAATTTCACCAAGTGCTTCAAAAAAAGTTGGCTCCATGAAACTGCAAGGAATGTGTCAAAAAAGTCCTCAAAAAAAGAGGGCTCCATGAACACCTTGTGAAAAACTCATGATATCTACATGAGTGGTATGAATCTACCACTAGAACACTGAAATGCTAACAACCACTGGGAATACTAGATGCCACTTGCAACACGAAGTCGGTCATATTGTCAAGGAATGTGTCAAAAATACATAATAGTTCACAAATGAATGCCATCAAAATATGAGACATGTTACAATCCCCATATGGGTTCCGAAAAACAATGTGCTAATAAAATACCCATGTACAAGTGAGGATTCTAATAATTATTGTGCTAAAAACAGAAAAGCACACGTGCACACAAAGGTGCTTTTTTTCAAAAAAATAAAATCTCCTCCCTAAAAAGCAATAAGGTTCATAGAAAGAGGCTTCAGATATCTCAAAAAGAATGGGACGTGCAGAAGTGACAAATGAAACTAACCATGACTTGTCAAGATGGTGAAGAAACTTGGTGAAAAAACTCATGACAAGCCAAATGCCCTGCATGAGAGGCCCACAATCCACTACTTCGAACATGTAGAAACCGACAAGATGTTGGGGACCCCATAAGTCGTTCACCACAAGGAACATTCATCATGTGAAGGTGTCAAAAAATACAAGGAATTGAGGAATTGTCTGCATATTCAAAAATGAAAAAAGAGTACTACCTTTAAACTGTCATATGAAGAGAGAGAAAATCCTCAACAAGGTCCTAGCAGCGAGGGCATGTTAGGTACCCTATATCGAGTGAGGAAAAACTATGTATTTTCATAACCAAAACACTGCACAGTTGCATAAAACGCTAAAAAACTTACAATTTCAAAAATGGCTAAAAATAGAGTTTGTATGTAGAAGATATGGCTTGCACAAGATTGCAAGAGAGTTAGAATATTGCAAAATAAACTTTACTGTTAGGGGATTTGACCACCTATCAAATCGAGCCCCAAACTCCAATCTTCAATAACACTGAAATGCCAAAGGAGGTGAAAAGTACCGCCAAATGTATTGTAGCGGGGGTCTAGGGACATTAGCCCCCAGCAAGGTCAAGCAAAGCCCCTTGCAGGGTCCATGAAATATACCCCCAAATTGACAATTACAAATTTTCCCCTATTTACAATAAGTCCCCTTCTACAAGAAGATTGTGCATTAAAAATGTCCTCCCTTGGACAATTAAAGTGTCCATTAAAAACATTATAATAGTTTTAAGGAAATTTATTATAACAATAATAATAAGCTTCTAGCAAGAGGGTTTATAGTTTAAATAAACTTTATAATGTCAAAAAACAAACTTAAGAAAAACTTTATCATGTTAAATAACAAACTCAAAGTTTGCTTTACCCTTGGAATATTCAGTAGAATATTCTACCATCGTAGGGATAGGTCTGTCAAGTTGGCAAGGTTACAACAATGGACAACATCGACAACAAGGCCACGTGAGGTAGCAAAGGACAAAAGGCAACAGAAGGATATTGTTTACCTGACGGGTGGCAGCAAGGGCCATGAATTCACGTGTGACCTCCACGCGGACTGTCGGGTCAGAGTTGCACGGAGGCTCTACATGAGTGGCTTACAAGTGCACTAGGTAGTGGTTGGCGCTTTCATAAAAAACGGATCAGACTCACCCAATGCAAAACACACAATGAGGTCCATCCAAGGCATCGGAACGCACAGGGGCAACAGTGAATAGTAGAGCGACAATGCCGACAAGAGTACAACGATACACAAGTGATGTGGTGAGGCCATCAATTGTGACCTACCAAAAAGTGTAGGTGGTAGGTGGCTGAATGGTTGGCCCCCTTCAAACATATTTTTTTATTTACCAAATCTCCAACTCTCCAAACAACTATCTAACAACAACAGATAACTACAACCAAAGGTGTGTAATGCGTAAGCCACACAATCTGTATGGATTGTACAATTGTCCCTGAAAAACAACTGCCACCCCAAAAAAAGGTGCAAAGCCCTACGAGTTTACAGTCAATCTATACATTTTTGGCCCTTCTGAATGTAATGTTAGAAGCTAAAATGCTCCAAAATGCACCTATAAAAAGTTTCTTCTAAAACATGCTTAAAACAATCCTACTTACAAAGCTAGCCTACAATGGCTCTAGTACCATATTGCGATTTGGTCTACCCAAAATCAAATGAGAACCGAGACATACCGCACACATGAGCGAGGCGAAAATAGGAGAACTGAATGAATAACAATATATTAAATGATTATTCATATAATATAATAATGTGATACGAAGAAGGAAAAATATATATATAGCAAAGTCAACACTTGCTTCTCTTGTCCTATTGGCCACACGAATAGGCATATATTGTTGACCTATAACGGAGGCTAATGTTGGATGGCATTAGTTGCACATCCATAACTTATTCTAAGCCCGAAATAAAGATGTTATACTAGCTATAAGCTTTCGTAATAAACCTAAGTTAACTTAATGAAGGGGGATATGAAATATTGCACCAACAATCGAAATTGTACAAGGCAAATCATCTATTGGGAATGAAACTAACAGTCAAATATTAAGAACATCAATTATGCACATTTTGCCTAACAAAACGATGAAGCACAATTACATCAACATCAAAAAAAGACAACGCACTAATGACAAAAAATCAGTTCTGAAAACCTTGCACAAGTCAAACTCGACAAGTGCAATTCTGACCAAGCCATGTCTACGCAAGATGAACCCGAGCAATGCGTGTGTCTGCCCAGAATCAATTGCAGAATAGAGAGTTTGCATAGTCATTCTACATATTCAGATTTCCACAACTAGCAAACACATGTGATCATTCCTTAACCTTTTGTACTTTGCATAGTCTATTTTCATTTGTTGCATTTGGACACGTTTACTTGAGCCCATCCTATTATATAGATCTAAAATTTGTATTTTAATGGATGTATGCTTAGATCTATTTAATTGCAATTAATTTATTCCTTTACGTAAATCCATAATTAAGGTAAGCAAGAGGCAAAACAAAATGAGGGAATCAGATCCAAACTTATGGGGTTCTACTCCATAGTTGCAAAAGCTTGACATACGGATCCATAGTCAAGTTTCCAATGCTTCTACATTTAAAAGAAATCGATACACGTTATTTTGATCCATACTAACAAAGGAGCTAAAACATTATCAGAGGTATTTATCCACAACAATTGAAGATTGCTTTAAATTTCTATTACTAAAGAAGATGAGAGTCCTCGCTATGAAGAACTAATCTTTGAATAAGATCAGGAAACATTTTTAATGATGTTGATCTTAAAAAGAATTAGATGAAGATGCTAGCACAAGTTTTGATTTTGAAGCAAGTTTTGATGTCGCAGATGTTTAAAAGGGATCATTTCAATTCCATGTTTAGCCTATAGAATAGACTATAGATATTTTGCTATCATTCAACAATATTGAAGATTGAAACTCTTATGAATTTGTTAAGTTTGCATATCTTTAAAAATTATGCTCATGAATCGTTATGTATTTGTGTGTGGATGTGTGGATTTGTATTTGTGGGTGGTTATACCAGGCCAAATTTTCTAAACTTATTCAAGAATTTTGATTTTTTAGCCTCCTAGACAAATCTGTATTTCCAAACTTGATAACTATGATTGAAACATATAGCTATGGTTAAATGCATAGTTTTTATCCTCCTAAACAGAAAATAAATTCCAAACTTGTTAACTATGATCGAAACGAATAACTGTGGTTTCATGCACAACACTACTTTAAAAATTATGCAAAGACCAGTGCGTTGTTGGGTTAGGAAGTGTCCCTGTGTGGATGAAGGCAGAAGGTTAGGAGAAGATGGATCAGAAGGCAAACAATTCAATCACACTATGTCTTTTAGATTCAATGTTGTTGAATGTCTCTTAAAGAAAAACGGAGAAGTTACTTTGGGATAAGTTAGGGACCATGTACCAGAAAAAGTCTATTGTGAACAAACTTTTTCTTCAAAATAAATTGTACTCCCTAATGATGAATGACAGTGACTATGATAGAGCATTTAAATGTGTTTAACACTAACGTAATTCAGTTGCTTTTAGTTGAGATTAAAATAAAAGAAGAAGATAAGTGTATTACTCTATCACGTTCTTTGCTTGATTCATGGGATAAGCTTGTAATGGCCATAAGTAGCTTCAACTACATTAAAGCCATAGGATATAGTCACAATTTTGTTATCAAAGGAAATGAGACAAAAATCCATGGAGGATTATCAAACAAAGGATGCCTTGTTTGTGAAAGGTCATTCACAAGAAAAAATTAAATAAAAAAAAAGGGGACATGCAATGAAAGTCTAGAGGTATCTAAGACTCCAGGAAAAAATAAAAGGAAATACTAAAGCTATGGTAAAACTAGGAATTTTAAGAAGGGTTGAAAATCTAAAAAGGTTAAAAAGGTGCATAAACCAAAGGATGCCCCAAAAAATATCTTCATGAGCAGCTTGGACATCATGGGGATATCAACTACACATGATGACTCCCATAGATCATAATCCTAGGCCTTCAAAGTTTTGGGTCCTAGATAAGCCCCCATAGATCTGCAAATGAATGCTTTTCCTTTAGGAACTAGAGACGGTTTTCAGCTTCTTTCAAAGGAAAATGAACACCCACTGGGGAGTCCATTTTGACAAAGATTCATTTTCTTTTTTGGTTGGAAACAATGGCTTGATTGCAAGAACTTAAACGAAATCATCCCTTGAGGAAATGGGTGAATCATTTGAGGTATCTTTTTTGAAGGAGTTGGGTTGAGGGAGGATGAAAACAATGGCATCCCCAAGTGGAAATTTAAAATAAGAAATTCAGATCAGACAATGATATGAAATATTCTTGGTGGGAGGGAGAGAATGGAGTGGGGAAGATCATAAAGATCCAGAGATTCAGAGCTTGTTTTTCACTCTACAGCACATGACACTGAATAATAATCAGAATGATCACAAGAAGATAAATTTGATTAACATCAGGAACATACTTCCAAATCCAAAAGTAAATGTACCAAAAAACCAGGTACACTTGAAAGATGATTGAGTGGACTAAACTAGTGGATTGCTAATCCATTGTACAAACTCTATAACGAGGATTTGAATACCTCTCTTCGTTCAGTTAATTGAGATGAATCCTCAAAACCTATAGAAAATAGGTCTTTGTACATATAAGACCTACTTCTAACCCACAGACTTCTTTTATCATTGTTCTTTGTGCCTAAGAATGCATCCTCGATTATTCAATAGAAATCCAGAGAGAGAAAAATATCACAATGGTGTAAACGAACATCTTTAGAGTAATCCATCATGGCTTCAACGGCCTCAAGGAGTTTATAATTTTAATACATTTCTTGGTGCCATATTTGTGTTTGCTGGTTTCCCAATTCTGAATTTAATGGCTCGTAAATTAGGAAATGTTTTCAAGTAAGAGTTCACAAAGCATTACAAAAGATAAAGGGTGTTAAATTAGTAAATGTTTTCAAGTAAGAGTTCACAAAGCATTACAAAAGACAAAGGGTGTTGGCAAGGGTTTCGGCACATAAATGGGATGCACATAGGTTTATAACCATAGTGATTTTAATCAGAGACAACGCAAGAAGTCGAAGACCAAACACCAAAATATTATACAATATTCATATTCAATTACTCTCATTCAAATTCTTCAAATGACTGCATACGAGATATTCCAAAGCACTTATATAGGAAGTGCATGAGCTAAATATGGGGATCCCGAGATCCCTATAAACACTCAACAAACAACCTCCAAACTATATAAAATATCTACCCATATGTTATTGTTGTTATTCACAACAATAACATACCACACAAAAACCTATTTACGTAAAATTGTTTTAACTAACAATATTTACGTTATTACAAACTTAATAATGTGAACACACTAACATTCACCCCCTTGTGAACATTACTAATCCATAGTCTACACCCCCTTAATGTAAACATGGGGAAAACATTTATCCCATATCTGCCCCTGTACTCATGACTCAGTGATTTTCACAGGACAATCACAAACCTAACTGATGGTTTTACATGACTTACCATCAACTAAAATGGAATAGTTTTCAAGTGGATTACCAACAACCATAAAAAATGGTTTTACAAATGGCTTACCACAAACCACATCACGATGTGCAGTACAATTACTTTCTTCACTATCGCATATTCAAATAAGTTACAGAGGAATTTTTAGTTCACTTATTACAAATGTGAATAAGTATACATCATTTGTTCTTAATCACACAAAAATGAAATCAAACACACAACTGAAAAGGAAATGCGCCACTGAAGCAAAAGTGGCCCCGTCGCTAGTGGCTAATGAGAGGCTCTAAAACCTCCATCCTCTGTTACCTCCGACCTCCAATCTCAGAAGCTACTTACTCAACTGATAAAGTCAACATGTGTTCCAATGGTTCTGGCAGGTTTTGTATTAGTTGTTTCCATAGAAATTAAAACGCCCTTCCAATTCAGATGTCGTGTACAAGCGATAATGCGTCCATGAGGTAATTGTTTTTTATTTTTATAAATTTGACGATGACTCCATATGACCTAAAAAACCTTATAAAATTAGACTCCTGACAACATGACTCAAAATACTTTATAGACGGAAAAACAACTTTTAAATTTTGACTCATTTTTAAACATTTACAGACATACTTTTGACAAATTTGAAAAATGACTCTAAACACAAACACTTATGTCTATAAAGTTTATAATAGACCCAAAACTTATACAACCATACTCCTCTAAATAAACAAACTTGAACTAAATAATAATAATGGACTTGACTCACTTTATTACAAATATCAAAGAATAAAAAACTATTAAACATAGATTTAGCTATTCAACTCAACTATACCTAAGCAATTGACAAAAGCTCAAACTAAAACTAAAGACCAAGAATAATCTAAACACTAATAAAACCACATCTTTTACAACCGGACCTGGTAGTGTATGCAATGGCATGCAGCAACTCATGGCGAATTTGGAAATGCATAGACTTCAAATGAAATAAATGCACACCAGTACATCGAACTAGATATGGTGGATGAGAAATGGCGCACTTGGAAGACAGCTTGCATGAACTGGGACGACGGTACGAGTGAAGACCATTAAGTTGACTCGACAAGTTGAAAGGCAAGGTGGAGAGAATCATTACAATGTGGCGAGTTGAGGCAAGTGTAATGCAGATTGGAATGAGTTAATTCCAATGCAAGCTGAGTAGAATTGAATGCAATGTAAATCAAGCCAAATGCAAAGTGGAAAGTACAGCAAATGGAAGCTGCAACCTGATGTAGCTCTATTGACGGTGTCGAGTTTGGATTCTTAGTGCCCTTTACAATCAAACTTCCAGGTCTGTAGATACACACACAGTGGAAATGGTAGAATGCATGGAGAATAGACAAATCAAACAAAAAATCATGGTCTATAAATTTGTAGACGATCTGAGCTCAGCAAAAATTATACGCTCGTGCCGTAATCAACATTGATGATACAATAACTGCTTTTATTTTCTTTTGAATGAGATGTTTTGATAAGAATTGTGTGCTCTAATAACCTAAAAAAAATGCGCAGCGGAGTAGATTCTCTTGCCGTGAGATTTGTACAAGTTGCAACCTCAAATTATATAAATGTTCCTCTGGACGCTTCCCTCAATAGCATCCAAACTGCAAAAGCTATAACAAATAAATTCTAAAGAAGCCAACTCATATCTCTGAGGCAACTATACAAGTTATGGTGTTGCCCCATTAGCATTTTTTATTCCTTCATCACAGAGATCGAGCACCGCTCTGATAACAGATATTAATTTTAATCAGAGACAAAGCAAGAAACTGAAGACAAAACACTAGAATATTACAGAATATTCATATTCAATTACTCTCATTCAAATTCTTCAACTGACTACATACGAAATATTACAAAGCACTTATATAGGAAGTGCATGAGCTAAATATGGGGATCCCGAGATCCCTATAAACACTCAACAAACAACCTCCAAACTATATAAAATATCTACCCGTATATTATTGTTGTTATTCACAACAATAACATACCACACAAAAACCTATTTACGTAATATTGTTTTAACTAAAAATATTTATGTTATTACAAACTTAATAATGTGAACACACCCTAACAAACCATACCAAAATTTCAAACAAAATGAACTCTCAACCTAGGTACATATGGCTTACATTTATGACCATTATATTAACTCATCTAACATTTATAAATTATAAATCCAAACGATAACAATGGACTTCCCTTGTAAAACTTTAAGAGATGATAAATATTCAGTCGAATAAAACCACTTTTTGTTTGACCTCATGAAACGAATACTTATAGCAGTCTTGAAAAGCATGGGAAGCTTGCTAGATGTATAGCTAAATAAACCAAACAGTGAAGAGTAATGACATCAAGACGTGCAGATATATGTTAAAAAACAAACAAGGAAATGTCTGCATACTAATATTGGGACATGTTGGGAACATACCTCATCTACTGCCTGCTGAAAAAAATCAGATGCCTTCTTGAAGTAAATTTTTGCAACCTCGTGTTCCGGAGTAAGAAATGCATGGGAAGTATGGGCATTTCCTAGGCACCAAAGCGTATCATGTTTCTTTGGATTAACTTTCAGGGCCTCTTCAAGTTTTGACACAGCATCTTCGAAATCAGGAGGCAAAGGTCAGTGAACTTTTATACTGGTCTTCATGAAAATAAGATGCAAAAACATAAATAAATATAGCTCGACTTTTCCGGATAAGTAAATATCTTTCTAACAAAGACTGCAATATAAGTACCTGAGCAACATTATGTCAAATACTTAATCCAATCACGTAGTTACAGTATATAGTGTTGCATCAGAATAACATTCAATGTCTCTTCAAGTCTTGACACCACAATGTACAGGCATTATTATTTTACAAACAAAAATCATTAAACTTTTCGTCTTGTATTTAATAATAGAAAGATGTTAACAAACAATAAATTTAAATATATGCCTTTTGTCAATAGGGCAGCTTTTTGTAAGATCCTAATAACTTTTGTAATGAACGGTTACTAAAATATCCTAGCCATCTTGGAGGGAGAATTCCTGATTCTTATACATATAGCATTATCTTTTCCGTCATTTCTTCTGTAATCCCAGTTCAGCCATGTCCTCTGTATACGTGTCAGGTTCTTCGTTAAACAAATATCCAAACTCCTAGTTCAGCATTGTCCTCTGTATGCTTTTCAGGTTCTTTGTTAAACAATAACTGAGTCAGTTGCTATACTAAACTCAAAGGATCCACGAGCTCATATACTGCCAGCTATTTTCTAGGCCTTGCATCTTAACAACTACCAACAATAATCATATGAAAAGGAGGATCCACAACCTCAAAGGATATGTTAAAGAAATTTAGAGGCGTTAAAAGTTTACCAAGGCTACATAAGCATGCATGTGCAAGGATACACACACTGCAGTATGCAAAGTGCAAGCATATGCAAGTTAGGCTCCCTCGCACATGCAAGGATATGCATAGTATGGTACATTGGGTGCAAAGGGTATAGAAGGCAAGTTTACCAAGGTCACATGAGCTTGCAGATTCAAAAATGCACATGGTGTGGTACGCAAGATTCAAGGATATTAAAAGTACACTCCCACACAGATACAAAGACATGCACAGTATGGCATGCAGAGTACAGGGGTATGCAAGATGTGCAACCTTAAAAAATGGGTATTCCATAACATGAAAACTGAAAATATTAAACTTGAAGGTTGAAACTTGAAACATAAGATCATCTTGAACGATAGTAAAGTTGAGGTCAAATATATTACATGTCATATTAATATGATATATCTTTCATGCACCAAGAAATGTCAGAAGCCAAATATCACACTGCTATCTAGGGATAATGTGTGCATATACTTGGCTGTGCATTTTATTTCAAACAATAAGTAAACCATTTCCAAAGTTGAAATGAATTTAATACCATATGACGATGGCCAAAACAGATGACAAAAGACCTTTTACAAATCATAAGATAGACTAAGGTTGTACAGCCTCATCTTAAACAAGAACCCACTTAAGAATAATAGTTAGCAACACATAAAAACAACTCAAGATAGAAGTAGAGTGTTAAAAATAAAAATACTAGTTAGCACCAGCCCTAAGTAACTGCTTTCAATGAATTTCATTGAAACAATTCAAAATTTGCCGAAATTCAAAGGACCATAACATATTCGTTTAGATTTGTGATTAAATTCGTACAGATTAATTTGCAAACTCCAAAAACGAATATACCAAAAAAATCGTGATAAAATTCATGTGAATTTCTGACATTCGTAATTTAGGCTTTGTGCATTAGTTTTATTTCATTCCCGACCAGCAATCAGTCTGCAACCTAAATCACTGCTCACTGGCAACTGCGAACTTCTCATTCATAGTTAATCGCGATGCCCCGCTGACTACTCACGCAGACACTATGACTGACAGCGTGCACTGTGAAGTTGGGTAGCCTGTGCATAAGTGTCATTGTGTCAGGTCGTAGGAAGCTGCTAACTGCTAAACTTTCGGTGATTTAAAAGTTGTCCAAGAAATCTGCCCTTATCTACAACTGTTGATCACACTTCCACCCGATTCGGTCCCTGCCATAAAATTTCTGGTACCACTAGCGTTACATTTTCCCCTATTACCTGATGTCATTGGCTGTAAATTTTCCCGTAAATTTTTTGGTGTCATTGGCCATAAATTTTCTAGTTTCATTTTTGTATCCCTCGTTATTATTGGGCATTAATATTTTGAAATTTATTAAGATTTTCACGACGTACCCATTCAATATCCGCATCCAATGAGAATATAATGTATTTATATTTATATTTATATTTTATGGTTTATTAAATATTAATATAATATAATATAGTATATTTATAGTTCATAAAATATTAATATGATATAATATATTTATAGTTATTTTAATAGTTCATAATATAAAATAATAATACAGTTTATAAATATATTATATATAATATAATATATGTTACAGTTATATTTTATAATTTATAATATATATAAATTTAATAGTTTTAAATTTATTATTTATATATTTTTTTAAATTATATAGATTTAAAATATATTAAATGCATATATTTTTTCGGTCGAATTTAATCATGAATTTTTATAGTTGAGTTTTTTTTTAGCAACGATTTTTTTAAAAGCTTTATGCTCCATGAATTTGAACACGAGTTCGAATGTGGGGACTTAGAGCACCGCATATAAATAACTCAATAAAGAAGTCAAGTGTTGAAATTACACAAAACATTTTCATTAAAAGATACCATAAGCTAAAAGGCAATCGCAAAAGAAACTCCCATGCAAAATGTAACGAGTTTTAAATGATTTTTGTCGTTCTGATCATTGCGAGAGCATAGTTATCAAATCCGACCAGATCCAAATATTTTCGCCGACACAGATAAGTTTGTCCGGGTCAGCCCTATTTTTTTTTATTTTTTAGGTTTTCTGCAAAAAAAGGGCTCGAAAACCATAAATATCATATAATATTAACCTTTTACATTTATTTTATTAACATTTTTCATTGTATTTGTCAATTTTGCATATTTATAAAACTATGTAAAAATTCTAGATTGGATTTTTCAAAAAAAATTCAAGAAATCCAGATTTCAGATTTTTTTGCCCTCTCAAACGAATCCGGATTTTCGAACTTGATAACTATGAGAGAGAGAGAGAGAGAGAGAGGGAGAGAGACCTTTGACCATTTTCACACACTCTCCACCTTGCTGAAATTGAGATAGCTCCAAAAGTGCTCCTCCCCATCTTGTGAGATTCTGAAAACCAATGTTGAGCTAATATCAGCAATTCTGCAAGAACACACTAAAAATGGAATGGTACAAAACTTCAAAAAATTGCGTTCTGATTAGAGATCAGACATATTTTATTTAAGATAAAAACCATAATTAGTAGCTTATTTAATATTAACATACTTATAGAAATAACAACAAATTAATGGATCCTCTCATGTTTCATATTCTTGTTAAATTTTAAGAAAACAACAAAAAGAAAAATGTCTTGTGCAAGCTTCATTTGTATGAAATATAGGAATCATTAAAAAGTAATGTAGTTAAAACCTTCGATGATAAGCATTCAAATTAAATGTAATAGTAAGTTTTAGAAGAGTTGTTGCAAACAATAGATTGATTCTTATTATGAATTATAACAGTTTCTACTGTTTTTAGAACCCATAAGGTAAATTAATTTTTCAAATAATTTGTTAAGGCAGAGTTGTGCATTACAGAGTAAAGAACATTAAAGATATGAAAATCATGGAAGTTCATTTTGAATAACATCAAATTTTGATTTACTTGTATCTCTTAGTCAAAAGGAACATCTTGAGATGGGAAGGAAACAGCTACAATTATATGCTTCTTCAATCTACTTCGATAGCTCCCATCTTCCTTGAGCAAAAATTTTGAACAAAAGAAAGGATTCTAAAGCTAAGTGTTGGAGATCAACCTTATTTGGGTTCACTATAGGCTCTTTAAGCTTATTTTAAGTCTCTTTTAGGTGTGCATTTATTATTATAATGTACTTTATCACGGATTTATGAGGTGTCTCTCACCTCTCTTGTCCACTTGTAAGATTTAGGAGTTACTTGCACAAGTAACTCCTTCCCCTCATGTCATACATTGCCCTCCGCTTCTTGGGAATATGACATTTAGCACACACTAAGAAAGCCTTGTAAGGTCATGATGGGATTCTTTCAACTCCCCCATCCTCTCTATTGCTCTATTTAAAGAGCCCTCTCCTCCTCTCTTTTACATCAATCTTGCTCTTGCAATCTTGTAATGCCTCTTTTGGCTTGAGGCCACTCTTCTCTCTTTCTCTTTGTTTATACTTGCTATTGTACTTGGAAACCAATTGTTTATAATCCTTCTAAAAGATTGTGGGAGTTTTCTTGTTTGACGGTTTCCCCACTTGCCAACTTTCGTCTCTCATTATGTGGCTTGATTCACTCTCAAGGTAATATTGCTTCATTTTGCATTCATTTGATCTATGCTTTCAATGCTTTTATACGATCTTGGAATAATTCATAATATGGTATTAGAGCTAGTTGTCTTTTAATGTTAAACATTGTGTGTGCAAGTTTTTCATGGAGAAATTCAGTTCTTTTTGGCAAGGTTTACACCCTTGCAAACGATTTTTACAGTGTCCCTCACCATTCCTCTTATGTTTTTTTTCTTTGCAATCTAACTTGCATGTTACTCACACACAGATTTTCTTTCATAGTGCTATTCATCTTTCATAGTGTTATTGTTGTTTTTTTCCATCTATTTTTTTACTTAGAACCCGTCTAAAACAAGGGCCATTTCTTTTTATTGGCAACCTGATTTTCTATAATTTCTCTAGATTTTCTTAATCTACCATCTAAGATCACAATGTTAAAATTTCAGAAAAACCCAAAACACCGTTTTTTAGCAATCGTCGAAAACACCTGTTGGTTTTTTTTTTCAAAAAAAAGAGTGGTATAAAAAAAAAAAATCGTTTTCAATGCTAATTTCAAATCCCAAACATAAAAAGTCTTTTATTTGTCTTTATATTATCAAAGGAAATCTCTTTGGAATATTCTAAAGTAGGACAAGTTATTTTTTTCCGGTATATAAAAAAGAAGATATGCTTTAATTCAAAATCAAAGCTTTTCTTTTTTTCAAATCAAGTTGTTAATTAACTTATGGCTTTTTAGCATTCAATAAGTTTGTTTTTTAATGCTTTAATAAATTGGTCATTTGTGCATTAAAACTTTTCCTCAACGATATAGTTGTATTTCAAACTTTTTTACGAACCTTTCTTATCTATTTAAAACAAGTTCTTAGTATAAGTTTGGGTATTTTCTAACCACTATTGACAAATTATGTGGTTTGACAAATATAAAGATGCCTTCATTATCAATCTTAAGCACCAAATTTTGGAAAAGGACAATGAAATTGTTGCTTTACAAAGTCAACTTGAATGTAAAAACCAAACCATTCTTATTTTGCAAAACTCGCACAAAGAAAAATTAAGCGAAATTCAAATATTAATTGATTCTTTAACCATAACATACATCTTTTGAAAATGTGCAAACATGTAATGTTGTTTTTTCGTCTCCTAATGAGTGTATTGTTTCACAACAATTTATTTATAAAAACTTGGCTTAAAAATTATGCAATCTATGAGTTATTCGGGCGATGGTCTTAATAAGTGTGAAAACAGTATTGTTGAACCCCTTTTGCTTCAATCTAACGCAAATTGTAAATATCTTGCTTTGAATACTCCCACTGCTTCTAATGCAAATTTGAAATCTCATTGTCCAAAAGGGCTTTGCACACTAGTGCTCTAAATTTTCATACGACTTTTTTTCATTATAATGATTGTAATGCTCATTTTTTGGTTTAAAATGATAAAACTTGTGAGCATTATGAAAAACACGAACATTGTATCTCTAAATATTAGAAATTGCATCCATGCAAATCTTGTGGTAAATCCGCTCATGACACTTTGCATTGTTGAAAATTGATTAAAACGCGTCCTTCTAAGATAAGAACGATTTCGATTCGCAAAATTAATGGATTTTTTAGAGACTTCGATGTGTCTTCATGTGATACTTCTTATATTGCTTCACAACAAATGCATTTTGCTAACGACACATTCTTTGTCTCGAATTTGATAAATTCAAACTTTTTATGCATTCCTTGTTTTCTTATTGCAAAGAAATCACGTTTTGCTAAAACTCCTTTTGACTAACTTCTTTTTGTGCAAGATTTCGCACTTTGTGATTGAAGTTGTCTTTAGCTCAATTTGCCTTTATTAGATCTACTTTTAGTACATTATTTGTACGTAGATCATTTTTTTGGCATATTGGTTACTTAACTGAAAATATTGGTGTTAACTTGTCTCTCCTTGTTAATCTTTGTTCCATTGCGGATTGACCACCTTTTCTGAAGAGGCTTCTTGGAAATTCTTGATAATCACACATTCATCCTTGCGACTTTTGGCAATACCTTCTCTTTTTCTTTCTTTCTCACACTATTGTAATTCCTCTTTAAGGAAGTTCCTATTAGCAGAAAGTATTATGTAATTTCAACTCCCTTCATTGTTTATAAAAGGTTTTCTCCATTTTTGTAATCCCAAATTAAGCTTAAGAGTGTTGGAGATTAACCTTATTTGGGTTCACTACAAGCTCTTTAAACTTATCCGAAGTCTCTTTTAGATGTGCATTTATTAATATTATAAATGTACTTTATCTCGGCTTTATGAGATGTCTCTCACCTCTCTTGTCCACTTGTAGGATTTGGGAGTTACTTGCACAAGTAACTCCTTCCCCCACATGTCACACAGTTCCCTCCACTTTCTTGGGAATAGAACATTTGGCACACACTAAGGAGACCTTGTAAAGTCATGATGGGATTCTTGTAACTCCATCCTTCATCATGCTCTATTTAAAGAGCCCTCTCCTCTCTTCTACATCAATCTTGTTCTTGCAATCTTGTGATACCTCTTTTGGCTTGAAGCCACTCTTCTCTCTTTCTCTTTGCTTCTGCTTACTATTGTACTTAAATATCAATTGTTTACAAGCTTTCTAATATATTGTGGGATTTCTCTTTATTTGACAGTTTTCCCCACTTGTCAACTCTTGTCTCTCATTTTGTGGCTTGATTCACTCTCAAGGTAATATTGCTTCATTTTGCATTCATTTATGCTTTCAATGTCTTCAGTAAAAATTCTACCCAAGACTCCTTTCTGAAGCTAAGTTTATTTTTTTGGATGGATTTTCAATGAAAAAATCGACCCAAGACTAGTAAAAAGTGGTTTCGCTAGCCCTTCTCACTGCATTATTTGTGTGGAAGAAACTCGATTAGATGACCATATATTATGAACCTTTATTTTAATTGTTATGTGCTTTCACAACACGCCCCATTTTTAAGCTAAAAATAGGGATCCTCTTCCTTTTGAGCTACCTTTTGGTGATATATCTCATGATTATGTTTTCATAGAAAATTGGCTTAATATTTGCAATGCTTCTTGGCCAAATCTTCAATAATCATGATGTTCTTCGCAATCTATCGCTCCTCTGTTTTAGATCATTTCTATCGCATTTGCCATTGACTTTATTTTATGAATACCTGGGCTTATATCTTAAGTTTATGTGAATGACTGGTTTCAATTCCTATATTAAATGACTACTCGCATAACATTTGCTTGGCAAAACTTGTTTTTTCAAAAATATTTAGTAGATTTTCTTGTTTTCTCACAGGTTTTCAAAGATTTCCAAAGCCCACTCGATTCTTCCACGTGTCCAAATCTCGTCGACGCACGACTTCAAAGCCAAATCTTTTGAAAAAACGACTAAGTCCTTTTAAAGCACCGAGACTTGGAGATCGCACCATGCAACACGATCCCAATGACCCGACCCGGCAAAGAGTTGAAGGCATTAACAAAGGCTCAAAACCTCATAACCTCGGGGGCATTAAGGCATTAACCCGAAAGCCCAAAAGTTGATCGACATTGGCAAAGTCTCGTGGCCCCAAGAAGACACCACATGGCACCCTCTCGAAAGCCCAGGAACCCAGAGCAATTACAACATTAACTCGAGAGCTCGGGGCATTGGTTGCATTAATTCAAAACATTAATAGCTCAGGAAGCGAGAAGAAGCCATGTAGCCACAACAATGACAAATGCAGACAACAGAGTAAAACCCGGGGACGATGACACACTGCCAAGTGCCAAGTGCCAAGTGCCAAGTGGCAAAGTAGGACCCGACAGGCAAAACCAATAGCCTAGCGAAGGAAAAGGAAAGCGAAGCCGAAAAAGAGCCATGTGGCAACGATGGCATCACAAAAGCAACGAAACTAAGATTGACGATCCATCTGACCATTAAAGCCATCAAATCCGTGAATGGGTTGTGCATTCAATTTGAGGGTCGAAGATCAAGTTGCCAAGGTTTGTATAAGACAAAGAAAAGCTAAAAGACAAAAGTTCTACCTTTAACAGACATAGACTCTAACTACAAGGCATGGCTCAACTGCCAAATCTATCAAAATCTCAACTACATCTTTCAATCATCATTGATGTTTGTAACCGCCCCGTTAGTGGGCTGAGTTGGAAGACGAGGCCATGAACTGATCAAATTGTCTATATAAACGAGCTAGATTGCCATTTTAAGTGGTCCAGACTTTTGAAGTTGAAGCGTTGTTGGGATTGGGCCAGGATTGCAACTGCCTTCCCTTGGTGTTTTCACCTTGACTGTGAATCTACAAGTGGTCAACATTTTGGCATCGAATCACTACTGAAATTGGCCTGGATTACACCAACCTTTCTCCCACACCTTCAGCGTTAATTGCTTGCCATGGGGTATTGATTGTAACATAATGCTTTTAGAATGTTGAATATAGATTTTGTTATGTTTTGTTTGTTTAGTGTCTAGTCTTTTGATTTAACTAGTTAATTGGTGCTAAGACTATTAATGTGTTTATTTACAGATGATTGTCTTAGTTATGTTATGCCATAACTATCATAAATAATCTTTTGGATTTTTTCATGCTTTATTTTAGACTTCTTGCAATCATCGTGTGCAGCACTTGTAGAGTGCAAGAGAGGCTATATTTAGAATTGATTCAATAAATCAATGGCTTTCATGATTGTCCTTAGAAACTTGCCTACTGAGTGGCTATAAGTTTGTGCAATTGCTAGACCAGGCACACAGTGGTTTAACTATGGTCAAGTATGCTTTTCAGTTCTATAGTACTAAGAAGCTCATTTAGAACAAAGATAACCTCTCTTTTCTACCTACCCTCTCTCATTTTTACTTTTTTTGGATGATGTCCTACCCTAGTTTAGGTTGTGATAGGAATTGCAGTGAAGTAGATTATGATTGTTTTATCAGTTCAATCGAGTAGATAACAGAGTATAGACAAATAATAAACAAGCAAATGAACATGAATGTTCATATCAATTGAACCTCTAGTGGTAGCAATTGTTGCTCTCAGAGTAAATTTGGTTAAACTACTTGATCAATAGGTTTCACCAGCATCAATCCGAAAATTAAGGAGGGGGCATTTCGTCCCATTATTGTTGCCTCCCTTTGTCCTCTCAAAACGGTTAATCCAATAGTCATTTTTTGGGCGGGTTAGTTGAATCGACCAACATTTCTGACGCTAGGAGGGCATAGTGTTTTCATTGATTTAATATTGCTAACCATTCTTGTTTGTTAGTTGTCTTTTTATTGTTGTCTATTTGAAAGCAACCTAGACCCCACTACAAGGATCATAAGGTCCTAATTTAGGTTCTTGTCCCTTCTTGTTTCACTTGTTGAGGCATAGGAGGAACAAAACCATGAGAGATAGGCATGTTATACATATGTTTCCATTTTTTAACATGTCCTTGATTCTCTGAACTTCGTGGCTATCACCATGTCTGTGCTTGGTGAACCAACCATAAATGTCCCAGGTATTCAGCATGACTTTCCAGATGGGGATCACTTTATATTTCTTCCTAGATTTTAGAATGAATGCATAAGGATTGTTGAGGAACATCTTGTTACTTATAAGTCTTCTATGCATGTTTTAAATGTCAAATTTGAAGATGTTGCATGCAGAGTATTTCCTTTTACTTTAGAGGAAGAAACATATGATTGGTTTTCCTGTTACTTATAAGTCTTCTATTACCAATTGGAATGACTTTGAAAATCTATTTTTTATTTAGTTTGGTCAAATGATTGGTGATCACATTCTATTATAAGAATTTATTCTAATTAGAAAAGAATCTCATCAGCTAATTAGGGACTTTGACTTCAGGTTTCAAAAGAGTCCTAACAAAGTCCATGTTAGTCTTATTAGACTTCCTGAAGTAGTAGTTTTAGATCTTTATTTGCATGCTTTAGACCCCCTGATTGCCACATTTGTAATGATGTCTACAGCAAATACTTTGGCCTTGGCTTTCGCAGAAGCCATTCAGTAGATGATCAGTTGCCTTGCCTCTATCCAAGGCAAATAAAAGAGTTGTTCGCCTTCCAAAAGACTGCAATAGAAGATCAAAAAACCGCTATCTACCACAATCCACACAAAAACCTCTCAATTTCACCCACCTGCTCATCGAGCTTATTCTCTAAATAATTTTGAAATGCTTATAGAAGAAGATGACAGTTCTGATGATGATGAAGTCATTCAAATTTCAGATTTAGAAGAATGCATTCAGCAGGCACTTGAAGAAGAGAAGGAAGATGTTCATGCAATTGATGGTTCTTGTCCCAAAGCGTTGGTATGCCTTGAACCTCTTGCTCAAACGTTTACAACTACTGGGCTCCAGGTAATTGAACCTCTTACATGGATTTGGCAAAACTTTGAGGTAAATGCTTCCAATGTTTAACCTTTGATTTTGGAACTAAGGTGGTGATTGTTTTGAACATATGCTTAATGTTTGCCTCGGCTTCATAGGGAAGAAACTTAAAGATTGGTTCAGTGAATACAAGGACATCTTTGCCTTCCTAAGGACACTGACCAGAAAAACCTTGTTGCTACCAACAAGTGGAAGTCATGTTGCACTGGGTTTCCATGCCCATCATTCCAATCTTGTTGAGCTTTTTTTTAAATTAGTGTACATAATTTCTTGTTTTCTGCATTTGTTTTCTTAGTTAGATTTCCCTGCTTTCTGTCTTGTTTTCTTATAGTAGTTTCCTTGTTTTCCATGTGTACGTATGTTTTCTGCTTTTTCTGTTTTGTTTCAGCATTTTGGCATGTTCCTCATCCTTGGCATCCTATTGCAACAAAGAACCTTGCCCTGAAAACAAAAGCATTGAGCAGAAGGAAGAACCCTATGGATTTCTAGTTCCGTGTGTTAGTGCGTTAAGGAACGTCAAATGGTGGATGTATAATTAAGATAGTTGTTTGAGCCTTTAAAGTTAGAAAGTGAAAAGTCACGTTTGAACAATGGCAGAAGTTGCTTCAGTTTTCTTTTGTGCATTTTCTGAACTTTGAAGGCCTATGATTCTAAACAAAACATGTGGATTTTAAAAAGGTTTTTTTCTTGTCTAAAGCTATCAATTGCACTTAATTAAACATCTTAAGCGAAAAAAAATACTGAGCTAGTTTAGACTTGTCTTGGTAATCTGAATTTTTCAAGTCTATCATTTTACCCATGGCTTAGTCCCCAACCCTCAATAGACTGAACATACAAAGCTTTTTATAAGAAAATTTTGAAAGAAACGTAATAAAATATATAAAAATTTAAAGTCTTCATCGAAAAGGTGATTCAGGCAACCTCCATCATAGGCCTTCCGACCTTGTTGGTAGTGGAGCAAGGCCTAGAGTGGGACCAAAGATATCTCTGTCAGAGCCATAGACACCTGGTTGGCAGCAAAGCAATGCCCATCCCAGTTCCCCCAAGCCAAATTGTCAAATCTTTTCCCTCTCAGAAGTTTTGATTGTCTAAGCAAGTTTGAATTACTTTACGTGAATTCCAAAACCATAAAGAAATGTATCACTTTCACACTGATGGCCTTTAATAGAATTGAAACTTAGTATGCCATAGGTTGACGCAGACTTCAGTGCCTTCATCTTTTTGATTTTGTCTGAAGAGAATTGTTTGTAGTATACACTTGTGTTCAGGTATGAAGATTTACAGTCTAACTTTTGGAGTGTTTTAACCAATTTTTTTGAATTTTCAATGATTAACAACATTCTCCACTCGAAAGTCGTAATTTGTTGTGTTCTTGCACAACACACCCCATTTTCAAGTTGAAAACAAGGACCCTCTTTCTTTTGAGCTAATTTTTAACGATATATCTCAGGATTATGTTTTTCATAGAAAATTGACTTAATATTTGCAATGTTTCTTAGCCAAATCTTAAATTATCATGATGTTCTTCGTAGTCTATCACTCCTTTGTTTTAGATCGTTTCTATCGCATTTGCCATAGACTTTATCTTATGAATACCTAGGCTTGAATCTTAAGTTTATGTGAATGATTGGGGTTTCAATTACCATATTGAATCGTTGCTTCTTGTATAAAATTTGCTTGGCAAAACTTGTTTTTTCGAAAATCTTTACTTAGTCAATTTTCTTGTTTTCTCACAGGTTTTCAAAGATTCCCGAAGCCCCCCCGAATTCTTCCACGCATCCAAATCACGTCGATGCACGGCTTCGAAGCCAAATCTTTTGAAGTCCTTTTAAAGCCTCGAGGCCCCAGGATAGTGCCACAAGACCTCGATATCGCACCATGCGGCATGATCCCGATGACCCAGCCCAACAGAGAGTTGAAGGCATTAACTAGCAAGTAATAATCAAGCAAGTAAATGAACATGAATGCTCATATCAATTGAACCTCTGGTGGTAGCATTTGTTGCTCTCAGAGTAAACTTGGTTAAATTGATCGATCCCTAAGTTGAACTAGCATCAATCCTAAAATCAACGAGAGGACATTTCATCCTATGATTGTTGCCTCCCTTTGTCCTCTCGAAACAATTAATCCAATAGCCTTTTTCTGGGCGGGTCAAATGGAGTGACCAACGGTAACTATAGTAGATTATATTATTTAGCAAATTGTTCACTTCATTCCATGAGGTCCAATAGGGATTTGTTGTATCTTGTGGATCCATGTGAACCAGTTTTATGGATCCACTTAGGACCAGTTTTATTAGTCCACGAATAGACAAAAGTGGGGAAAATGTTCTAAATAGACTTTTAGATAGTAGAGCAAGGCATGACAAATTGTGTGCACAAGTCTCAAATTGTAATTTGGCCTAGGCATTATCCATACTGTCTTCAATTTGGACCTGAGTTGACGACAAAACCCTATCAAGTGATTCTTTTCCTATGCTATGTAAGATCTAATTTTCCAGTGATAGTGAAATTGTGTCCTTTTAAGCAGTTTCCATTTAAAAACAAAGTAACAAAAAAGAAAACTGAAAGCTCACATTCTGATTTTTTCTAGTAATTTTCAGCTTTGTTGTTTTCATATTAAGATTTATAATTTGTAGCAGTTTTGCAGTTTTCAGGTATTTTAAAGGAGGTCCATAAAACTTCTATGTATCTTGCAGTTCAGAATTGAATTTTGGTTTGAACCTAGGATTAATAGCAAAGAAATTCCAGAATTTCCAGATCTTCATTTGTTTGTCTATTTTCAGAACTAGGGTTTCTACCTAGGTTGGCAGCAGTGTAGCCAGCTACAGCTGGATCTAAAACAATGGGGTATCAGAGACACTTTCTTGGCCCCATGGGTAGACATCAATAATGACTTCATACTACGGTAGAAGATGGATTGAATTCAGGAACTGCACTACTAGAACAGGAAGTTTTATGAGCTCCCTTGGAGAATTTACATAATATCATGGATTGTATAAATCGTCAAACCCTTTGCAGAAAAAAAAAAGTTATAGAAGAGGTGAAAATCTATTTGATCAAGTCAACTAAGTGAATCAAGATTGGGATCACATAAATCAGAGGCTAATGGAGAATATAACTAAAAGCCTCTCTCGTTGATTGTTTATCCCATTAAAGACACGCAAGATCTATTTGTCCACAACTTCTTTGAAGAAGTTAGAAAATCAGCACATTTGAAACCAAATTCGGAAAGTGGCCAAAGATAGAATGAAATCTTAGCAGGACCAGCAACAAAGTGTGAGAGACTTTGAGATAGGTGACTGGGTATTTCTTGAGTCAAAACCATATAAGAAGTAGTCTCTTGGGGGTTACATAATCTTGGCACAAGTGGGAGAAGTTATATACACATTGGCTGCCAATATAACTGTGAGAGCACAACATCTTCCATGCCTCACTCTTGAATAAATTAGTAAGGCAAAATATTAAAATATCAAATGGCTTCGGACCTCTAAGCCAAGTAGCCGATACGGATAGGGGTACAGATTTTGGTATAAGAATCGGATACGTGGATTCGGGGATTTTTTTGGGGGGAGGGGCTTGGATATGTTTTGGAAATGGCTTTATATATATATATATATATATATATAAAATTAAAAATATAAAAAATATAGTCATATAAGCAAAATTAACCATACAATATGCATAGAGGAAACAAAATAAGTTAAATAACCACAAAACATACTCATAATTCAATGGTCGAACTTAAATTAGTTTTATAACAAGTCATAGTGCAAATGTTAAAATGTATGGACAAAAATAAAGACAAATCAGCATATTCATTGTTCACGATATTCATTTTCGATTTCAGCTGCTTTCAGGGTTGAGAATCTACTTTATTTTGTTTTTAATTGTTTTTTGAAGTCCATGTTTGACTTTTCATGAAGTGAAATTGAAAAAAGTTAAAAAAACACATTTTTCTGGGGGATTCGCTGTGGATACGGCCAGGGTACATCCCCTGGCCAAATCCCCAGTGAATCCATATCCTGTACCATTTCATATCCAGAGGTCTTACCTGCAGCATCGGGTAACGTAGCCTCTAAGTGATGAAAGTCATGTTATCATGGTTCTAAAAATATTCTGCCTGCCAAAATAAAATAAATTAAGAGATAAGGTATTATGAGATTACCTTGTCCAATGGAAGGATCTACCCTACAATTATGCAACTTGTGAAGGTACAGAAATACTGCAACATTCAACACCACAATTGCTTTGACACAATACTTTAAGGAGGACGAACTGCTATGAACCTTTATTGTAACTAATATGAAATGTTAAGATTGTACACTTTAATCAATGAGGTCCATTAGGAATATTTTATGCATGCATTAGGCAGCAGTTTTGCATTGGTTTGGGCCTTAGTTTTGTCGGGTCCATAGAAATTATCCCGCATACAAGAGGCAAGAGAAATAAAGTTAGATAACGTTTATAAATATAGGCTTAGTTAGTAAAGTAGGCCATAGTTTGCAAATGCAATTTTTGTGCACTAGTCTCAGACTATGTTTTGGGCTAATTGGTGTCCATACATCCACACCCTCTCAAAAAGTTAGTATTTTTGTGCTCTGTATGATCTGTATTTCAAATAATAGTGAAGTTGTGTCTTTTATTCGCAAAAAGCAAACTAGGATCTCAGATTAGTTTCCAGTTTTGTATTTCACTTTTCAGATTTCGAGTCAGTCTTAATTTTCAGATATCTTCCACCTGATGCATAAAACTTCTATGTCATCTCATAGTTAGGGTTTACAGCATAACAATTGCAGAATTTACAAAAGTTGAAGATTTGTCTATTTTAAGACCTAGGGTTTGCATCGGACTGGGTTATCAACATCATATCATCATTGACTGCGGGTTTGTCAGAAAAATGTGGAGCTGTTATCTTCGCAGAATTAATAAAAAATGTGGTCGTGTATGCATGCATGCAGCTACATAAAGGAGAAAGAGAATAGTTCGTACATCCGCGTCGAGAGGGTTAATAGCGTAGGTGGACTCGGCCGTCTTGCGGGCTGCCTCGAAGAACAGAAGCCGATCGAAATCGCTCTGAGGAATCCCCATCTCTTCCATTGTTATTGATATTCTTAGTGCTCCCGCTAGGGTTTCAAAACAAGCAAGCAAGCAAGTTTCATGTACGTGCACAGTTCATACACTATCGAAGCCTCCCTTTTATAACAAATCCCCCACCGTCGAATGTTGGTCTCTATTTAGAACATATCGACCCTCGCACGAGTGTGTTAATGCTATTGCTATTAGTACTATTATAATTAGAAGTTGCCTCAAAGGCACCATCCCAAGATGTGAGCAAAGTCGGAGGAATTTAAATTTTTTTTTTGGGTAATTATATTCAGTGAATGTGTTATTTTCAAAAAACAGCATTTTGATATAAAAAATTATATTGGGAAAACATCGTAGTTAGTATTCTAATTAGAGATAAAATGTGTTGGTGGACATAGTGATTGTTGGTTCTTAGTTATACACCTTGTCACTCGGCCTTGCACACTTGAAGAAAATGGCAAATAAAGATGAAAAACTTGCTAATATGTCGTTGTAGTTGGGGAAGGGTTTGGCATCAAGATTAGACCAAATATAGAAAATGACTGAGAGGCACCTACAGAGGGTATGGTTAGCTCCATGCTACTTTTGGCTCTCCCTGAACCAAGGTGAGAGGATCTATGGAGTAGCTTGCTCACATGGAGAGATTTTGTAATTCAACCTTCATAAGAATTTTTGGCACAAGGAATAAATATGACAAGGGCATAACCAAGTTTGCACACTTCACTCATGAAGGGTTGTCACACAAAATGCACAAATGCTCTAAGTTATACAGTCTACTAAAGACAAATGAGGAAATTATTGCAATCTTCATTCTATAAAATATTCAACAATAAGAGTCGAATGGAAAACTACAACACTATGCTTCAAAACATAAAACACATACACATGTTGAGTATACAATATTTATGCATCTGCAAGCAAATAACACTTATAGTATGCAAAGGGTATCTTGCAGTATTTCAAGATAATATTGCTTAACAAAGATGCAGAAAAACTTCAAATGCAAGATAATGGTAAATACCAACTGATTCCTAAGAGATTAGAACATATATTGAAACTAATCTTTCAAATGTTTTTCCTTATCGAATCCATAAACTTAGGGTGCCCTAACAAGTTAGTCAACAACTTATCGTGAAGAAATGCAAAAAGAGTTCATAATATAAATTTATGCTCAAAATGACAACCAGTAGTTAGCACAAACTCAAATGTCCAATCAACAATTCTTGCAAAACATATCATTGCACTTCATCCATAGGAAACAACAAAGAACCACAAGCATTTTCATTAACTTGAAAATAATTATTACACACATCAGTATTTCAAAATGTTGTTATGGGGACAAGCATGGTGAGATTGTTCTTTTGATAAGGGAGATACAAACATGCTCTCAAAGCTTATTAATGGTTGTACAGCTGTAACCACCTTGGCAAGGGAGATAGAATCTACATACGACAATTGATCATAGAAAAAAATTGTAGAACCGAGACTTAGAGAAAATAAACACCTAAAACAATAACCAACAATAACCTTGAATAGAGAAGAAACCCCCTATTTATACATTTCCAAATCTGGGATTGTGGGTCACAATTTTCAAAATTTCAAAACAAACTTTCAAGTTTGTCAAGATGCTTCTAACTAAAAAATATTCCCTTGTCACACTTGAAATCTTCATCTATTTGCAAGAAAAATCATAACTCTAACTGCCTCTACGAGGAATGATGAAGATTTGGAGCACATCTTTTGATTTCATGGTGGGAAATGTCTCTCACACGAGCTGGAAGGAGATTATTCATGGTAAAGGGCTGAATAAATTTTGTCATTATATGCAACTATCTGGGGATGCTCTCAACCACTTGCCTATACAGCTATAAACTTTTAGACATATGCCTTCCCTTTCATGCATGCCACGAAACAACCTGATTTTGCCATGATTCCCTGGGAATATTCTAGATTCATGGCCCTTTGAATGATCTTATTTGGAGTGGCCCACCTTGGATTTGCAAGCCTATAATTTCTCGCTTATGGAGGAACTTGGATAAGCACAACAATAAAAAATGCAAAAGACTTAGGTTACTTTGACCCTTTTACCCTTTTGGCTCCAACTTGTATTTTCACATTTTGCAACTTGTATCTTTGCTTCTTGTAAATTCGCCTTTTCAAGGTTCCCCCCTTATTTCCTTTATTGATGCATAAATACATTATTCCACTCTTGACTTATTGGAGAAATTTTGACCCCACTTGGCAAATTGAAATTTATGCAATTGCCACTTATAGCCCCTCTGTGAAGTTCTCTTAGTTAATTCTCAAATGAGCACATAAGGGGTTAGTAAATGTTGTGAATTCAAAGAGCTGAACACAAATATGAACAGTACACACAGAAAATTTTAATCACACAATAATATTCTGCTATATTATTTCATATTATCTGAATGAATAATCATTTGGGACATATTACAAATATATAGGAAAATGATTCCTATAATCTCTCCACTAATTTATCTCCCCCGAAATCCTATGATTATGCAAACCTGTATACGATATATTGTTATAACAATATATCTCAACAATAATATATTCTATCTAATATTATTTATAATGATATTATTATCAAATATTAATTAACAAACCTATTATTATTTGTCTCTTGGTAAATACTCAAATTTACATAATGTGAAAACTAATCCTAACATTCTCCCCATAGTTTTAATATGGTACAATATATCTCATTTTCTGATTGTAACGTGCCACCTCTGTGCGTTCATGATCTTCTCTGCATACATATGTCATCACACATCTCTTCTTTCACACTCATCTGCAATTAGTTTTTCAGGTTCACCAATAACCTTACAAAATAGTTTTCACATGTTCACAAATAACCTTACAAAATGGGTTTCTCAGGTTCATCACTAACCTTATAAAATGGTTTTTACAGGTTTACGACTAACCTTTCGTCATAATTGCTACAATATTTTTTAGATCAATATTCTCCAATGTAAATATACAAAAGGGATTACATGAGAATATTATTCACAAGTGAATAGGTAAAACTATTCTTATTTTTTATACATGCTAAAAAACAAATGTAACTATCACACTACACTGAAAAACTAAAATCCACATAACTGAAATAACACATCACACAAAATTTCATCACATCATTGGTGTGACCTTGTTGTTATAACTAACGAGAGGTCACTGAAAGACCTCATTCCTATGTGTATCTTCCAACCTCCAGTTGATGGAGCTGCTCACTCAATCGATGTGTCTATGAAGCTCAAGTGAAATTTTTTAGGGGAAATCCCTCCCCTCAATCTGAAACAATATGTTTACATAGGATGTCGTCACCTGAAGATGCATCCTTTTGTTTGACTCTTTCAAAAATATGACACACTTAAAAAATGACTCTTTTGACATTTTTCTAAAGAGACTTAACATTTTAAAATCTCTTAACAGACACAACGACTCAAACACACAGACTTATTTTTAATAATAACGATTAAGTGACTAATTATATAATTAAACAAAACTAAACACTTTTAAAAACAACTAAAACCTATACACATTTAGATATTTCTTCTTTTTTTAAAAATAAGAAAGTAATGTTTAATTACTTTCCTTAAGTATAACTCCAATAATTAATAACTAGATAACATACTCTAAAAACAAATAACTAAACCCAAAAATATACACCCTACCAAAGATAAACTAATAACTAATTAAGGTATCCCAACACTTTTAATAAAGAACTTTAACTTCAAACAAATCTCACATTGGTATTCAAAACAAATTGACTCACTTTGTATGTCACCCAAGTTGCATGGAAAGAACTATTGCATGCACGGATTTGGAAGGTTCTTCTTGATAGAGGAATAAAGATCATAATAAATATATGGGTTGAAACAAGATGCTATACCATCGATCTTTGTCATGTCACCTATCGTTCTTGTGATGCATGTACGGCTTGATAGTAGAGTTTATTCAAAAATAATAACTCAAACATAGTGAGTCTTTTACATGTTCATCGAGTTGTCTAGGTGCACTAGTAGAATACACTGTGTGGTGAAAAAATGAGAGTCTCCATAGATTGAAAACTTGATTCAAAAATAGATTTGGCAGTTATAGAATGGCACGATGGAATGTTGAGGTGGGAAATTACAAATCATGATTTAGAATTTGATAGTAGAGTCCTCACAAATATCGCGTGGTTCTTAAACATAACAGTGGCCTCTATCACTTATTTATTCCCTGCCTGCATCTGACAGAAGTCTACACATAAATTACAAATTTGGACTCAGTATGAAAGATGATTTCTTTGTTGAAATGGAAAGCAAAATAGTTGAATAGAATGTGACACCTATATGAATTTGCAATCCTTTTTGTAATGTTGAAGATAACTCATGCACTGAGGATGCCAATGAAGAATGCTTGAGGGATGGCTAGCCATGTGGATTGGTGTAGAGAGTCCTCTCCTTCAAATTGATTCACACTTAATGCTAATACAAGACACAATGAATGTTGTAGATCTAAAAAATGCACGGGGAGAACATATATTCTCAAGCCTACAACAAATCATTTGATGTTCATGCAACCACCAAATTTAAGCCTTGATGAATAATAATTGAGTTTAATTTTGATGTCCACGTGATCGTCAATGATGTCTACACAATCGTTATACTACTTGTTCAACTTTTGAAAGCTTACATCAGTTCATTTATGTGTTTATTTTGAGCTTTATTTAAGAAGTCCTCATTCCCACCCACACTGTCGATCCCATTTGCATGGATCAATTATGGACCATCGATCTTTGTGCATAGGGCCCAGTCCTTTACTCCATGGCATTTTTATCTTGACAATAATTTCATTAGGATAATTATTCCACAAGAATTTGATGTCTGGGACTTTTGTTCCAGGTCTTTTATCTTCGACGTTTATGTTTGCTTTTGATCTTTGGTCCTTAGCATTCCTATCTTTGGCATCTTTGTCTCAGCAATAATTGTTGTGGGCTTTTTGTTCTTGACAATTCTACTCTTGGGCCCTTTGTTTATCGAGACAATTGTTTTGGATATTTTATCTGGGATAATTTTCTTGAAGAAATTGAACTCTCTCAGACACTTCTCCTATAACAATTCGATATTTGACATTTTTGTCTTCGTCGGGATAATTATTTCATTGTCCGAAACTATTTCCCTAATGAAATTAATCTTTGCATTTTTCCTGAAGGAATTGGACTTTACACTTTTGTAGAATGAATTGGACCTTACATTTTTGTCAAAGAAGATGACTTTACACTTTTGTCGAAGAAATTTGACCTTACACTTTTATCGAAGAAAATGACTTTTATTAGGTTTTTTGTGCAGGCAAAATACCCAAAGGAAAAGTACCCTTCAGTGTTTTTGCCATGGATAAAAAGTTTGAAACAAATGGATGTGCAAACTTTTTTGCCATGGATAAAAAGTTCAAAACAAATAAGTTTATTTCACACTAAGTAAAGACCAAAGTACACTTAGTCGACTTAAAACGAACTTGACCTTTGAGTGAACATTAAAAAATAAGACTTGGGGTAAGGACTTAAGCATATATACTCGACTAGGGCTCAATTTTTTTAATTCAATTTTGGACACCAACACTTTCTCTCATCTAGGGATGTATACCCCCTACGGGTGTGCAAAGAACTCTAAAACATAAGACTAGGTGCCAATCCATTGGGTCATAGAGTCAAGACTTAAAATTTTATCAGCAATACTCATAAAGGCTCGACAAAACAATGACAGACTTGACAAAAATAGATCAGAAGGATCTAAAAATGAACACATAGTAAAACACAAAGGGAAACTATACAGGTAAGGCTCAAAGTAGAGGGGTGACAAAGCAACATAATAATATAAAGACAAAACTATACACTATACAATTTATACACAATTACAGGTTATGGACTTAATCAAGGAAGTATTTTAAATGTATGTCATTAACTGGCAACTCTAATATTTCACCATCCAAATCTCTTAGAAAGAAAGTATGCTCCCTAATCTGGTAGTCAATGGAATAGGGACCCATCCACAAGGCATCGAAATTTTCATGCTTTCTTTTTTCCTCATGCTTGTTGTCCCAAAGTAAAACTAGATCACCTATTTGGAAAGTTCTTGGAGTAACCTTCCTATCAAATATCTTTTTCAACTTTTCCTTGAACTTGAGTTGTCTTTCATGAGCTTGTTTTTGAATCTCATCAAGCTCAATAATCTGGTTCATCCTACTTTCATAGTGGCTGATTTGCTCATCATCATCTAGTTGTTACATGAGCTGATAAGTGAGAAACTACAAATTCATAGGCAAAATTGCTTGAGCTTCATAAACAAGCTCAAAAGGGCTTTTGCCTATAACTCTCTTAGGCATAATCCTATCAACCTATAAGGCAAACTTTAGTTGTTCACCCCACTTCTTATTTGCTTCCAATGTTCACCCAATGATTTTGAGCAAGTTTTTATTACTGGATTCTACTTGACCATTCCTTTCAGGGTCGTAATTGGAAGCATAAGTCAATTCAATCTCGTACTCTTTGCACAACGTCACTAAATGTTTAGCTTTGAAACTCATGGCATTATCAACAATAACTTTGACATGCACACCAAATCTACAAATAATATGATTTAGAAAAAAATCCATAACCACCTGGTGTATTATTTTCTTTGTAAGGACTGCCTTAACCCATTTTATGAAGTGGTGATATACAACTAGTATCACTAGCACTTGACGAATCAATAATTTTTCCATTAAAATCCATTCCACATTGTCTAAATGGGGATTTCAATCATCACAAGCTACAAAGGAAGAGAACCTAAAGCTTTCATCTTCCCAACAAAGCACTGACATTTTTCACATTTTTTGACTTTCTAAGCAAAATCTTTAAACATCGATGGCCACCAATAACCAACTCTCAAAATTTTATGAGCTATAACCTTAGGTGTAAAATGACCATGACACACTCCACTATGGAAGTCTTTAATTAGGTCAGCATTCTATTCTTCTAGCACATATCTTAGGATAACCCCATCTGGATGCTTCCATCCTAGTCCATTCTCGGTCAAGATGTATTTTTGGGAGACAAGTTTGAGAGTTCTTCTTTAATTCTTTTCCAAGTCAGGGGGGCAATTCAAATTTTGTAATTAGTAAACAATACCTCTATACCACGGAGACATGTTAAATTGACTCAAAGAATCATCAACATAAAAAACAATAGTGTTTACCTCAATAACTTATAAATTAGTTTCAGCCATAAGCTTGGCTAGACCCATCCCCCTTACTAACTTGATGGTCTGAATATCTATGTCATGCTCTTGTAACTTGTTAACCCATTTGCGTCTCTTGCTAGATACTTCAATCTGAGTCAAGATGTCTTTCACCATGGTATGTGGGATATAAGCGACAATCCTTGAAATTAGAATATAAGGCTTGAACGTCTTGATAGATTTCAAGAGAGCAAAAGGTTATTATTCCATAATGGTATAATTTAGTTCAGGACCTTGCATAACTTTGCTAAAGAAAGCTATGGGTTGTTCGTGACCATCTTCATTCTTTTGCAATATAACAATAGCAATAGTATTATATGATGCAAAAGAGAATATCTGGAATGGCTTAGTATAATCAGGGCTGGTTAAAATAGGGGCAGACTTTAAAGCTCCCTTAATGTCATTGAATGCTTGCACGACCTTCTCCTCCCATTTGATGGTTTGGTCCTTCTTTAGCATGGAAGTAATAGGCAGAGTAATCTCTACAAAATTGGACACAAACCACCTTACAAAGTTAATTTGTCCAAAAAAATACTAAATTCCTTTTTTAGACTGTGGGATAGGCACTTTGTTAATGGCTTTGACCCTTTCAAGGTCAATCTGACACCATCCTTGGACAATATATATCCTAATAACTTGGCCTTTTGTACTCCAAAGTGGTACTTCTTCAAATTAAGTGAAATTTTGAACTCCTTCAATTTGATCAACACTTTTCAAAGATGTTCCAAATGTTCTTTTCAAGTCTTGGAGTACACAATAATGCCATCCTAAAATACTATAATGAACTGGTTAATTATCCCTATAAAAGAACATCCATAGCTCATTGGAATGTTGCAACAACATTCATTAACCCAAAAGACATTCTTATATATACATATGTGCCTCAAGGCATAGTGAACATAGTCTTGGATCTCTCATATTCCTTCACCATAACTTAGTTATACCCTGAGAAACC
The DNA here is from genome assembly GCA_037957365.1 of Torreya grandis. Classification (NCBI taxonomy): domain Eukaryota; kingdom Viridiplantae; phylum Streptophyta; class Pinopsida; order Cupressales; family Taxaceae; genus Torreya; species Torreya grandis. Next base: position 2,480,456 of record JARHVA010002083.1, read on the forward strand.
GTCTAATGTAGACAACATCTCTGACCCAATAACACTCTAAAGCAGGTTCTCCTTATTGGTCAGGGGATAATTATCTTTCAAAGAGGCTTTATTCAAATTTTGGAAATCCACGCACAAGTGGATGTCACCGTTCTTCTTTCACATAGGGAATAAGTTCACCACCCATGATGAATACCTGATGGGCTAAATGATTCCACCATCCCTTGACCTCTTTAATTCATCCCTCATCTTGGTGGCCAAGATGGGGTTAATATTTCTTTATTTTTGCCTAAAAGGCTTGCTATTAGGATACAATGGGATGACATGCTGGAACAAATCTTCCCTATATGTTTTTAGCTCACAATAAGACTATGTTAGATAACCCTGGTACTTCCTTAGCAGCTACATGTAAGCTTGTTTCTCAATTGCACTCAGGTGAGTACCCAACCAAACATTCTTTGGATTCTCATGAAAACCCAAATTGCACTCAGTCATGTCTTTTGAGATAAATGAATCTCTTGATTTAATTCTATCAGCTCCATCAAAATATGCTTCTAAACTTACCAATCCCCTTGGGATCATGTTTGTCTTCATATGAATAATGTCCTTTCCAAACAAGGTTTCCTTCCCGTCACAAACATTAACCATGGATTCTAAGTCTATGAGCTAATCATGAAACTCAGCTTCATAATTTAAAAACCTTATGATCTTATCATCATCATCAAATACCTGCCAATGATGAATATTAAATGGGACTGAAGGCCTAATAAGCACCTCTACTTGATACTAACAATGAGAGCTTGTATTTGCAATATCAAACTGAGCACCTAACCCTGCAAATTTATCAATTTCTTCGTTGAAAATTCTATCATGATAACAAATGTTGAATGCATCAAAAAATTCAAGCAAATCCCAAACAACATTCTAATATAGTTTCAACCTTCTATTCTTGGTGGTATAAGCATTGCAGATCCGCTTAACCACTAACTTAAAATCACCCTTGACATTCAAACTTTTGATTTCATATTCACAGGCAATCCTTAAACCAAGCAAGAGTGCCTCATATTCAGTAGTATTATTCATGTATTCAAAGGATAACTAAAAATAAAACATAAAACTTTTACCATTGGGGGCATAGAAGACAACCCTAGCTCCATTTCTAAGATTGGAGCAAGCCCCATCAAAACACATCTTCAAAACTATACCTTCTTTGTCAAGTTCAACTTCAAGAACAATAGGTTGTTCACTAGTATCAACATTCTCAACAAAGTTTCCAAGCTCAACATCTGAGTACAACATTGCATTAAGAGCACATTTTGGATCTTCAATTACATGTAACATCTTTAGCTCTCTATAAAGTTTGACCATCTTACCCTCTAGTGAAATGGTGACATAAGACAAGTCTATTTGTACACTTTCACCCATGCTAGTAGCCCATTTACGTGACAACAACATCCCCACTTAGGTGGGTAGTCCATAACTACCACATCCATATTCAAATACTTTTTTGGATGCACTTCCAACTATACCACCAACCCCTTGACTTGTCCAACAACTGAAACCTCTTGTGAGTCTATGGCATAACATTTGCCAAAGGATGACATAATCTTAACTCTAATTTTATTTAGGACACCTAGGAGTATCACATTGCAAGAAGCTCTAGAGTCAAACATATAATTATGAACAATCAGTCCATTAACCAAAAGAGTAGTATAAAACAAATCCACATTCAACGAACTTTCTACCGATGCAGTCCCCAAATAGACCTCTGAAGTAGGTTCAACAACCTCTTATGATTCTTCATCACTTTTTGGGAGTGTTTGTGGTAACTCAATTTCATTTGCAGTTGACTTCTCACCAAATTCTAAGTAATCAAATGCTCTCTTCCTATGTTAATGTATTCTTAATAATTCAATAAGTAGCACAATGATTTTTAATTGGCTCAACACTTGGGCCATATCACTTATGCTATATTAAGGAAGAGGAGTATTGGGTGGAAGGGTGACAACACCTTCAGCTAGGAATACAATCACTCAAGGTCTGAAGTGGAATAGGTTGGGATGGATTTGAATCTTTAACAACAAACTTCAAAGGTGAATTTTGTTTAAACTCATTAGCACCCTTAGGGATACTAGACAATATGGGTACTCTATTTTTGGTTGGAATACCTCTAGGCTTAGCAAATTGGGAAATGGGCACTAGTTTGGAAGCTTTAAGGATTGTTGTAGTTATCTTAGCCTCCTTGTTAGCATCCCCTACTTTTGGATTTGTAGGGGTAGTATCTTGAGGAGTAACAACCTGATATTTGCTTCTCAAGTGATACTCCTCTTGGGTAATTATTGCATTGATTAGTAGTTGTTTGTCCTCAACTAATGAAATTCCTCTATCATATTTCTTAATCATCATAGAGCATAAGAAATTAAAATCATGAATGATCAATTCATATACTTGTGCCATATTAACATCACAAGCAAATTTAGGAGTTGGGACACTTACCTTTTCAATCACACTTCAAAATTAATAAACAGTAGTAGCACTCAACAATTCTATGGAGGTAGACATCTCACTTCAAGGGCTTTGACAATTGAACATCAAGATATCATCCTCAAATGATACAAACTCAAGTTCATCCATATCTTCATCAATCAGTGTAGCTATATCACATGGGGGATGTGGAAGGAAGCACCTGTCATACCAATCAATATCAATTTCATAATCTAAAGCATTCACCTTGGCAATAAAAGGATCAGGTACTTATTTTATAACCCCTCTATTCTTATTTACGTCCATTTTTTCTTAATGTGTAGGCCTCTTCCTTCTCATTATCTTGATATTGGAAAGCAAGCCTTCCTTATGCTTGATTCGGATTTGGAGCCTTTTCTTGATTGGTAGACACCTAAGGGATCCCTTTCTCTACTCTATCCAACTTGTATGACATTTATTTGACATCAAAAGCCAAAGTTTTAACAGTCTCCTCAAGGTTGGTTATTTTTATGGATTGTGTCTTTTTATGATTGACCAACTTCACATCAACCTGCTTATTCATGGGCTTTCCCATAGCCTTTATGTTATTCTCATATTAGATGACCATATTGATTGCCAGCAATAGGTTAGTGGGAGCCTTGTCCCTCAAGTAGTATGTAACCTTCTTATTAAAGGCATCATAATACTTTATCAAGCACGTTGTATCATTAGGCCTGATGTTTTCGAGCAGTCGCATCATAGTTTTATTGAATCATGTATTTAAGTCCTAAACACACTCATTGGGGTTCTTTTTGATATTTTCAAACTCAGCCAAAAGAAATATTAGATCAATCCTAGCACCATATTGAATTCTAAAAACATTATGCATCTCTTCCCATGAATCAATGCATCCATTGGGAAGAGAGTTGAACCACTCATGAGCATCTTCCTCTAGCATGTGCACAAACAACTTAATGCACACATCTTCAAGCTCAACCTCATAATCTTCAATAATATTATGAAATGCCCTCGGGTGCTGATCACCACTCACTACATTATTCCCTTGTAATTTTGGAAGGCATTTCCTTACTTCATTTGGGACTTCATTAGGATAGCCTTCCATTTCATCAAAATTAATAGGTCTGAATCTGGGAACGTAGAATGTAGGATGCTCATTCTCATCTTGGTCCTTATGCCTCATGGTTGGTTCAATGGAAGGTTCAAGAATAAATGGCAAAGCGATATGAGGGGGTGAACAAGGTAGACTTGGTGGATTAGACTTGGGAGGGGATTCAACTGATTGAGAAGGAACTTAGTAGTATATAGGACTATGGGTTTCATAATTACTAAGAGAGCTATGATAGTCCTCAATAATGGGAGGGTTGATAAACAATTCAAGATTATAAAAATCTTGATAACCCTTAGCAGCTGAACTTTGCCATTCAATAGGCCCCCAAACATGTCCCCTTCTACTTACATGAATACTTAAAAGAGAGACAAGTTTCTTTGTCAGGTCACTTCTGAAAGATGATCTCAATCCTTTTAGCTTTGCAAACAAGAAAATACTCAAAGATGAAAGTTAGTAGAATGTTCAAAGCAGGCACTGGTCTTATTTGAAACTAGGTGATAAAAATCAGAGTCACCACTAGAATCACAGTTATAGAATATAACATTTAATCAAATAATCATGATACATGTTTCCAACATATTTTACTGAAGTAAATGATGAGGGTAAAATAAAAGACACTAAAATCTTCATAATAATGTTCAAAAGAGAAAAAACACCTTCCAACATGCAATCTAACAATCAATTACAATAAATACAATATAAATCAAATTGTCAAGCCTCAAATCCTGATACATCCCCAGTGGAGTGTTGCGACATTGACAGCTAAGATAGTCTGAATGTAGCAAATAGTCAGATAACTTTAAAACCATGAAAATACTTACAGCTCTCTGCAATAGTCCTTGACAACATGGGTGACAAGAATTGTCCCTGGCAATGGTGCTAAAAGAGTGTTGGTTCTCAGTTGTACAACTCATACACTCGACCTTGCACACTTAAAGAAAATGGCAAATGAAGATAAAAAACTTGCTAATATGTCATTGTAGTTGGGGAAGGGTTTGACATCAAGATTGGACCAAATATAGAAAATGACTGAGAGGCACCTACAGAGAGTATGGTTAGCTCCCTGCTACTTTTGACTCTTTGAACCAAGTTGAGATGACCTATGGGGTAGCTTGCTCACATGGAGATATTCTACAATTCAACCTCCATGGGGATTTTTGGCACAAGGAACAAATATGACAAGGGCATAACTAAGTTTGCACACTTCACTTGTGAAGGGTTATCATAGGAAATGAACAAATACTCTAAGTCATATTCGAGCTACTAAAGACAGATGAGGAAAAGACTACAATATTCATTCTATAAAATTTTCAACAATAGGGGTTGAATGAAAAACTAGAGCACTATGCTTCAAAACACAAAAAGCACACACATGTTAAGTATATAATATTTATGCATCTGTAGGAAAATAACACTTATAGTATGTAAAGTGTGTATTTTTTGTAAGGTAAGATAGGGTAGGATAAGTTAGATGATTAGAAAGGAGAGTGGTGTGCTGGTGGTTTCCAAACAACAAGGTATCTTGCAGTATTTCATGACAAAATTCCTTAGCAAAGATGCAAAAAAACTTCAAATGCAAGATAATGGTAAATACCAACTAATTTTTGAGAGACTAGAACATACACTGAAACTAATATTTCAAATGCTTTTCCCTTTAAAATCCATAAACCTAGGGTGCCCTAACAAGTTATTCAACAACCTATTTTGAAGAAATGTAGAAAGAGTTTATAATCTAAATCTATGCTCAGAATGACAACCAGTAGTGAGCACAAACCCAAATGTCTAATTAACAATTCTTGAAAAACATGTCATTGCACTTCATCTATAGGAAACATTAAAGAACCACAAGTATTTTCATTAACTTGAAAATAAATATTACACACATCAATATTTCAAAATGTTGCCATGGGGACAAGCATGGTGAACTTGATCTTTTGATAAGGCAAACACAAACATGCTCTCAAAGCTTGCTAATGGTTGTACAACTACAACCACGTTATCAAGGGAGACAAAATCTACACACAATAATTGATCCCAAAAAAAATTCTACAGAATATAGACTTAAAGAAAACAAACACTTAAAACAACAACCAACAACAACCTTGAATAGAAGAGAAACCCCTATTTATACGTTTTCAAATCTGGGACTGTGGGTCGTAATTTTCAAAATTGTAAAACAAACTTTCAAGTCCATCAAGATGCTTCTAACTAAAAAATATTCCCTTGCCATGCCTAAAATCTTCATCCATTTGCAAGAAAAATCATAACTCTAATTGCCTCTATGAGGAATGATGAAGATTTGGAGCACATCTTTTGATTTCATGATGGGAGATGCCTCTCACACGAGCTTGAAGGATAATATTCATGGTAGAGGGTTGAACAAACTTTGTCATTATGTGTAACTACCTAGGGATGCTATTGACCACTTGCCTGCATAGCTAGAAACTTCGAGATAGATGTCCTCCCTCTCATGCACGTTGTGAAACAACCTAATTTTACCATGATTTCCTTAGAATATTCTGGATCCATGGCCTCTTGAATGATCTTATTTGGAGTGGCCCACCTTGGATTTGCAAGCCTATAATTTTTTGTTCATGAAGGAACTTGGACAAGCACAACAATGAAAAATTCAAAAGACTTAGGTAACTTTGACCCTTTTACCCTTTTGGCTCCAACTTGTATTTTCACATTTTGCAACTTGTATCTTTGATTCTTGAAAATTTGCCTTTTTAGGGTTCCCCCCTTATTTCCTTTTTTAATGCATAAATTCATTGTTTCACTTTTCACTTATTGGGGAAATTTTGACCCCACTTGGCAATTTGTAATTTATGCAATTGACACTTATAGCCCCCTCGGGAAGTTCCCCTAGGGAATTCTCAAATGAGCACATAAAGGGTTATTAAAGCCATTTTGAATTACAATGCACTGAACATAGACTTTTCATTATTATAACTTCCCTTCTCATATAGGCTTTACCCAAAATTTGTAAAGAGGTCATGAATTTCATGAACATAAGCTCCTTCATATTAGTATGTCAAAAGCATATCAACAATGTCAACATGTTGCAAGTGCTTCATCATTATTCCATTTTCTTGCAAAGTATTCATCTGTATTGTTGACTGTCAAAATACACATTCCATCCACAAGTCCTAAACTTTTAATGTACCTATAAAAACTAGTGACATCTAAATGTTCAACATCTATGCCATTTACAACATTCTTGGGAGCTAAATCATGAGCTTCTGGATAAAGGGACCCATGTCTCTTCGATCAAATTTGTAATTTATTTTAAAACCTTACACTTCTTGTGTAGCTACCATGTCTCATCTATAATTTACCTAGTTAATCTTGGCTCAGACTAATGTCCTTTCACCACATCGTTACTCCTTATTTGGCGCAAGTCCTTTGACAAATCAGCTCTCACTTATGCTATTGATCTTAAAGCATGATAAAACACAGATCATTGATCTCATTTGCCATGGATCAAATACCATTAGCTATCCACTATGGATTAAATTTGATGTATGCATGCCCATCATTTGACATCCATGTGAACGTCTTTAACATGCCCATGACCGTCAAATTTAAGCCTTAATAGATAATCACCAAACTTAATTTTTATGTTTGTACACCCATCATTTGACATTTGTATGACCATCAATGACGTCTGCATGATTGTCAAATTTAAGCCCCTGATGGATAATTACCATGGCTAAATTTGACATTTGTGTGCTCGTCATTTGACGTACACATGACCGTCAATGGCATCTACACAACCATCAAATTTAAGCCCTAATGAATAATGTTTGAGCTTAATTTTGACATACCTACGATCATCAATGACATCTGTGAGGCCGTCACACTGCTTGTTTGTTATGATCCTGGTGCGCAGATTCACTAACAGTATGGGCTTTTGGTGTAATGGTTCGTTACATGTGGTATCAGAGCAACCACTGTGTTTGAGTCGCAGAGCGGGTGGGTTACACCGGCATTGCAGTGTTCGTCTGGGGCTCATACACGTAGTGGATCTCGTGTACGTGTGAAAAGCCAACCTAGAGTCTGGGCTTCGAAAGTGTGGTGGGATGTTATGATCCTGGTGGGCTTCGAGAGTCTGGGCTGTTAGTGAATCTGCCCACCAGGATCATAACATCCCACCACACTTTCGAAGCCCAAACTCTGGGTTGGCTTTGCACACGTACACGAGATCCACTACGTGTACGAGCCTCGGACGAACACTGCAATGCCGACGTAACCCACCCACTCTGCGACTCGAACACGGGTGGTTGCTCTGATACCACATGTAACGAACCATTACACCAAAAGCCTAGACTGTTAGTGAATCCACCCACCAGGATCATAACATTGTTCAAATTTTTAAAGCTTGCATCAATCTATTTCTGCATTTGCCTTGAGCTTTGCTAGAGAAGTCCTCATTATAGCTCGCACCATTGATCCTATTTGCATGGATCAACTATAGACTATCAAAATTTGTGCATAAGGCCTAGTCCTTTGCTCTGTGGCATTTTTGTCTAGGCAATAATTTCTCTAGGATAATTATTCCACAAGATTCCCTGTTAGCCTTCAAGACTTTTTTTTGGGTCTTTTATCTTTGGTGTTCATGTTTGCATTTGACCTTTGGTCATTGGAATTCATATCTTTAGCATCTTTGTCTTGAGAATAATTGTTGTGGGCTTTTTATTCTCAGCACTTCTGCTCCTGGGCCCTTTGTTTATTGAGATAATTGTTTCAAACATTTTATCCAAGATAATTTTCTTGAAGAAATTGAACTCTCTCAGTCACTTCTCTCACAATAATTTGGTCTTCGACATTTTTATCTTCATTAGGACAATTGTTTTGGACATTTTGTTTGAAATAATTTTCCCAAAGAAATTGATCTTTGCATTTTTCTCGAAGGAATTGGACTTTACACTTTTACCGAAGGAATTAGACCTTACATTTTTGCTGAAGAAAATGACTTTACACTTTTGTCGAAGGAATCAGACCTTACACTTTTGCTAAAGAAAATGAATTTTGTCAGGTTTTTTATGCAAGTAAAATTCCTGAAGGAAAAGTTCCTTTCAGACTTTTTATTGTGGAAAAAAAGTTTGAAAGAAATGGACATGCTGAATTTCTGCCACAGACAAAAAGTCCAAAATAAATAAGTCTATTTCACACTAAGTAAAGACCAAAGTACACTTAGCCAATTTAACATGAACTTTACTTAGGCATCTATACTCGACTAGGGCTCAATTGCTTTAATGCAATTTTGGGCACTAACAACCAGCTTAGAATGATTGTGCTCTATTATGAGTTGAACAACTTTTAAATGTGGTAACTAATAAACTAACATCGCTAAAGGATGGCAACAACTTGGTAATTATTGATTAGATTTGTTTTTCACTACCTTGTAAATCTCTTTGGATTCAAGTCGCATAATTCAGTTATCATTTTCTTTTATTACCTTTGTAGAAATATTATATAATATTTCTATACATTGAAATTTTATTATATAATATATATGAATATTATATATTTTATATAATTTATATAAAGATTAGATTATATAATATATATTTTAATAATCTATTTTATTTTATAATATATACTAATGTTGAAAGTGTTGAAGCTACAAAATGCATTGTATGTAACAATAGTTACAAAGATCTCTCTTTTTTTATTGTATATAACAATAATTACAAAGCTAGAGTTCTTATGAATGTTGTGAAAGAGGTAATTTTGTCAATCATTTTTGCTTTGATTTTTGAAGATCTACATATTTACTTTCTTTCATCCTTACAAAGCATTCAAAGATAAATGCAGGAGAGATCTACATGTCATTGATTGAATATACTCTTGATATGGTAGTAAATGTTAAGCCTTGGAAATCAATGTCTCCAATGTCAATTATTTATTTATTGAGTGCCATTCTTTGTGCTTTATGTATGGTTAGATCCCATGCCATTTTTATAGGCATTTGGTAATGGTTACCTCATGTAATAGGAGCAATCGGTACATGTGTAGGATTCTTTGCATCCCATGGGGGGCAGAGTATTTTTTGAATGTAACAACTACATATATGGGTAGGAAATGTGGCTTTGAATATGAGTTGTAGATGATGTCAACAATTTTCCCAATAGCTACATTAACTAATCCTGCTTTCACCCATATATTAGATGTTAACATAATTTTTTATTATTTACATAGAAGCAAAACTGGGTCAAGCTAAGTGTTGTTGTGGTTAGATGTATTTGTTTGGCATATTTATTGATTTCAACATTTGCTTATTATGCATTATTGTCAGAACATTTGTTGCATACAAATGTGTAGAGCTTTTAAAATCTTCTTGTTCTTCTAAAGGTATGAATTATGTTATTCTTGACATGAGCATATTCCAATCTTCCTCTATTGGGTTTGCATATCTGATGTTAGTTAAGAAATTTTTGAATAAAATTATTTTTTTGCATAAACATGTTGGCTAAAATTTACTTCTAGTGTAACAACTGTATCAAATGTTCACCATAATGTGTGACCAAGAGATCTGTCTGCATACATTGGAATGTTGTTTTATAAGTGGGAGTTGTCCCATGTCTCTAATGAGTATAATTAAGTAACCACCAAAGTCTTTGTTATTTTACTGAATAAATGGCTGATGCAATCAATTTTTAATCTTGTTGAGCATCTTTGGCCCTTTAAAACTCATTTCATCTATGAGGACATATTAAATGTGTCTTATTTCTTCTTGGAAAGTTGTTAATGTTTGTCCCTCTAGCACCTTCATTTCTTGGATAGGGATGTGAAGTGTTGAATATATTGTTATATTGTTGATGCATTTATGTTAAATGTTGCAATGCCAGTTGGAGTAAGAAGTAGGGGAGACTTGCTTTTCCTAGAAGCTTATCTAGGTTGTGTTTGATTATGCTTATCAAGTAAGATTTACCTGTCCTTATTTTTCCTTGTACAATCATTCAAAGTGGTGTACCTTGTGGGATTTTTTGAGCATGTTGGTGATTGTGTTAAAGGCTATTTATTGGGTACTTGACAACTCATATGATATTGGTTTGCTGTTGCACTCAATGTTTGCATCTTTTGAAACTACATGCTGTGAATTAAAGACTTTGGTACTCACTTCAACTTCAATGAAACCAATAAGATAGACTCTATAACTTCAATGTATAACCCACACATCACCACCATTGCATTATTGCTTCGATTCGCACATCAAACATATATTTTTTTCATAATCAAATAGAAAAGCAAGTAATAAAAGATGCCTCCATCCTGCAAGCTACAAGCCTCATCATAATGGGTGTAGGTCATGGAAACCCAACAATTTCCTTGAAGTCCATGCATGTTTTATATATAGGGACTATGGTGTAGGATATCACTTGAAATACCATATCATTGATCCTTATCACCATTGTCATGTAATTTCTAAAGGTGTTAATATATTGGTAGCATAGTTGAACACAAGCTACACTATAGAGTTTGGTGACTCGGGTCAATGGTGATGGGCTTTGAGTTACCCATAAAACTTAATTAAAACAAAATTTGTTTGGTCATATATTGTTTTAAGTGTGTGTCAGTGCCAATAGTGTCAAAATTATATGCCCTAAAATGTGATGCAATTTTCAAGGATGAGGTGTAAATGATATATTTATGTTATTAATAATATATTGTATTGTATAATACACACACACACACACATATATGTATGTATGTATATATATATATATATATATATATATATATATATATATATATATACATATATATATATATATATACATATATATATATATATATATGTATATATATATATATATATATACATATATATGTATATATATATATATATACACACACATATGTATATATACATATATATGTATATATAAATATATATATATACATATATATATATAGATACATATATATGTATATATATATGTGTGTGTGTATATATATATATATATACATACATATATATATGTATATATATATATACATATATATGTATATACATATATATGTATATACATATATATGTATATATATATATATATATATTTATATACATATAATTATAATATATTATATTATGAAATATATTCTTCATGTTTTTTTGGTAAGTGTTTTTATTTTCATTTATAGATTATATTCCCATTTTAAGTGTACAATGTGGACAGCCCCTACTACTTAAAATTTCAACCTACCAACTCTCCTTGCCTCATAGGATCGATCCTCTATTGACCACCTTTTATCTCAGTCGGTGAATATTCCACCACAACACTCATATTGTTACATGAACAATGACATTTATGCAGCCATGTGACATATACTTTGAAAAAGCTTCAATACTCACTTAACCACAATGAAAGTAATAAGATAGACTTCAGAACCTCAATTTATCACCCTAACATTAGTGGAATTACATTGTTGATTAAATTCATACATTAGACGTGAAGTCATTACACAATCAAATAGAAAATAGTCAATAAAAGATGCCACCACCTTGCAAGCTAAAAACCCCTTTATAATGGGTATAGGCCATGTAAATCCAACAATTGCCTTAAAGTTGAGGCATGTTTATGATATGTGCCCTACGGTGGACAATATGACATGAAATACCCTATAATTGATCCTCATCATCATTGGCATGTAATTCCTCTAAGTGTCAATGAACATAAGATACAATATATACTTTGGTGAGATAAGGTTTGGTACTGATGGGTTTTGAGTTACCCATAAAACTTAATTAAAACAAAAATTGTTTGGTCTATATTGATGTAAGACTATGTCAGTGCCAGTAGTGACAAAAGTATACACTCAAAATTGCAATGCAAGTTTTGAGGATGAGTTGTAAATGTGTCAAGAAAGTTGTGGAATGTGTACATATAGCATTAATATATTTATGTTATTAATAATATATTATATTATATAATGTTTTTATAAATATTATATACATTATTTATATTTACATATAATTATAATATATTATATTATAAAATATAATTTTCATGTTTTTTTGGTAAGTGTTTTCTTTTCATTTGCACAGTATATTCCCCTTTTAAGTGTATGATGTGGACATCCCATACTACTTGAGAATTAAACCTACCAACTCTCCCTTCCACCTAGAACCGATCGCCAATTGGCCACTTTTTCTCTCAACCGTTGACTCCTATACCACAACATTCACATTGTAACATGAACGATGCCCCCTTATGCATAGTTTCAAGCATGAGATATAAATGTGTCAAGGAAGTGGTATAATGTGTGTGTCTCTCTCTCTCTCTCTCTATATATATATATATATATATATATATATAGAGTAATAATAACATATTGTATCATATAAATTTTTATATATTATTTATATTTACATAGTAACTATAATATATTATATTATAAAATATAATGTTTGTGTTTTTATGGGAAGTGTTTTGTTTTCATTTTTGGAGTATATTACCCTTTTAAGTGTACGATATGGACACCCCATACTACCTAAGAATTAAACTTACCAACTCTCCTTTCCACCTAGGACTGATCGTAAATCAACTAATTTTAATCTCAACAGGTGATTCCTCTACCACAACATTCACATTGTATCACGAATGATGCCCCCTTATGCACCCATGTGGCATGCACATTGAAAAATATTCGGTACTCACTTCAAATATAATGAAAACAACAAGATGGAATTATAAACCTCAATTTATTACCCCTACATCATTGAAATTGCATGGTTGATTCAATGTGTACATCAAACATGGAGTCCTTTTGTAATCAAATAGAAAATAGTTAATAAAATATGCCACCACCTTGTAAGCTACAAACCCATTTGTAATGGGTGTAGTTCATATAAATCCAAAAATTGACTTGAAGTCAAGGCATGTGTATAATATGGGCCCTCTAGTGTACGATATTACCTGAAATACCTTATCATTTCCCCTGATCATCACCATTTTATAGAGGTTTAGGTAATGGTATTGGTCTTGGTTTAGGAGGTGGCAGTGGACTTGATCTATAGGTTTAGGTGGTGCTACTAGGTTTGGTGGCAGTTTAGATGGCCCTGGTTATGGTAGTGGGCATGGTGGTTACATTGGTATGGGAGCTAAAGATTCATATTTTTTAGGAATTTTTTAAAGTGTTTTATTTTATTTATTAGAATACATTCTCATGTTAACCATATGATGTGGGCACCCCCTATGGTAGAGATCATCCAATGAGGAGCCAACACGTCAAAGCCTACTACCCCTAGTGTTAGATTAAACATTTGTTGAGATGCTCACATGACACTAGTTGAGTTTCTTATCCTAACACATATTGTAATATAAGTATTTAGGTAAGCGATGAATGAATAAGATAAACTCTATAACCTCAAAACATTGCCCCCATATTAGCATCATCACATTATTTATTTGATCCATATATTGGATGTCAAGTCTTTTTGTAATCAAATATAAAATAGTCAATAAAAGATGACACTTCCTTGAAGTTGGGGCATGTGTATGATATGGGCCTTCTGATGTACGGTGTCACATGAAATACTCTATCATTTCCCCTCCTCATCACCATCAATCTCATTTTGAAATCTTTGACCAATTGCAAGTTCTATGGTGCCTTCTTGTAATTTCTCAAAATTCTTGATATAAGTAAATATTATTATTATGATATTAATATAAATAAAGTATATTGTAATAATAATATTGAACCATATATAATATGTATGGTTAATAATAAATAATAAATAATAAATAATAAATAATATACTATTATACATATTAATAACATATTATATATAATATTATGTACTATATTATATCATATTATTATACAAATTACTATAATATATTATATTATAATATTCATATATATATATATATATATATATATATATATATATATATATATATATATATATATATATATATATTACATATTTTTTTAATAGACAAAAAATATTATAATATACATTATATAATATAATTTATAATACAATAATATATAGTTATATAATATATTACATAACATATTATATATAATATAATATAATATAATATTTATATTTATTTATATCATATATATATATATATATTAAACATTAATTATAAAATATATATACTATATAATGTATATAATTTTCCCATTTGATAACTTTCTAGATTAGGTCGACGACTTCCCAAAGTGTCACTACGTGCAAGGTTGGTATAATAAAGAACATGCAATACATTAAATGTGTCGTGCTAGAACATTATTGCGTCAAAGATTCATCGGTAGGAAAAATAAAAATTGGGATCTTGGGTCTGAAACTAACCATTCTGAATTTGTTTTAATCTCTCTTCAAATCTTCGATGAAGAAAGTGAACCCATCAAATATTTTAAAGGTATTGACTCTTTTTTACTTTAATCCATTTCGATTTCTTGTATGAATCTATTATATAAGGGTTTTGAAACATGCTTCTAATTTGTAGGAAAACTTTGTAGTCAATATGAAGATTTTCGTAAAGACATTGACAGGGAAGACCATCACTTTGGAGGTGGAGAGCGTCAATACCATCAATAATGTCAAGGCAAAGATCCAAGACAAAGAGGGAATTCCTCCTGATCAGTAGCACCTCGTCTTTTTTGACAAACAACTAGAGGATGGTTGTACATTCATGGATTATAATATTTAGAAAGAGTCCACCCTTCACCTAGTTCTTCCCCTGAGCGAAGGAATACAGAACTTTGTCAAAACCCTCATCGACAAGATAATTACCCTTGAAGTCACGAGTTATAACACAATTGATAATATGAAGGCCAAACTTCAAGATAAGTAAGACATTCCTCTAGATTAATAGCACCTCATCTTTGCTAGTAAGCAACTTAAAGATGGCAACACCCTAGTTGACTATGATATTCAGAAGGAATTGATGCTACACCTGGTGCTTTGCTTGTATGGTGGTATGTAGACCACCACCCATCCTAGTCCTCTTCAAAAAACACGGGATTTGCATATAACACCGATTTTTGCTTTAGGTTTTCTTTTTTTATTTTATTTTTTTGGCATTGCCTAAAGTTTTGATTTTCAGGTCTACTTGATATAAATTTGTAATTTTTTGCATTGTTTGTTATTTTCAAATCATAGGAACAAATAATGGTTTCTTTTTATGTATTTGTCCTTCTTAGATTATTAATCTTTTTTAAAAGAGCCTTTTCATTTTCTAAACAAAGGTAACAAGGATGGCTTGGTTCTTCTTTAAGGGAATATATTCATAAATATATATGACAGTCTACGAAAAAACTCAAAATAAGTAAAACAACAAAGGAAAGGGCTAAGAACAAAGGAGAGGACACAAGAAAAAGAATCATGTTACCTGGAAGATGGTGTCCTGGTTCGTTGAGTGCAGAGGTCTTTTGACAAATGTTTGTTAACTGAAAAATACTTATTATTGCTATGATTACACAATGATATGAAAACAAAATAATATTAATAATGAAATTAGAATTACCTAAAACTATTTACCCTGATTCCAAATATTTGTTCTTGATGATCGGTGCATCAACTATGCACCTCATATTTAACCAAAAGATGAGGGATTTGATTTGGGAAGCAGGGTAATGGCAAGTGTTACAGAGGAGACTTGCCAAATCTTTATCCACACATCGACTCTCATCATCTTCGTTTCAGGTCGATTGCTTATCATTCATCTATTTTATGAGGTGTTATCAAGCTAGAGGGAAACAAACTAAAATTTGCACCCAACAAAATTGTTTTTCCCCACCGATCTTTGGACATCTCTATGAATGGTGAATGGGCGATAACATGTTGATGGCTCTATGAATGGTGGATGGGAGGTAACATGCTAATAGTTGAATGATGAATGTCAGTTAAAGAATGGTGATAAATGAATATTCTTTTATTTTTTCTCATATGAAATGAATCTGGGGACTTCACCCCACCATATAAGCCCTCGACTAATTATTTTTATTACTACTAGTTACCCCAAAAGTGCAAGTTAAGAGATGTATTTTTTTTAAGTGGTAATATATTGATAATATAGATGAATAGAAGTAACAAGATATATTTTTAAGTCATACATTAGATGTGGAGTCATGTTTCAATCAAATCAGTACTCATGACATCTTCATTCACCCTTAACAATAAAAAATGATGAATCAAATATGTCATCACCCTGCAAGCTATGGACCCCTTTACAATGGGTGATGCAGGTCATGTAAATACAACCACTATCTTGAATCCATGTTTGGTGTATAATATGGGCCCCTTGGCACATGGTATCATTTGAAATACCATGCAATTGCCACTGACTGCCACTGTCTAAGACACATTAAAATATTTCACCTTTTGCATGTTCTTTATCACCTTGCCCTTTCTTTCAAGGGTTTGCTTTTAGTGTCTATATGTTATTAACCCTGATTCAATTACTCTAGGTGTTAATATATTCGTAGCATGGATGAACATAAGTTACAAGATAGACTTTGGTACTTCAATGTCTTGTTTGCATATAAACAACATTGTAAAGTGGATTTGAGCCACTAAATAGGTATGGAACCCTGTTGCAATGAAATTAGCGTTCATGATGTCCTCATCTACCCTTAACAATATAAAATTATCACTCAAAGATGTTACCACATTACAAGCTATATAACCATTTATAATGTGTGCAAGCCATGTAAATCCAACAACTACCCTTAATTCAGGTTTAGTGTATGATGTGAGATTTATGATTTTTGATATCATATGAAATACCCTATCATTACCCCTCACCATCACCACCTAGCTAATCTTGAAATCTTTCACCACTTACATGTTTTGTATTGCCTATCCCTTCACCCCCACCTTGCCATTACTCAAGCTCTTTGGGAAACATAATGCCTCCTCCCCACATGGCTCATCACCATGTTATATGAAGGAACAAAATCTCATTTTTGTACCATTAGTTGCACATCAAATGTGGAGCTGTGTCAAAATTAAATCAACGTAATGGATGTAATATTTTATTTTCATAAAGAAATATGTTGTAAAGTGAGTGAGTATAAATCAGTATGAATGATGACCCCATATAATATTATAATCATATATACTATATTATTAAATTATATAGTATTATATGAAAAAATTACTTATAAGCGAGGAAGGAACAAAGGACGTGGAAGGTAATTTCAAATATTTTATAGGGTGAGAAAGTGTGGCGCAATATTCTACATCAAAGGAACCTAACGATCCACCAAAGGAAGTAAACAGAGTCACTCTCATAAGGGACATGGAGGGCAAGGTCCCACAAGGTCTTGACCCAAAAACCAAGGAAGTTTTAGAAGCTAGGGCCCCACATGGGAGTAGATAAGATACCAGGTTTGATGACTCAAAATCTCCTTTATTATGGGATGACATACTTTTGGGTAAAATAAATATGGCTCAGGACTCGATAGATTACCCCATGATCCTATGATGGAGAATGATGAGGTATGTCTACATGTCCCTAACACAATTATAGAGAAGGTTGATTATAAACTTGTTAACTCCCTTTTAGCTAGATTAAATGGTTTTAGGCCCAACATAGATAGCCTTAGGGAATGGGTTAACCATATATGGAAGCCTAAGGGCCAATTGGAAGTAGTGTCTCTAACAAAAAAAATCTTGTCAACTTCACAAATTTAGAGGACTTTGTTAAGGTCATGACTGAGGGCCCTTGGTTCATGTGTAAATCTAACATTATCATTAGGAAAGGGAAGGCAAGTATCAACTTGAACAACTCAACAATTGAGGATATTTCCATGTGGGTAAGGCTACTGAAACTTCCCCTAAATTACTAAGAACCTAAGGTAATATTTGGGATAATAAAGGCTTTGGGGTAGCCAATATCTTTAAATCTGATGACAAAGTCAAGAAGAAGAATGGTCTTAGCTAGATTTAGTATTTACATCCCAACAGCGAAACCCTTGCACTATTCCATTAAGATAAATTCAAAATATGGGGTTTGGACATAAAATATAGTGTACAAGAGGGACTCGAATATTTTTAAGAAAGGTAATATCTCGAACTATTCATCAAAAGACAATCCCAAAAACAAACAACCCTTTTAAGTAGATAAACATAATTAGAGGAAGAAAGTTCCCTCAAACCAAATATAGATGATATTTTATGATTGTGCAACAACTCAATATTGTATAATTGACAAACTCTAACCCTGGTTGTTCTTCTTAGTTCTACACATGCCTTGCATTCTATAATCACCTAAAAGTGGTAATTAGATGCTAAGAGTGTTGCTTGAGTTAACCTATCCTTGAGCATTATACTTACTTTTCTAGTCATTAAACAAACCATAGTCACCTACAGCCAGTCAAAACATAGTCCCATAACTAACATCTCAGACTCCAATCTAAATTACTTAGCAATCTACAAAGAGGACATTAGTGCCACATTTGGGACACTACAATAACATGGCACTAGTGTCCCCAACTGGACGCTAATGTCCTCAACCTTAGCTCTTCCTAAAAGGTAGTTTTTCAAATGCGTGCCCCTCCTAAGGTCAACCTAAGCTCATTTTATTATCTACACAAGCCTTAGAACCCTATAAATACAAGTCTAATCCACCTCTATTCACTAGATGTAAAATAGATGCAAAAGCTATTCAAACCAAAGTCAAAGTTGTGCAAAATCAAGGTATTCTATCCCTATTCTACCTTAATTTCTGCATATTACTATCTATAATAAACATAAGCCTAGTTTTTAATCATTTCAAAGCCCAAGCACATTCAATGCATTTAAGGCCACTCTCATTCTAGCATTCACTTACACATACATCAAGCACTAGGTGGGAGAACTACATCAGGCTTGATCCCTTTTTGGAGTATTAGTATGGAGGCAACTCTCTACATAGTGGGGTGTTGAGGATATCCTGTCTATCCTACTAACACACAAAAAATTATTTCTCATGCCATGCTTACAAGGAGATTAGGGTTTGCACATTAAATCAATTTTTCTAGGAACAACATAGAGCTACAAGTTTCAGTCACACAAGAACATAACCTAAAGACATAGGCATAAGTGCTCCCTAAAAACATGAATAGTCCCACAAAGGGGACATTAGCACCACATTGAGGACACTACACATAGATGGCGTTACTATCCAAACTGGGCGCTACTGTCTAAAGAGCAGAAGAATAAAAAAATCATGTTGACAACAAAAACTACTGCCTAGATCTCAACTTTTAGAACCCAGATCATCTATGATAGTTAGTTTTCATATAATTCTCTATTTATCCCTATTTATTGTCATTTTAAATAAGTTAAATAAGGTCAAAGTCATAACAAATTAGTACTTAATTATTACATATTTATTTAATTTATTTAGGCATCTTAGCCCTTTAATCTAAACATAGGATTTACATAGTTAAACCCTAAAAAGATCAAATCATTTGGTTAACCCATCTTACTTCGAATATTATTTTAAACCCTAGTTTACATTCATCCAAATTTTATGCAATAAATTTATTGTTGAATACTTCTGATTTCATGATTTTATTTAGATAACCTAGCTAATTAAAATTAATTTTACATTAGGGTTTCAATTTATTTTACATATAATTTAAATTGGTGCAAAGAAACCCTAAATTCAAAAACCCCAACCCTAGACACACTTAGGGTTTATGTCCTTTTCTATTTATACTCAGATTTTAGATTCATATATCTTCTAATTCATACAATCATGATCACAATGACAAATGAAATTAATCACTTTTTATTGCAAAGTATAAGACTTTCATTTACATGTTTGTTCCCTTTAGTTCATAATGAACTAATAAAAGACATAAACACATGTATAGATGTTGATTTTATGTTTGTTCCTTTTAGTTCATATCTCATAGTATGTTTTTTTTCTCCTATGTGGAATTCCATTAACAATCAAATCCATACAAACATAGAGGATTTAACACATAAACTAACCACTATGTTTCAAATTTTAATGTCATATCTTATGCATCATTTTTTATTGCAAAGTATAAGACTTTCATTTACATGTTTGTTCCCTTTAGTTCATAATGAACTAATAAAAGACATAAACACATGTATAGATGTTTCTTTATGTTTGTTCCTTTTAGTTCATATCTCATAGTTTTTTTTTCTCCTATGTGGAATTCCATTAACAATCAAATCCATACAAACATAGAGGATTTAACACATAATCTAACCACTAT
Organism: Torreya grandis; assembly: GCA_037957365.1. NCBI lineage: Eukaryota > Viridiplantae > Streptophyta > Pinopsida > Cupressales > Taxaceae > Torreya > Torreya grandis. The sequence continues at coordinate 2,501,229 of JARHVA010002083.1, forward strand.
GTTTCAAGTTTCAATGTCATATCTTATGCACATTAAAAAATCTCCTTCTCCTCCTTATATCCATGAGGGTGATAGATACTTTCCCTCTAACCATGTCCATGCTATCATTACTCCATGAGATGAAGTAGCCTATAACACTGTCACTAATCCCCCTATTCAGCCTATTCACAACTCTTCCATACAAGGTGTGTGCCTACATGTTCAAATAGAAACAACTAGAGTTTACATTAGGGTTTTAATTTATTTTACATATAATTTAAATTAGTGCAAAGAAACACTAAATTAAAAAACCCTAACCCTATACACACTTAGGGTTTGTATCCTTTTCTATTTATACTCAAATTTCATATTCATATAGCTTCCAATTCATACAATCATGATCATAATGATAGATGAAATTAATCACTTTTTATTGCAAAGTCTAATACTTTCATTTACATGTCTATTCCCTTTAGTTTAGAATGAACTAAGAAAAGACATAAACACATGTATATATTATGTTTTATATCAATTGAAATATATGTCATATCTCATAGCATGTTATCTTTCTTATATGTGGAATTTCAATTACAATCAAACCCATACACAAATATAGGATTTAGCACATAAACTAACCACTATGTTTTAAGTTTCAATGTCATATCTTATGCACATGAGAAATATCCTTCTCCTCTTCGTCTCCATGAGGGTGATAGATTAAATCTAATGAGGTTCATGCTATCATTCCTCCATGAGATGAATCAGCCTATAACATTGTCATTAATCCCCATGTTCACAACTCTTCCATACAGGGTGTGTGCCCACATGTTCAAATAGAAAAAACTAGAGTTTGCACTTGTGAGACTCTATGTAATCAACTTATCAGTATGAGAAAGATAATTATAGGTTTAAAAAATCAAAATCAATTAGTACATGGAAATGTTACCACATTGAAAAAATAATTTACAAGATAAGGGCCTCTAAGGCACAATAGTGTAAATCATGTTTATACATCTTCAACTAGTCAATTGTGGCAAACAATATTACATGTCAGAACACAAAATCAATATAAAGTACATCTAGAACTAGTGATTCAAAAATCATTAAAATTTCAAATAAGAGTTCAAGTGAGACACTAAGGAAAATGATTAAATCTAAGTTGATCAACCTACCTCCTCTACACCCAATGAGGAGATCCAGATATTTTTGTGCATATCGTAGAATGCATGGGTACCACATATATTTATGTTTAGTATTGAAAAGGAAAATATAATAGATAATGGATAAATATGACTCACATAGTGACACATCATCCACACATACAATGACAAATATACCAATTCAAAAAGGGTCAAATTCAGAAACAGTACAAAAATGGTTACCAAAGCATAACTCAAAACAACAAAAGATTCCAAAAGCACAATCATAGTAAGAAACAATACAAGCACAAATAAATCAAGGAAAACTACCTCTCTAAAAAGAGGCTCAACATTCAATATGGTATAATTTTGGTCACAAATATCTACAACATGATTACCATGGTCAAGGTTTGGGCAAATAGGCCAAGGCATCACTTCTCCTATTATAGCAGTTGATAATATTGGTCAACAAGGTTTGTGGTTTATTTAACATCCTAAGGCACATTGGTCACAATTACATTTTATCAAGGCAAAACATTTAGATACACAAAAAATGTAACAGAAAGACCCAGATCCTAAGTTGCATAGTCAAAATCATGCTCAACCTGCAAGCATTCTCAAAACAGGTGTTCTAATAAAGGAGCTTCCATGTCATTGTATATCTACAAGAAGCATAGTTTCAAAGGGAAAAATCACAATCAATAAGCCAAATCATAATTTAGAAAGGTCAACTCCATAGTATGAGGAATTTCCCTCTAGAATTCCATGTTATTATGATTCTAAACATGAACAATATTACAATTCTGATCATGAACAATACTCAAATTCTTACTACAACAACATTCAACTACAAGAAAACAATCATATTGCATGAGAGATTATCATTCCTATTTTTGACAGAGGCCACAATGATAGTGAGTCTCCTACGAGACTCATTGGTTATTATGGTTCCTACCCTTGTACATACTTCTTTCTCTCTCTTGCTCCTTGTACATTGTTTCTTTTCATTTGCTTGTACATAACTTATACTTTAAAAACACATAAATAATATAACATGTCAAAATATAAAAACATTCAAATAGTTCAAAGACTAAAAATATTATAGATTGTATGCATTTTTATGTTTACATTTCTACTACTTGCCAGATATTGCATATTGCTAGCTATACTAGTATAGTCACTTTTATCATACACATATGATTCACTTGTTCTTGTTGAGTGCTTGCAAATTCCAGATAGGACTTCGATCCACTACACTAATCTAGATCAGCTATCATCTACCCATTGGGTGCATTTACACTGATCCAGGTTTATGCATTTGATACATTTCCCCACCTGGGGGCATCTCATACATAATTGCTATAACTAGGTTCTATCTTACGTACTATACATTCTAGTTTATGAATTGATTTCTATTAATATTGATCGTTGTAATTCATTGCTTAGATTTTGCTAACTATCACTAGTTAGCCTCATATATATATATATATATATATATATATATATATATATCCTAGCATCTACATAGATTTGCACTACATAGTTATACATGCTTTCATCTCTAGTTCCTAGCTTAGACTTGATTATGTTCCTATGCTTCTTCCATCTTAGAGGGAATTTGAATAAACCATTATTCTTTGGATTCTATGCCACTTCTCTATTTATATACATTAGACATGTGCCCATGTCCCTTGTGTGTGTTGTTTCATGCTTCTATATGTAGATATTTAAACATGTCTTTCTAGGTGTTTTTACGCCAAATTGCTTGTTACTTGTGTATGTGGACATTTTAACACGTCCTTATATGTCTTCATTCTCAAATTTAGTGACATGTGCCCATGTCCCTTGTATTTTGGCCCCTTAGGATACCTTTTATGTGCCTCATGTGGTTGTATGTTTGCTTCTTTGTATGTTTTTACACCATGACACTTGTGTTTGCTTGTTACACACACACACACACACACACACACACCAAATTTTTATTCCATGAAGGACCTCATGCATCTACCCTTCATACTTGGGAGCCTTGATGGACATCATGCCCCATCCCCCTAGGTAGTTACTCAGATTTTCTATTATACATTGATTACATCTATCTTGACACCCTTGTGCAATACTAGATTATAACATACATCTTACATTACTTACGTATGCTTAGATATATTTACATTATGATGTTATGTTTTACATTATATTATAATATCATGCACATGCTCTAGCTAACACATTTTGTAGAGCTACTTGTTTAGAGGATAGTTCTTACATAGGTTTCACAACTACCCTTAAAATAGAGGGCATCCATAGGGGTTTATCATAAAGTTCAGGCTTTCATATTACTTTTCACATATACATTTCAACATGTAGACTCAATTTTAGATATCATATCAAGGCACACATAGAACAAAATAGAGACTCGATAATCAGTTCAGATCACACAAAAATCAGATTAGGTAGTTGTTATCACCCAAATTGGGAAACTAGTGCCACAGGGAACTACTATCCACTATAGGGCACTATTGTCTAGTAGCCTTAACTTTAAGACAATCTAGATCATTTATGATTCAAATTTGCATAGAAATAGTCATAGATTTGGTAGTTATGTTAAAATTTAGCTTAGATACATTCATTTTATCTCATATTCATACTAGTTGCTCAGATTTGGGGGCATCATGCATGGCATGATCACTCATAAATTTAAATCAATTACATAGGTTCAACTATTACATACTTGATTCAGATTTAGTATACTTAGATACCAGATTGGGGGCATGTGCATGGCACATTGGTTCCATATAATTAGCTTCAAACATGTTGATTAGATGGAATGGCAAACTCCATGTCATTCTTTACATTGTATATACTTGCTATCACATTTTAGGTTATCACCAAATTCATTCCTTACTTCATATGCAGTGGTTGGCATTCTCGAATGGCCCAGAGCTGCCTAATATACCTAAGTGGCTGCTGAACTAAATACATAGTTAGATTTACTCAGTTAGATACTTTCAATAGTTTACATAGTATAGTTATAGATGCATCTACTTCACATAGGGGGTAATGATGAAGTCATGGCCTACTTGAGTTTTTGAGCCACCTACATAAGAGGGTTAGACACAGTTATAGTCTTATCCAAGATATTCACATAGATTAGGATCCACTAAGTAGGTGTGGGCAATGATGGAGTGAAAACTAGATTGAGTTATTGAGCCACCCATATCAGGATTGATCAAGCCATCAATTCAGTTCAAGTTGCTTAATGATATGATCACTATGCACATTCACACACACACACACATGTTGTCACCAAGTTTATGCATTGGTTCATGTAACTAATGAGGTGTATTCATTCCTTTCCTCTCTCTTTACTTAGCTTTACTTAGTTACTTAATTTCAACATGGTCTTTTGCTTTTGAACATCTCTTAAATAAGGACTAATTTTTGCATGTTTGATTGCAAGTCATTGATTTGGATCATGTTTTGCATACGTTGACCCAGATTCACATATTCAAACTCAGCTACATAGGTTTCACTTCCAAGGTAAGTCCAGGTATGCTTCTTTTTCCTTTATACTAGTCATTTCGCTTTGTTGCATTACTAGCATAACAGGGGGGAATGTAATCACCTAAAAGTTATGATTGGATGTTACGAGTGTCACTTGAGCTATCCGTAGACCTATCTTTGAGCATTAAAATTAATTTTATAGTCATTCAACATACCACAATCACCTATAACCAGTCAAAATATAGTCCATAATTGACATCTTAGTTGCTAATCCAAATTGCTTAACAGTCTGCAAAGAGGACATAAGCACCACATTTGGGACACTACAACCACATGGCACTAGTGTTCCCAACTGGGTGATATTGCCCTTAGCTATAACTCTTCCCAATAGATAATTTTTCAAATGTGTTCCCCTCTTAAGGTTGGCCTAAGCTCATTTTCTTATCTGCATAAGTAAAAAACCCTATAAATACAAGTGTAATCCACCTTTATTCATTAGATGGAAAATAGATGCAAAAGCTATTCAAAACAAAGACAAAGTTATGTATAATCAAGGTATTTGATCCCTATTTTTCCATACTTTTTTTATACTACCATCTACAATAACGGATGACACACACATCCCATCTTGCCCAAAATTCTTAAAAGTTACTTATATTATACCTCTACAAGTTCTAACCCTATGCTTGTTCTCCTTATCTATGGACACTAACATCCTAGTTAGACAATCGCATCGATGTTACTATCCTGACCTGACACAAGTGTCTAGTGCCCTAAACTCATATAATTTACAAATGAAACATATTACAATGGTCGGCCTAAGTGCTTTAATATGATTTATCTCTTGATAAGATTAGTATAAATACAATATCAACCCTCATTCATTCTTCACCTAGTAATCAGATCGAAAGAACACTCAATAAGCACTCAAGTTACTAAAAATTTTCTTATTCTACCTTATTTTAATATCAATCAAAAGAACAACCCAAATATAAGTATTAAGTACTAAGGAATAGTCATAAGGTCATATTTTCCAAGTTACAAGCTAGGTCATTCTTGTACTTTACACATTGCATGATTCACACACAAGCCAACCACAAGGGAAAAGTACATGAGTCTGAGGCCTTTTTCTAGAGTACTAGCTATATAGGCAACACCCTTTGACAATGATATCATTACGGGTTAGCTCAACACTATGTACCCACTAACCCATTTTCCCCAAGGTCATGTCCAAGATGGAAATCTAGGGTTTTGCCATTTCACTAGGAGTAACAGTCCATGGCCCAAATCTGAATGAATTAGAGTGAAGGCAAAACCAAACCTAAAAGCATGCAAGTGGTCACATATTGTCTTAATACATATTTTTTACAATAAACTAGCATCTACAAAATTATTTCAATCTAACACAAGTATTTAGAAGGCTAGAGGCCCCAGAACTGGAATTTGACGATTGATGGAAAACTATCTTCATGCTTGCTTCCCGCCTGAACCAGATCCAACATTATGTTATCATTAGAAACAACTAAGTATTTTTTTATGTCATTTTTATATCTAACATAGTTGTACTTTTATTTAATATCCTATCTCAACATAATAAATTTAACATATGACACATCTAAGTTTAACACATTAATTAGTTTGTTATAGATATGATATTCACTCTTATGCCCTATCATTTCTATATTTTTAACCCTTTTACCTAAGTAGGATACCCTCTTATCCAAATTAGGGTTAAAAATTTGGTGAACTCAATCTTTGAATATCAAACCCTAGGCCAGTTAGGGTTTTTTAATTTTATTTTCCTGTTGTTGATCCCTAATTATCATCAAATATGTGCAACATGGAGTGCTCTCCAAAATTTATATGCCTCTCTTATGCGGTCCTCATTTAGATATTTAGAACATTTCAAAAGTGTAAGTAAAATCTTATTCCACTTTCAAAACTGAAGGAGGATGATATTTGTCACCCCTCTAACCAAGTTCATGTCATCCCCTCTTTAAAGGGTAAGGTGGATCATACTATTACACAAAAATTGTGCATCCATAAAACCCTTCCAACATTCCTTGATGGTACACATATGAATGTTCCATCTAAAATACCTAGGGATTGTACTTTTGGAACCCTAAAAGTTCCATTAACATATATTGGCAAGCTACTATACAAGTTACAAAAGCAACATCAGTCAGCATATTAGATTATCTAAGTACTAAGGATATAATTTGCACATTTATCCAAACCTCTAGTTTCATTACTCCCATGATTGTGAGAGTGTCACCTTATATATCTCCCTCCTCCTATAGAGGTTGATGTAAATAAACCTCTATCCAAAGGGTATGATGCAAATACTTATTGTGACTATCACCAAGGCCCTGGGCATGCTACGAATAGATTCTTTACCTTGAAACATAAGATCCAAGATATTATTGATGACCAAAATATTACATTTTAGGATCCTATAAAATAATTAGCTTCACTAAAAATAAAAAAGCACACACAACACCAAGATTTAACAATTAACTCATACATGAATGGTGTTTATTGTTGGCACAACCATATTAATCCTACACAAACCAAAACCACTTGCAACATAAAGCATTTTCAACAACTCAATTTTAAATTACAATATTTACAAAATAAGGCCACTTGGAAGGACTCATTGGGTAACATAACAATAACAATTGCTTGTGGTCCTAAAGTAATTCAAACACAACTTTGGGTTATGCCTACCACATCTCCATTTGCATTTACACTTGAAACTCTTTGGCTATACTAAATGGAAGCAAAAATTTACCAAAATAAACAAAGCATTTATTTTCCTCATGAAGGCAAATTAATGTGTATTTCAAATAATGGCATTACATCTACTACACATGCACAACATGAGGAGGAACATGTTATGTCCCTTTTCAACCTAGCCAATCATGATGCAGACAATGTAAAAGATCTAACTAGATATTTATAGGTTGGGGGAGATATATACGACCATCCATTAGATGTAATCATAGGATGGTCTTTCCTCATCATAAAAAATACCAAAAAAATAAAAAAAACATTCAAAATTCTGAAAATATTTTTATCACTTACATGTTATATTGGCTCCTTGGCATCTATGTGTTAGTTCCATGTTGAGAACTGGCATATCATTTACTCATACATACACATAAACATACATACACAAATGCATGATACACTCCTAGTTGTTGGTAATTCCTTCTACTCACATCACTAGGACATTGGGGGCATCCATCTTCTATGATCTTGATACACACATGTTATATGATTCGATGATCACTCTACACTATCATGTTTGAGCTTACATATGTAATTACACATGGTTATTATCCATTATTATACATTACATAGGGTACTTGAGATGTTATTTACTTTGTGTTTTTTTCCAACAAATTCAATCCATGGAACACTATGACATGTTTATGTTGGTTGCTTATGCTTTTCCTTTACATAATTCTTTGAGTGTTTTGTCTTGATTTTTCCAGCATTTGCATATGCTCTATTGTATGTGGACCCTATGCCTATGATTGTCTTCTTGGACATTTTCATATGTAATTACATTTTATGGACATTTGAATAAGTCATTCCTTGATTTTTTTAGATATTTGACTAAGTTATGTCCATTCAATTTCACGACATTTGAATGTGCCCCTTGTTTACGGTCTCTTTGGATCATTGCATGTTAATTTGATTTTGAGTGTTCTTGTGTCTGTGCTTGTTGAGCTTGTACTATTAATATATAGAAGTTTTCATTGTCTTTATCATGCATCTTAGTCCTACATATGATCATATTGGTTTTATGTGCTTTAATGATACATTTACCTAGACATGTTTCCTTCTATATGCTACATGGTTACATTCACATATTTACATTTGTCTTACCATTTTGAGGTGAGCTAACAACCAGGTGCAATTTTTATTTCACCTCAAAGGGGGAACATATTAGTGGGGGCATGTCATGGTGACATGGATTACACATTTCCATAGTTATCAAATTCAGGTGGCATGTTTTGGAAGCATGTTCTCCACACTCACATAGTATATGGTACTTACACCAGTTTACAAATTTAGTGGGGGCATGTCATGATGACATGACTTTCACACATTCACCAGTTTGCATAATTAATCAAGGCATGTCATTATGACATTGCTTTCACACATTCACCATTTTGCATAATTAATGGGGGCATGTCATGATGACATGGATTCCACACATTCATAATTTTTAGATTTAGTGGGGGTATGCTTTGGAAGCATGTTCTCCACACCTACTCAGTTTTCAACATTTTTAGTTTATAATGGGGGCATGTTTTAGAAACATGTCCTCCATATTGGTACTTATATTAGTTTCATATTTATCCATATCTAGTTGGGGCATGCTTTGAAAGCATGTCCTCCACACTTACATAGTTTTTTGAATTGGCCAAAGCACACAGTTATATGAAATTGAGACACATTTGTGGCATAATTCTATAGATGGTACCATTATTACACATAATTTTAACACGTGACAAATATAAAGTGTATATTTTATACAACATATGCCTAACATTTCAAAATCCAAATCAATCTTAGATTACAAAACTATTTCACGTACTGATACCCAATGGACTTTTATGGACTTAACGAGATAATCTACTATAGTAGTTAGTTCACCTTTTGGCATGGTTAAGGTGATTAAATGACTCAATCTTGCCAAGTTTTTAGTTTGGACTTAATCATCCAAATGCACTAAGTTATGCGTATGATTGGTTTTCACAGTTGAGCTAATCTCAACTACCATGTGGTAACTCACTTTTGCTCCAAATTTGGGGGCATGTGCCTTCCAACATCTCTCTCTCTCTCTCTCTATATATATATATATCTCCTTGAATATATGAACTTTAAATATTTATCTATATTTATCATAATATCAATTTTACAGCCTTACAATGATAGATCTTTTGCAAAAATAACTTGCCAATAGGTAAGGTTGTTACATCAACACACATGTGTACTCCTAAATCTTGCTCTTTCATTTTTAATCTATTTCAAGTACTTTTGACCCAAATTATATGCATTGATTATACACTATAACATGCTCTTGGTTTTAGGTCAGTCACCCTAAAATCACTCAAACCCATCTCTAGCAAAGCACTCAAGCTCAACTCAATCAAAGACAAGGTGTGTATACCACCTAGGTACCTATTCCTCTCCTTTAAACTAGTAATTTCATTACTAGATTAAAGGGGGGTAGAATTTAGATTATATTTTATGATTATGTAGCACCTCAATTTTGTGTACTCGACAAGCTTTGACCCTAGTTATTCTTCTTAGTTCTACACATACCTTGCTTCTACAAGCCTCACACCCGCTCTATCTTATGCCTTTTGGCCTATCTCTTAATTTGAACAACTTTATATTGATGTCACAAACACCCATCTTGTGAAAAATGCTTAAAATGTACTTATCTTATACCTCTACAAGTTCTAAGCTTGTGTTTATTCTCCTTCTCCCTTGACACTAACGTTCAAGTTAGATAGTAACATTGACATTACTTTCTTGACCTGAAGCAAGTGTCCAATGCCCTAAAACCATCCAATTTACAAATTAAATGCATTAAAATGGTCATCCTAAGTTATTTAATGTGGTTTATCTCCTAATAGAATTGGTATAAATAAAATATTAACCGTCACATTCCTCACCTAGAAATTAGACCAAAAGAGCACTCAAGAAACACTCAAGTTACCAAAAGCTTTCCTATTCTACCTTATTCTAATATCGGTCAAAGGAACAACCCAACTATAGGTTTAAAGTATTAAAGGAGTAGTCATAATGTCATATTTTCCAAGTTACAAGCTTGGTCGTTGTTGTACTTATTTGAGACATTGAATGATTCACACACAAGCCAACATATAGGGGAGAACTACATGAGCTTGAGGCCATCTTCTGGAGTATCGGTTATGTAGGTAATACCCTTTGATAACAAGGTAATTACAAGCCATCTTGACACTGTGTGCCCACTAACCCATTTTCCCCTAAGATCACATTGAAGATAAAAAGTTAGAGTTTTGCCATTTCACCAGGAATGACAATCCATGACCCAAATCTGATTGCACTAGAGTGAAGGCAAATCCAAACCCAGAAGCATCTATGTGGTCACATCTTATTTCAATGCATATTTTGTATAGGAAAATAACATCAACATAACTATCCTAGGTTGATGCAAGTGTCTAGAGAGCTAGAGGCACCAGATCCAAAATATGATGATTGATCTAGAACTGTCTTCCTACCTTCTTCCCACCTGTACTAGATCCAACACTATGTTAGCATCAGAAGCAACTAAGTAATTTATTTAATTTCATTTGTATATATAACCTATTTGTACTTTTCATTAATAACCTATCTCAACATAATAAATTTAACATGTGGTACATATAAGTTTAGAACATTAATTGGCATGTTGTAGATCTGATATTCACCCTTATGCCCTATCATTTTTATATCCTTAACCCTTTTACCCAAGTAGGATATCCTCTTATCTAAATTAGGGTTAAACACCAACCTACCAAAGGGTTAATTTTGAATTCAAAATAAACAGAGGGGGTATTCCTTTGACATTGCTAGAGAGAGTTAATGAGTTCAGTAAGGAAGTGTTTACACCCCTAGCACCACTATTGGTTTAAAATGAGAAGGATATGCAATATAAGTTAGATATTTCCCCAGTGTTTGAGAAGCTTTCAAAATAGAAAGGTGAGGTTTTTAAAAATTTGGAGGAAGACTTTGGCACCTCAAGGAATGAGAGTTAGTCATTGAGTGGGGATAAGATAAAAGGAGAGGAACCTTTACCTCAGCCTATAGTTTCATCAATGGGAGAGAGGGATAATGGTGTTAAAGGGGAGAAATCTAAAAATTGTTGAGTCAGGTAAAAGGTTATAAAAAAATAAGTGGAGGGGAAAGGAACTCCACAATAGTTGGAAGGAACAAATATGGAAGGTTCATCCCTGAAAACAACATGAATTGACAATCTTAAAAGTAAGGAAATAGGCCAATGCTCCTCTACAAAGAATAAGGAACATGATCCAATGAAAGATGAGACCTGATACCCAAGTGAAAGAGTACAAGAAAAGGAAATAAAAAAGCATAAGTTAGGGAAGAAGCTAATTCCTTAGGAACGTTGACAACCCAAAGACTAAGGAAGAAGGAAACACAAAAATAAGTAGTAAAGGAAACACAAAGGATCCTTAAAAAACACTTCCCTAAGGTTAAGAAGTGAAGATAATCTCATTGAATGTTAGAGGGATTAACAACCCTAATAAGTAAATATTAATATGGAATGTAAGGGAAAACCATAACTCGCATGTTTTGATTTTACAAGAATTAAAAATGTCATAAGAAACTCTATAATCAAGTCAATGGAGAAATTTGGAAAGAGTCTAGTTGTATTGGCTATGGTGATAATTGGGCTTCTAGAAGACTTACAATTTTTTAGAATCCCCAATCTCTATAAGGGGACCTCTTGATTAAGACTATCAATCATATAACCAATCTATTTAAGGACAAAATGAAAAACTTGGAATGGATGTTATAAAATATTTGTGCTCCCAATTTGAGTCAAAGGAGGAATAAATTATGGAAATAATTGAAAGATTTTAGGAAGAATTATTAGACCTAGAACTAGTTGGTTGTACGAGATTTAATTCTCCATTTTTCCCTATTTAACCCAAAATTTAGAAGTGGGGGATAGGGTTAAGAATATATAAATAATTCCAACATGAGGGTGAAAAGTTAATCTATATCAGGTCAATTAATAGAAAGTTCAGATCGATAATGTTATGAATTTATACAACTAAGATTGTCAAAAATAGTAAAGTACAACTATTTAAAGATATTGCAATAAATTAGAAACAATGGTACTTAATTAGTTTATTGTGCACAAATAGATATGGATTAGAAATAGATGTAGAATATGCAAGATAAGTGTTTTGGATCAATCGACAAGTTTTGTAAATTATACTTCTATGATAGCAGACACTACCATCAGATCTAGACACTACCATGGATACCAATATCTGACAGTGATGTAGGTGTCCTATATGAAATAATGACCAAATTTGGATGCGACCAACTTCATTGTTCTAGGTTTTATGCCAAATTTTTGTTGATGTATTTAGATATGAGACATAGGTTATCGCTCTTCATTGATTGATCAAACCCTAGCTCTCCACCCTTCTTCCCCCTTGGAATGAGTTTGTTGAAAAATGGGTTAATGGGCTCACCATGTCAAGTTTCCCCAAAGGCCCCTCTATCAATGGGCATTGCATACATAGCTGATACTCTAATGAGAGCTTCAGAGTTATGTAGTTCTCCCCTATGTGTGGAAAAGTGTGTGCATAAAGGTGCAATATACTATATGAAAATACATGTAGTGATATACCTTATAATTTTATAAATATCACTCATGGGCTGCTCTTTGAATGATTTAGACCTATAATATGGTTGTTCCTATGATTGATATGAAAATAGAGATGAATAGGGGAGAATATATTACTTGTATAATTGATTGATTTAGTTTTAGTAGATGTTTTCTTAGTATTTGCTAGATGAATAATGAGAAGGCTTAAACTTGTATTTATATCACACCTTTTGAAAATATCTCTTGGTAGGGTTCGATAAGATAAATGGTCTAACCCATAAATTTTGAATCATTTGCAATTTGGATTACTTGGTAACTAGACTCTAACTAAGGATCTGGACACTATCATCGGTGGTAGTGTCCGTATGTGGTCGATAATGTCTAGAAGGCTAAAAAAATTAGTATGAATCTAAAATTAATAGTGAAGAATGTTTATCAAGTTTTAATATTTATGTGTGTTAGGTTGTGGAGCTAAAAGCTTCACTGATGCAAATAGGGAAGGAGGTTGTTGAGAGGTTGCTAAGTTGCAAGGCAACCGACATCGGTCTGATCAGCCGACGTCGGTCATATACATTGGGAAAGACAACCGACATCGGTCAGGTATCGGCTGATGTCGGTCATCTCTAGCCTGACAGGGACTGACGTCGATCGCCTGTGTGGTTCTGAAACTATCGGTTGCATGAACAGTTTGTTAACTAACCAAGTGTTTGCATGTTAAGAGCCAATTATAGACTAGGAGCTGCGGATCTAATTATTGTAATTATATGTCTAATTTTTGTATGCATGGGATCTATATAATAGACTCATGGGCTATATTGTAAAGTGTGCTAGTAGAGTTGAGCAGGCTAGTTCCTTCTATGTGTGAAGAGAGCAAGGGTAACCCTCCTAGTTCTAAAACAGTGCCAAGTGTGGATGCTGGTTTGGAGAATCAGAAGGATTCTTCATGTATGTATGATCTTGGTTAGCAAGTGTGCAAGGCCAGGTTAGGAGATCTGCATGGTAAGTAAGATCATTGATCTGCAGGTGTATGTGTGTGCAAGGTCTAGGTTTGCAAGTGTGTAGAACCAGGTTGATCTGCAGGTGGCAGCAGAATCAAGGTGACAGCAACACAACAGGGAGCAGGATCAGGCAAGATCTACTTGGAGTACGGTGTGTACTCAGTTGGAGAGCAAAGAAAAAGGCAAGGTAGTTCCTTCCATAAGTAAGATCATTTGAGTTGCAAGTTGTTGCAAGTTTAGGGGAGATCTACTTGGAGTACGTTCAGTACTTGGAGTGCGTGGAGCACTAGTGTACTGGCAGTAGTGGATACTGACTGGTTGGAGGTGAACACCAACTCTGTGTTTGAGTTGTGTGTTGGGACCGTAAGAGAGAGAGCTTTGAGGAAAGAATTACTGTACACTTGAGGTGTGGGAAGTCTCTGAGAGGTGTGAAGAAGAAGTGGCATCTTCTTTATTGTATTCTTTTCTGGATGAGTATTAATACAATTGAGTATTGTCTCTCATATTCTATGTTATTTTTGAATTCTAGTTACTTGTGATTCTGGTTTAATTCTGCATATTAAGTTGCTTGTACATGGTAATCAATGGTGCTTCTTTGGGTTCCTAACAGTTGGTATCAGAGCCAGGTTACAGGGAACAGGTCTTATGTTTGGTTATAGGTCACTCTCAAGGGTTTTTGATTGAGTGGGAGTATAGCAATGACAGAAGAAAGTACACTAAGAATGGAGAAATTGAAAACCACGAATGGTCAATTACGGTGTTATGGAAAGAAAGAGTAGGTAAAGAAAGATTGTTGGTTGGTTACAGATCAACATGAAGGAACTAAAGAAGTAGATGTTGCAGGTGTTGTTGCACAAGATGCTCTGGGATGTTTCTTGGATAAAGTAGAATCTTGTTTTATAGATTCTGTTGCCTCTTTCCATGCAGCCCCAAGTAGAGGGGTTGGTGAGCCTTGCCAAAGAATTGGCAAAGGGAAAGTGAAGCTGAAATTACAGGCGGCCAACACATGGGTGTTGAAGAAGGTCATGCAGGTCCCAGGCTTGAAGATGTGGCTAATTTCTTCAGGATAGTTGGGTGATGAGAGATGCATAAAAACTCTCACAACAGATGCACTTGAATTAGCTGGTGGTAAGAAAGCAGGTACTCTTTATCTACTTGCTTATATTACTGATTCTTCTTCTATTGCAAAGACGTGACTTTGTAGGCTTGGTCACATGAGCAAGAAGGAGATGCATGTTCTTAAGTGGAAGATATATGTGTTTGATAGACTTAAGAATTGGAAAGCCTTGGTGTTCTTGGAGGAGATGACAGACAGAGTTCAGTGGATGGGGCTGGATACTTTTGAGCAAGGTGGTTTGGATAGGGTTTTGATCCATGGAGAGCTCACGGGTAAAAAGTCATCACTCACAGGTGAACACAGCTACCAACATCAGTCAGAGGGAATCGCCATCGAATAGATAGGTACCGATGTCGATCATGTGCAAACCAGAGCCGGTGGTGTCGGGCAGGGTGGCTGTCGGCATCAGTTAGGGAACCGACATCGGTGACCAGGTAAGACTGACGTTGATCATAAAACTGGCATCGGTAGAAAGGATAGTCACATGGGAACTGACGTTAGTCGAATGCAGATTGTGTGGTGGCCGAGGTCGGTCACTATAATAGATTTTGGGCAGACAGTAAGCTATCAAGGAGTTTCAAATGCCCATATGGAGGATTGAAAGTGGTAAGTAAGCCTCAAATTCATTATTCCTCTTCTTTATACTCATTGCTCACTGCAGAATAGGAAGGATCTAGGAAACAGTGGGAGCATGGCATGAATAGGATGCAGAACCAAATGGGAGATTTGGTAGGGTTGCCAGCCAATATGAAAGCACTGAAAGATGAATGGATTACTTAGTTGAAGAATAGAGTGAATGGGCACGTGAGACAGAAGGCCAGGTCATATGGTCTTGAGGTAGCTTTAGGACAGTGGTACAGGTTTGACAGGTGGATGACAAAGCATGGCTTTAGTCAATGTCATTATAACTACTGTAGTTTCTTTACCATGTGGATGATGAGTCGCGACATTATCCTGTTACTATATGTTGTGTGTTTGCTTGATGTAGGGTTACACATACAGGGTTTTGCTAAGCTAAAGGTAAAGTTAGTTCAGTGGTATGTCATGAGGAATTTGGAAGCAAAATTCTTTCGCATAAGTGTGTTCTAGAGACATGGAGATCACAGGTTGATTTTGTCTCTGGATGATTGTGTGAGACCGGTTAACACATCAATGGTGGATAGTTCTATGAGCAGTGTCCTGATTCATATGATGAGGTTAAGTACATGCACTGGACCTGGGTTTCCCACGCAGTGGGAGCTGTCAAAAAGTTTGGAGCCGATCCGGGAAAGAAGCACTGGAGGGTAGTTCAGTGGATTCTCAGGTGTCTGAGAGGGACCAGTAGCAGGTGCACATGCTATGCAGGGTCAAGTTCTTTTCTACATGTGTTTGTAGATGTAGATGTGACAGGTTACTTGGATGATAGGAAGTGCACCACAGGTTTTGTGGTGGGTGGTCTTCAAGGTTGAGCTTGAAGAGGGATACAAGCCAGGATACAGATTAGACATGGTATAGGTACATGTACAGTGCAGCTGTTTATCTCCAAGTAGGAGATTGTTAGGTTGTGGAGCTAAAATCTTCACTGATGCAAATAGGGAAGGAGGTTGTTGAGAGGTTGCTAAGTTGTAGGGTAATTGACGTCGGTCTGATCAGCCGACGTCGGTCATATACAGTGAGAAAGGCAACAGACATCGGTCAGGTATCAGTCGACGTCGATCATCTCTAGCCTGACAGGGACCGACATCGGTCGCCTATGCAGTTTTAGAATTGTTAGTTGCACGAATAGTTTGTTAATGAATTGAGTGTTTGCATGTTAAGAGCCAATTATAGACTAGGAGCTGCGGATCTAATTATTGTAATTAGATGTTTAATTTTTGTATGCATGGGATCTATATAATAGACTCATGGGCTATATTGTAAAGTGTGCTAGTAGAGTTGAGTAGGCCAGTTCCTTCTGTGTGTGAAGAGAGCAAGGGTAGCCCTCTTAGTTCCACAATAGTGCCAAGTGTGGGTGTTGGTTTGGAGAATCAAAAGGATTCTTCATGTATGTATGATCTTGGTTAGCAGGTGTGCAAGGCTAGTTTAGGAGATATGCATGGTAAGTAAGATCATTGATCTACAGGTGTATGTGTGTGCAAGGTCTAGGTTTGCAGGTGTGCAGAACTAGGTTTATCTGCAGGTGGCAACAGAATCAAGGTGACAACAACACAACAGGGAGCAGGATTAGGCAGGATCTACTTGGAGTACAGTGTGTACTTGATTGGAGAGCAAAGAGGAAGGCAAGGTAGTTCCTTCCATAAGTAAGATCATTTGAGTTGCAAGTTATTACAAGTTCAGGGGAGATCTACTTGGAGTACATTGAGTACTTGGTGTGCGTGGAGCACTTGTGGAGTGTGTGGAGCACTGGTGTACTGGCAGTAGTGGATACTGACTGGTTGGAGGTGAACATCAACTCTGTGTTTGAGTTGTGTGTTGGGACCATAAGAGAGAGAGAGCTTTGAGGAAAGAATTACTGTACACTTGAGGTGTGGGAAGCCTCTAAGAGGTGTGAAGAAGAAGTGGCATCTTCTTTATTGTATTCTTTTCTGGATGAGTATTAATATAATTGTGTATTGTCTCTCATATTCTGTGTTATTTTTGAATTCTAGTTACTTGTGATTCTGGTTTAATTCCACATATTAAGTTGCTTGTACATGGTAATCAATTGTGCTTCTTTGGGTTCCTAACAGTTGGAAGTAGATCTCCCCTTGGGTCATATGAGACTTGAAATTAATAGTGAAGAATATTTATCAAGTTTTAATATTTATGTGTATAGGAGACTTGGGTCATATGATGATATGGATTAGACTAAGAGATAAGCATTTAGGCATAATGAGATGGTGCATGCGAGCCTTTTGGTAGTAGGAAGGTTTAAAATTAAAGGGTGGAGCCCTAATTGATATTTTTTATATGTATAAGATTGAGATGCTATAAATATTTGGTTTTAGTATCTACATTCCCCCCATTTAATATAATAATGCATAAAGATGAAATTACTAGGTTAAAGGAAAGAAGTGTGTACCTTGGTGTGTATAACACACATTTCCTTTGCTTGAACCCACTTTGAGCATTTTATTGGTGTATGACATCTAACTAAGAGCATGTTACAATATAAATTAGTGCATATAATATGAAATTTGAAATAATTGAAAAGAGAGAGAACAAAGAAGGAGTACACTTATGTGTCAATGCAACCATGTTGCTTCTTGATGCTTTGACTTGGTAAATATGCTTCCTTATGAAGCATTGGAGCTAGAAAAGGCTCAAACATATACCTTGGAGATATGAAGAGGGATATTCAAAGGTATTATGACCCCAATCTTGTGAAGTGATGAGTTGTGACATGGCCATTGAGATCATTATATCTCAATATCACAACTTAAATGTGAATATATATAATCTAGTGAGGGTGAGTGATTTAATAAATTCATCCTCTAAATCTGGTGAGATTGGATGATTTAATCACTCCAATATATAAATATGATGAGGTTGAATGATTTAATCACTTCAACCCATAAAATGAGCTAATTTTTATAATAAAAAGGCTTGATAATAGTACATCCTAGTGTAATCGATGAATAATGGTGAGTAGTATATTTGGTAAGTTTTATAGTTTTTGGTGCAAAATCATGGGAGATGCACATGTACTATGTCTAAGCTGGAGTGTGTGTGTCATAAATATAACAATATTTGTTTTAAATTTATGCAAAATTAGTGGATTATATAAGATTTTGATCGAAGTGTATATCTAAATCATGGAACCAAACTGGAGTTTGTACAAGTGTGGAGGTCATTTATTTGTGACATCCCCCCACTAAAGTCTAGAGATATTAAGTGAGTAAGTGTGGAGGTCATGTTTTATGACATGACCCAAATATAATATAAAAACTTGATAAGGTGTACAAATGTGGAGCTCATGTTTTTATGACAAGCCCCCACTGAAATCCAAAAACTATGAAAATGTAGAGGTCATGCTTCTATAATGTGCCCCCACTAATATGCCCCCACTTTGAGGTGAGAGAAATATAAATTGGTAGGTTCCTCAAAAGGATAAGGTAGTTGTATAATTTTTGTATTAGTCATGTAGCATATAGGGATAACAAGTTGATTTATATATATCAATTTGGCTTAGAGTATGTGATCACATCAAGTCATGAAGATGCATTATATAGATCATGATAATGTCTATAGAGTAACAATACAATATCAATAAAAAATAAAGCATACACACAAGATCACTCAATATAATGCAAAAGAGTGGTCCAAGGAGACCTCATAAAAGGGGCATGTTCAAATTACACACAGAAAGGGATGGCATATTTAAATGTCCAAAAAACATGGAATGACATATTCAAATGTCCAAAAAACATAAATACCATATTCAAATGTCCAATCAACATATAATGGCATAGGGTTCAATAGACAAGGAACATATTCAAATGTTTCAAAAGCAAGACAATAGCAAGTAATGTAATACACTTAAGAAAATGAAAAATAGATGAAGCATAAGCAACCAACATATGCATAATATACTAGTCCATGCATATATGTGTTAGAAAAAATGCTATGTAGTGTTTCATATCAAATACACTTTGAAATATATGTACATGGATATAGACACATGTTAAAAATAAAATATTAAACATGATAATGTATAAATTATCATAAAAGATATTTAACCTATATCAATCTGATCAAAGAAGTAGATGCCCCCAACATACTATATAATGCGAGTAGAGGAAAGGTCAAATATCTGGAAGTGCATAGATCATGTATTTGGGTATGATTGTATCACACTCAAAGATGTGTGAAACATATGTGTATATAGGAATTAAATGATATGTTATCTACTAATGTAAATCAAACAACATGGATGTCAAGGAACTAATAAAATCTCAAAACACTGAATATTTTTTTATGGTTTGAATTATTTGAATTTTTTCTATTTTTGGAATATTTAGTTTTTTTATATTTTTGGACTATTTAATTTTTTATATCTTTACAATATTATGGAATGTTTTGCTTAGTGTGCATTGAATGGATCAAGTTTGTTACGATTGGAGCATTTAGAGTGAAAAAGGTTCATAACGTGCTATTATTATATTTTTACTTGCTTAGTAGAATAACCATCACCATCGTGTGGAATGTGAACTAATATCCACTTGTAGGAGAATGAAATACCTTGTTGGTTTTGATTAATTTTAGTGTCCATTTGGTATATCCAAAATGATCCCAATGCAAAGTTGTGTTTAGTTGTATGGGGCATGACCCATACTTTCATTTGGACAACACATGGTCCACAAGGAATTGGTAATATTATGTATCCTAATGAGTTTTTCCAACCTCCTTTATGATGTAAGTCCTTGATGGTATAACCAAGTTGTTACAAACATCTTTCATTACAAAACATTTATTTTTCTATAGAATCAATATGGTTACGGTGAAAATAAGTTCCATCCGTGAATAATGTGATTGTTAAATCCTTTTGGTGAGGATGCTTCTTGTTTTGTGAGTTTAGAATTATTTTTAGAGTATGTCCATTTGGTATTGGTCCCATATTGAGTAAATTTTGTGAAGGTTTCATATAAATATTTAGAATGCCAAATGTTTGTTCATTATATTCACTTGGTAATTCATTGCCATTGTATATATCATGAAAAAAATGTTTATAATTTATAGGTGATAGATTTAGTTCTTTTTATATTTGAGTAGGAAGCAAACATATCTATGCACACATCCATGTATAGGCAGGTAAATGAGATTTAACATTTATGTAATGTGCGTTCCTTTAATGGAGGAATGATACCTCTACTAAATAGGAATTGTAGTTCCAAATCTAAAGGTTGATAAGGTAAGGAATATCATGCTTTTTAAAATGGAATAACATAATCTTCAATATTTCCATCATCATGTTGTTTGAAGTTTTCCAAATGTTCCAATGTAAATTTTAGCACATTGTGTGTATTAAAGACCAAGAAGAAAACATCTTCTAATTGCTTAAATGTAACTAAGGAAACATATGGTAAACTATAGAACCAATCACAAGATTCATTTTTAAGGCTCATATGAAATGATTTTAATAATATTCAGTCATCCTTAGCCCAATTTACAAAATAATGTACATATTGAAGTATATGTTGGGAAGGATATTCTATTAAGCACATGCTTATACTGAGAGGAGGCGGGGGGGGGGGCTGAATCAATATAAGATAATATTTTAAATTTAATCAACCATAACAACCATAAACATTCAATATCTAGTAATTAATAGCACAAGAGAACATAAGATTTACATGGAAACCTTCTCGAGAAAAAACCATGACAAAATATTACTTTATATATATATATATATATATATATAATGATTTTACAATGTTCATAGGCACCAACCTACTGGAGACACCAATCCCCAAACTAAGCACCAACTCAATCAATTTGTGATCACCCACCCACTGGAGACACTGATCCCCTTTGCCAAGCAACAACCCAACCAATTCATGAACACCGACCCATAGGAGCACCAACCCTTATACTACGAGGCACCAAACCCAAGCCAAATCAATTCCACCATCTATGATTGCTTCTTAAATCGAATGATGGATTTTATTCTCTTACACATTCTCTCTCACTAATTTTCTTATATACTTTCTAATCTCCTCTCTTTCACAATTCTCAAATGATATTCTTCTTTAAAATAAATCTACCCTTCACACTTATTTTTTTAAGAGATATTCTATTTCATTTTTTGCTCTTCTCTTTTTCTCTTCCTTAGACTCGAATGATGTATTTTCTCAATTCCATTCTACTTATTTCAATATTTTCTACTCCCTTTTATATCCACTTCATGTCCTTTCAAAGATAGACACACCTTTTAAAATTCACACCCTTTCATTTAATTAACACACTTAATTAAATCATTATAAACATGAGTTGACCCATATTAAATATAATGTTGCCCATATACTTAATTAATCCATAATTAATTAATGGTTCCCCAAAAACATAAGTGCTTACCTCTTAGGTAAATTATAGGCCTCCTTAGCCAAATCATGGCCCCTATAATGAAATCACTGGTCTTTTAATCTTCAATCATTACTCTTCACACTGGGTGAGTTTGGAGCTACTGATTGGGTGAGTCCAAAGCTACCGAGTGAGTCTAAAACTCTAGGTGAGTCCAAAGGTACTGAGTGAGTTCAAAGCTCTAGGTGAGTCTGAAGCTATTGTAATTTTCCCTTCACTTTGCCTTTAACATCAATGACAATATTCTAACAATCTCCCCCTTTGTCATTGATGGGAACCCTTCAAAGAATTACTCATCTACAAACATAAAACTCTCTCTTGTTGTAGTGCTCCCCTTTTCTTTTCTCTCTCCCCCTTTGACATCAATGGTAAAGGGTTATACACCCTGCACCCCCTAAGCTAATGCTTCCTCTCATAGTCAGTAGATGAAAAAAATATTATTTTCTTCTGTTCTCTTCATTGTAATCTCAAATTTCTTTTATACCACTTATTGTAATATCTTCTTTTATTGTTCCTCTTCATAACATCTTTCCACTGTGCACATCATATCTCTCTTTCTTCAACATGGTCTTTACTACAGTTTCTCCTTGTGCATTTTTCACAATCACATATTACTCCTTTTAATTGTCTAGCTGCTGCATCTACTTCCAAACTTGCACAAATTCTCTCTTAAGTTTGGTTTGGGCATCCTATTTCTTGTTCTGGTCCATAGGATTACTTCTATATTATATCGCCATATGTCCATACTTATTTCAAGTATAACATACAATGTCTTTTGACAATGGAGTAAATGAATTTCTACCTAAGAAACCATGTGAATCTTTGTTTCCATTCCAACCATGCCCATTCCTCTCATGTCCTTCACTTGTGCCATAATTTCATGTATACTCATTTATTACATACCCATTCCTCTTATCTACATTTCTACCACTATTCCATGCGTATCCATTCATTGCATGTTTCTTACACTCCTTTGCTCTATAACCAAAAACGTTTCAATTAAATCAATAGCCATAAAATGATCCTTGGTACCTGTCAAACTATTTTGGCAAGAATGATCTTTTATCATGCCAATGGTTCTTTCCTTTATCTTCTACTTATAGATCTTCATTCTTAGGGGATGTCTTCTCTTATATCTTCACAAGTCATGTCCTTCACTTGTGCCATAGTTCCATGTATACTCAGTTATTACATGCCCATTCCTCTTATCTACATTTCTACCACTGTTCCATGCATATCCATTCATTGCATGTTTCTTACACTCCTTTGCTCTATAAACAAAAATATTTCAATTAAATCAATAGCCATAAAATGATCCTTGGTACCTATCAAACTATTTTGGAAAGAATTATCTTTTATCATGCCAATGGTTCTTTTCTTTGTCTTCTATTTATAGAACTTCATTCTTAGGGGATGTCTTCTCTTATATCTTCACAAGTTTAGCAATTTTAACATCCTCCTTAGTAAACTTTTGTTCATCTCCATAGCCAAGACTTGACTTGTTGAATAGTGACCTCTGACGATCTAGAATCTCATCTATAACCTTGGTGCTCTTCTCAAATCTTACGCTACTTATCAATTTAGTGTTTGCCTTTTTTATATCCTTTTTCAAGGCAAAAATCTTAGCTTCTAGCTTATCACATTCTTCATTCTTTGCCTTTAGTTCAATTTTAGTCTTTTCCTTTATTTTCTTTGCCTCTTCAACTTGAGAATTTAGATTCATGATGACCATTTCTGACTCCTCTCAAATTTTTGATAACTCTTCTCCTTTATCTTGATCATCTTCTTCATATTTCTAAATTTATTGCTTTTGTTTCAATTCTCTTTCTCGAGCATTTTTTTCATCCAAGGCACTTAAGAGTTCTCCTTCAATATCTACTTCTGGTTCTCTAGCTTCTGAATCACTCCAAGATTGTCCTCTAGTTATCTGGTCATCACCATCTTGATCTTCTATACCCATGAAAAAAAATTCACCTTCGTCATTATCTATAAAACCTTCTTTAATCTCCTCACTTGAACTACTATCCATTTTTGAATAAAGGCTTTTATTTTCTTTATTAGATCTCTTCTTTTTCTCATATTTATCTAATTTGTAGTTTTTATTACTCTTTGATACTTACTCTCTTTCTCATCATGTTCCTATTTGTCATTACTACTCTCTTTTTTTAAATGGGGACATCTATTAGCAAAGTGTCCCATTTTCCCATAATTGAAACACTTGAAAGGTAACTTACCTTTATAACTCCCATATCCCTTTTTGAGATTTCTCACAAATAGGGCATCTTCTTTATCTAACTCTTCACTGGTGTTATAACTTGATTCATGTTTTTCCTTTTTCACTTTCTTTGATACTTTGAAAGCTGATTCATGCCTTGTTGGATTTTTTGCTTCCATCTTCATTTTGTATGCTATGATAATTCCATGTAATTCATCCATCTTCAATGAGTCTAAGTCCTTTATTTCTTCAATCATTGAGACTTTCACATCATACCTCATAGGAAGTGACCTTAGTACTTCTTGTACTACCATCAATTCTTCCATTTTCTCACCTAGCCCTTTTATGGTGTTGACTATCTCATCCACATGGAGAAGATAGGTTGTAATTTTCTTTTCATCTTTCACTTTAAGACTTCTAAAATGCCTTCTATGCATTTGAAGCTTCTCTTTCTTGACCTTGTCATTACCTTCATAGATATTATGAAGTTTGTCCCATATATCTTATGCTAACACACAATGCATTACTTTTATGAACTCTAATTTGGATAAGCCACATAAAATTACATTCATTACTTTCACATTATTCTCACATGCTTTATTTCCAACCTGATCCATTGGCTGATTTGTTGGTGCCATGTACCCCATCACTACTAATAACTAAATATCAAACCCTAGAGATATAAGATATGTTCTCAACTTTATACTTCAAAAAACACAATTCATTCCATCAAAAAATGGTGCTTTGTTTGTGGAGAAACCATCCTGACCTTGATGACTAGCCATATGTGCTCATGGGATCTACCTTCCAGTAGTTAGATTAATTCTAAAGGAATTGCTCTGATACCAATTTTTAAGCACATGCTTATAATAAGAAGGGGTGAATCAATATAAGATAATTTTTAAATTTAATCAACCATAATAACCATAAACATTCAAGATCTAGTAATTAATAGCACAAGATACATAGGATTTACATGGAAACCCTTTTAGGAGAAAACCATGACAAAATATTACTTATATATATAACTCTTTTACAATATTTTTAGGCACCAACCTACTAGAGACAAAAATCCCCCAACCAAGCACCAACTTGATTAATTTGTGAGCACACACCCATTGGAGACATCGATCCCCTTCACCAAGAACCAACCTGACCAATTCATAAGCACTGACCCACATGAGCACCAACCCCTAGACTATGAGGCACTGACCCCAAGTGAAATTAATTCCACCATCTATGATTGTTTCTTCAATTAAATGATGGCTTTGATTATCTTATACTTTATCTCTCACTAATTTTTTTATATACTTTTTGCTCTCCTCTCTTTCATAATTCTCAAATGGTATTCTTCATTAAAATAAATCTACCCTTCACATTTCTTTTCTTAAGAGATATTCTATTTCATTTTCTGCTCTTCTCATCTTCTCTTTCTTAGACTCAAATGATGTATTTTATAAATTCCATTCTACTTATTTCAATCCTTTCTACTCCATTTTATATCCACTTCATGTCCTTTAAAAGAGAGACACGCCTTTTAAACTTCACACCCTTTAATTTAATTAACACAATTAAATCATTATAAACATATGAGTCGGCCTATAAATACTTAATATTTTCAACCTTTTATCAAATATTGATACTTTACATCTTGCAATAACCCATCGAGACTCAATCTCTCTGAGTGCATGCCCTAAGGGGTGCACTAGGAAAGGGGTGGGCAGACCTTTGGTGCTTCTTAAGATTGTTGTCCCTTTTTACCATATTAATACCAATCCAACTAGTTCCCAAAACCATTCCCTAAGCCATTTCTCCTCCCTTGAATATTCCTCCAATCTTTTCCTCTTTCCATCCCTCCTTTTCTTGTCTTAAATGCCTTTTGGTTAGTTGACTATACTAGGTCGACTAGGTTGACCCAGTACAGTTTAGAGGTGTTTTTCACTTTCTTAGCTTGTTAGCCTTTCAGCTGACCTAGCTCAGACCTAGTGAATTATCCTCAAAAACACACTAGGTTGACCATATACAATTGATGTTTTCATAAGGATTTAAGGCAATATCCACCTATAAATGCAAGATCATTTCATCAGTACTTCAAATGTGCAATCAAGAGTTATTATTCGCTCACACTTCTTCACAATCTTCTCTTCCACCATTCTACTTGAGGAGACTTAGCTTAGGTTTCTTATTTGGAGAATCTAATATTGTGGATATGTCTTGGATGCTTTGGCCTTTCTTAGTGATCCTTAGAAACCACAACAACCTCTTGTGAAGCCCCTTTGGCCAAGGGAGAGATTGAGTTTTGACCGGTTCACATTTAGGTAAGTATATTCTAACTTTATTATCCTCTCTTTTAGAAGTTAGAAGTAGCATAAGTGTTGATCGAATAATACTATCTTTCATATTTCATGTATTAGGGTGTTACTCATACTTACTTTAATTGAAGTTCCCTATACATGTTTGTTTTATTGTTTTTAACCCCCCACTTTATGCCACAAGCTTTGGTGTACACTAGATTAGATTTAATTTCTTGTTATTAGAATAAGTGAATATTTTAAACCTTCAGACTTCATTAGGGTTGTGTGATTATGTTAGACTGTAGGCTTTGAAACCTTTCCTAACAGGATATGTTGTGACAAGTGATCCCCTAATCAGGTCTAGTGGATCCCCATATTGGTCATGCTCTTACTTAACAAGTGTATTCCCAATCATACGTGTAGGTATGCTCTATCTCCAAGCCAAGATTGATTTATAGACATGATGAATTTTTGATTACATACATTGTGGTGAACCCAACATGAAACTAACCCTTATAGGATTTATTTCACTTATTTTCATTCTTTTAGTCATTATTTTTATCATACTAGATTGATTATGTTGACCCAGTTTTCTTATTTCTATGCATAAGTTTCTAGGAATAGGCAATTGGATTGACCTATTCGACCTAGTATAGGTTTCTAGCCTTTCAAACATCTATTTTAGGCTACTAGGTTGACCTAATTGACCATGTACATTTTTAACACTTTGCAACAGTTTCTTGTATAGCTTGATTGATCATATCGACCCAGTTTGTAGGTTTTGCCAGCATACTTCAACGTATTAGTTTGGATCCACTCTTTGTAAAGGTTGCCAAAGGCTTTTAGAAACTAATACTAGTGATGTATTGGAATGCTATAATTAACTTCCCCAACATTCTATTTGGTAAATTGAAGATTTGGTTAAAGAGTTTTAACATAATGTTCTTCCCAAAAATTATCTTAGCCACTTCATCAATGTAAATCAATCTCCCACTGAATTAGCTCATGATTATATCAAAACATGGAAATTTTTAGCTCATAAAGCTAACCATAACATGACTGATGATAATTTATTCAAATTCTTTATCACTGCTTTGACTCCCACTCTCTAACATAAGGTTCAAACCTTTGTTCCTCAAACACTTAATGAAGCTCTTGATGAAGCCAAACGTTAAAACTTTCTTACGAAGCAATTCAAACCTAATCCTAAACTTGCCAAAGGATATTTTCAAACATCTAATACTATCACTAGTAATACTCCTCAAATCAAATAATGAGTTGCCAAAAAAGATCTTCCTTCACCTTCTCATACACCTCTTTTGATTTAGCGAATGAAATAATTTTTATCTCCCTCAAAACCTTTCATCTATCCCATTGCTCCTCCTAAGTGGTATGATCCCAATCTATTTGCCAGTTCCATGTCAACATTGAGAATTCTCATAGATCTTGTACAGGGCTTAATAAATTTTCTATCTTCTATATGCTTGGTGATTTATTTAATCATGAAGCTATGATCTATCTTTGTTGTCAAGAATACATTGTTGCTTCCCAAAAATGACAAACTTTTAAAGCTTCTACCTCTAATAAAAAACATTCTTCAAATAATCAAGAAAATGTTGAGGATGTTTGTGCCATTGATGCTGATTATGATCAATATTATAATAACTCTCAATATGTCAACACTACCAAGGTCAATTATCATCTTAAACTAGCTCACAAAGATCCCATTACCAAGCCTAAAAAGCCATCTTTAGAAGAACAAATTCTTAATGATACCACCACCTCTAATCCTGACTTGAAATAACCTAAGTAATAACTTCCTCCTTCTGATCCTCTAACCACATATGTACCTTAAAAAACTAGTTTAAATTCTAAACCTCATGTTAGTTCTTCTAAATCACATTGGAATTTTATTGAAGAACTCAACTCTATGCCTTTGCATATTCCTCTTATGGATTTGGTTTGCACTTCACCCTATGATCATAAATTCCTTATGCAACAACTTTATAAAATTGAAGATCCATCTTCCATAGATGAAGAACCACCTTCTATTGAATCTTAACCTACCAATGTTAATAACATCGAAACCTTCTATCCTTCTTCCAAGCCCTTTATTAACTTTCTTGAAGAGGACATGATCAATGATGAAATTATTTTTCGTGCTGATGATCTGCCACTCTTTATTAAAGTAGCCATTAATACCACTCTTATCCATAAAATCTTAGTTGATGAAGGCTCTGGTATTAATGTCACATCTTTATGGCTTATTCAACAACTTGGTTATAACAAGGATCATTTCAAGCAAACCCATTATACTTGCTGTGGTTTTGAAAAGACTAATCAAAAGCCACTTAGTTGTATTTGGATTCCATTAACTATTGGACCTAAGACTGTTCAAACCAAGCTTCTGGCAATTGATCTCCCTTTATATTATAATATCCTTCTTGGTCATCTATGGATACATCAAATGAGGGCCATTGCTTCTTCTAGTAGTGAATGTATTAAATTATTGCATAATGGAAAATGATAAAATCATGAAGCTAATCCTAATTGATTGAGCATCCATTCCTAATCCTACACCTCAATATCATATTCCTATAATTCATAAGATTAATAGTGCCCCCTTACCCGAGTTCATCAACATGAATGCTAATTTACAAGTTACTCTTACAGATTCTTATGATGATGAACCCAATGAGTTACAACATACTTATAATACTACCAATTTACCTCCCTACATTTCACAATGGATTCCTCCTTCTCTCTTACCAAGAGACCGTATTATTCCTCTCATGGATGAGATTATCAACTTTTCCCCTCTATGCAATACTCAAGATCCTTCTCTACCAGAGGATGCCTTTACTTGCAATGATTTTGGAGTGGCTAAATTACTTCAGGATCATCTCATCATGATTCCTTGGACATTCAGTAATATTAAAATTTCATCCTCTGAAAATCCCCCAGATTCTCAAGCATGTATGATTTATCTAACATACGATGATAACTATATCATGGCCCAAGATCAATCTAGAGACTTAGATATCCAACATTACCAAAAAAAATTAGCCCATATTCATGCTTTTAATCAAGATTTCCACACCATTTCTGTGAATTATACCTTAAATCTTGAGGGTCATGTACTTCCCATCAATCCACCTCTTATCAATACTCCTTGGGTGGTAGAACAAATTATGCCTTCTAAATCTTCTAAAATATCTATACCTTTGGATTTAATCATTACATTTAATCCTTCCCCCGTCATGAAATTAATTGACACATCAATCCATTCTACTCCATCTACTTCTTCTACTCCTGAAATTACACTTAATGCCAAGGCTACCGATGTTCATTAGATACACTCTAATTTTGATCACCATTGCAATCAAATTTTGGATCTTGAAGTAGATGCTGAGTATTATGGTTCTCAACTTCTTGCTTTGCCTAGTGACAAAGCTATCTTTGAGTTACTCTATGCTCGAGTACCTCAACTTCCTCGACAACATCATAAACTTGAAAATTTTAAGACTAAAACTCCCTGCTTTAACAACTTCATTGCTAGCATTGATCCTAAAACAAATCCAATTTATGACTTACCCATTACACCATACCACTTTCAAGATGGCAATGCCATGCTTATTAAAAAAACCACTCGTATCGAATATAGTACTCCATCTTGTCCTCGAGCTATCATAGTTTTTTGAGATCTTTCACCTATCGAACATGACAATTTTATCTTATTCTTTGACAAATATCATGAGGCTTTCACTTGGTCCTATGAAGACATGCCTAGCATTGACCCTAGCATTATGGTGCATAATATCATTAATTATCCTGATGCCAAGCATGTGCTTCAAAATCAAAGAAAATTTCTACCTAAAGTATCAACTTTATGTCATAAATAAATCATCAAATTACTTGATGCTAAATTTATCAAACTAGTGGATTATTTTGAATGGGTTTCCAATATTGTCCCCATTCGGAAGAAAGTCACTATGGTCATTCACTTTTGTATTAATTTCTATAATCTCAATCTTTCTTATCCCAAGGATAACTTCCCCTTACCTTTAGTAGATGCCATTGTTGATTCCACGATTGGTTATGAAATGTTATCTCTTATGGATGGCTTCTTAGGATACAATCAGATTCATATTGCCCCCAAGGATCAACATAAGACCACTTTCACCATAGAATGGGACACCTATTGCTATGTCAAAATTCCCTTCAACCTTAAAAATGCTAAAGCCACTTATCAATGAGTGATGACTCACATTTTTCATGATCTCATTCACAAAATTATTGAAACCTATGTGGATGATCTTATTGCTAAATCTAAACATCATAAAAATCATCTTTCTGATCTTGGTATCATTTTTGATCATCTTCTTAAATATAAAGTTAGACTTAATCCTTGCCAATATGTCTTTGGAGTCACATCTAGAAAATAATTAGGATTCTTAGTCTCTCTCTATGGCATTGATGTTGACCCCACCAAAATCAGTGCTATTATCAACATGCCCATTCCTTATTTTATTCTTGACATTCATACTTATTTAGGCAATCTTAGGGAAATTAAATGATTCATCCCCAAAATGGCATATCAAATTCACTTTGTCAATTCCCTTCTCAAAAAAGGTACCACTTTATAATAGATGGATCCATGTCAAAAGGCCTTCGATAACATGGAAGAGTTATTGCTTCATCCACCTACACTTCATCCTCCTTCCAATGATAAACCTTTGATTCCATATACTTCTTCCAAACCTATTTCATTTGGGGCAATGCTTGTCAACAAGACAATATGAGAAGAGAGTATGCTATCTACTACATTAGCTGAGGCCTCATCGATTATAAAAACATGTTATACCAAAATCGAGCGTGATTGTCTCGATATCTATTTTACAGTTGAAAAACTTTGTCACTACATGATTTACCAAACTACTTATGTAATTATTCATTCTAACCCCCTTCATCATTTTTTCTCCAAAGCATTTCTTCTTGGAGATAGAATTGGTAAATGGATGGTCTTACTTATGGAATTTTATCTTCGTATTATCACTTTAAAAACTATTAAATGGTAAGTCATAGCTGACCAACTTACCGTAGTTCCCATTCCAACCACTTCTTCTCTTCAAGATGATCTTCCACATGATAACATCCTTTAAATTGAAGGTTTTAATCAAGATTTTTCTCTCAAAGATTATTTTCATAGCTTTATCGCAGATCTTGAAGCCAATCAACTAGATGAATCTTCCACTCCCTCCGGTACTACTAAACCAAAAGTAGTTATTGAGGACCTCCCTAAAATTAATGTTAACTTTCATGAGGATACTTGGAACCTTCACTTTGATGGTGCTAAATGCTTTCAAGGAGCTTGGGCAAGTTGCATTCTCACAAGTCCTTTTGGTAAAATCATTCTTTAGCATTCTACTTCACGTTTGATGTCACTAATAATATGGCCAAATACAAAGATCTTATCTTAGGCATGAGAGATACTCTTGACTTAGACATTCAATACCTTCATGCTTTAGGTGATTCTCAACTTATTTTCCATCAAGTTACAGGTCATTATCAATGTAAAATTGAAAACCTTATCACCTATCATCAAATTACAACCACTCTTGCTAAGGATTTTATCTCTTTCACTATTGAACCTATTCCTAGAGATCAAAATTCCATTGCTGATTCTCTTGCCTCTTCATCCTTTGTATTTCATCCTCATCAAGTTCTTTTTGATTATTGTCTTCTTATACAAATAAGAAAATCTCCATCTTAAACATAATCACTAGATTCACTTATTTGTCATATTGAGGTTGTTACCATTAGACAAAGCCCATGGTACCAAGATAGCATTAAATTCTTATAACATCAAGCTTATCCTCCTAATTTAGACTCTCATGAAAAGACACGTATTTGCAAATAAGATTTCAAGTATGTATTTCGACACAACATCCTTTATTATCACAATGTTGAACGTATCTTACTCCATTATGTTATGAAAGATGAGGTCACTCCTTTTCTTGAACAAGCACATGGGGGAATTTGTGGTGGTCACTATAGAAGACATGCTACAACATACAAATGCCCATATATGGGTTACTTTTAGCCTACTATCGAAAATGATGCAATTGAATATGCTAAAAAGTATAATCCTTGTCAACTTCATAATGATCTAATTCATTCACCTCCTACCAAAATTCATACTATTGAATCTCCTTGGCATTTTTCCACATGGAGATTTGATCTCATTGGTAAACTTCCTTGCTCCCATGATGGACATGTTTTCATCATTACCACTATCGAATATTTTACCAAGTGGGTAAATGTCATGCCCCTTATCAACATCATTGGTCCTACCATTTCCAAATTTATTCTTAACCAAATTATTTTCCACTTTGGCATTCCCCATACCATCATTTTATATAATGGTGGTAATTTCAAAAACAAACATGCTAAACAACTTTACAACAAATTCAAGATCAGTCATAAATTTTCCATGTCTTATCATCTGTAATGCAATAGTTAAGCTGAGGCTACTGATAAAATTCTCAATAAAATTCTCCAAAAGATAATTTGTGAAACCCATACGGATTGGCATATTTATCTTTACCCTACACTTAGGGATTATTGGACTAGCATACGTACTACCACTGAGGTAACTCCATTTTTGTTAGTCTATGGTTCTATGTTGGTTCTTCCTTTAGAAGTTGTGATTCCTTCTCTTTGTATATCTCTTCATGGTATTATTCCTGATGAAGAATTATGTGAAGCTCACCTTCATGCCCTTGATCTTCTTCATGAATATCATCTTTCTACCTTATAACATAACCACCAATACAAGGCTCATATTACTAGAAAACATAACAAACATGTTAAAGTCTGCACTTTTGATGTTGGTGATTTTGTCCTTAAATTAGACTACACCCATGATAAAGAAGGTAAATATGCCAAAAAATAGTGGGGCCCATATTTAGTTAAATACATTCTTGGTCTAAACACCTACCGTCTTCAAACCAATGAAGGCCATGTTTTCAAAGAGCCCACCAATGCTCAATTCCTTAAAAAGTACTTTACCTAAACATTTCTTTCTTTTCATACTTTCTATCTGTATCTATCTAACACATTTTTTCAACTTACTTAAGCATGGCTCTCTCGCTCTACAACAAGTTCCTTCCTTTCACAAACCTTTAGTCCTCCATTTTGGGTCTTTTGGTTTCTTGATGTACCATAGTCTTCTTTATCTTCTTGTATTAGCTCTTGTTTTCTGCACCCCTTAGGTTTCCCTTTTGTGAGTTTCTTTGTAAAACCATAGATAAGACCTGACATTCCTCATAAAACCATCATCTTTTATCTATTTCTCACATACTTTTTGCTTGCAAATTTTGTTTTGGCACCCCTTAGGTTTTTCTTTTGTGAGTTGCTTTATAAGACCATAGATAGGACTTGGCATCCCTCACAAAATTACCATATTTTTGCTCATATCTTTTGCTTTATCTTTTTATTAGTTTATGTAGTTATAGTGTATGACCATGGATAGGACTCAACCCTCTTCATAAAATTACCACCTTTTCATGTTTTTGATCCTTGTTCTCAAACTTTAGCTTTTGCTTCTTTTGCTACATAAAATATGCACAATAATCTATGTTAGCATGTTTTCCTCCATTTCTCTCATTCATATGATAAGGAATCACACTTTTTTGTCATTGTGTCCTTTTTTGCCTTTTATCACATATTTTACGATTTGAAGAAATTTGAATTATTCCATGTGTCATTCCTCTTAATTTCCCCTTTATTTCACTCCACATTAGATAAAACAAGGTCAAAGTCAAGATAACACTTTTATTTCACCTAGATTTATGAGACTCTTAGACCCCATGTTCTTTAAAGTTCTCTCTCTTAGAAACCTTGTCCCAAGTATTTAAATGAAATTCATCTTTAGCACCCATGTTTGGTTTTCCAGATCTATATGGAGGGGGAATAGAAAAAGCCATCAAGAAAGTTAAAAGATGAATCATTTGAAAGAAAAGACAATGATATCTAAAAGGTAACATACAAATCTCAAAAAGTTAAATTCACACCAAAAGACATGATTCCAAGAACATCTCCTATCTCTAATAGAAGCTCAAACTCCATAGTTGGCCTCACATAGAGCCAAGGTTTTTTGGGGTGCAGTAGGCCAGTAGATTGGAATAGGGGAATTCAAAAAACTCTATAGTTATACCTACTTTCTCATGCAAGTACCCAATCTTCACAGTAGATCAATGAATCTGTAAGGGGTCTTAAAGAATAAGGAGTACGTTTTAGGGAGGTGGGTCCATTTTACTTTTCATGTATTTATCCTTCATTAGATGATCTATATACTCCATTTGTTGACCTAAGACTTGTGTTGCTAAGAGAAGTTCTTCATAGTCCTTAAGGTCGAAAGTCCTCTTGTTTTGACAAACCTAATTTGAGCGTTTTGACTTTGATAAAGAGTCCCTCTACCTTGGTTTTTCCTTCATTCTCTCCATCCCTCATTTCATTTCCCCCCTTAATAGATAAACTGTGATTCCAAATCTATTTTCCCTCTTCTCTAATTCCTTCTTCATCTCTTATTACATGCTAGCTTGTTTCAATTTTATCTATCCTTAGAGTGAAATAACATGTCTGAGTAACTATGGATTCTTATTTATTTTATCGTAGACTTCCATTTCTAGACTTACTTTACTTTCATTTTACCATTTATCATTTTTTTACTATCATGCTGACATGAACACATGATTTTGTACCCTTTTTCCATTGTTGAGTGAGGTTTGCTTGTTACTTCTCACTCGACAATGTTGTTTTCCATTTTTATGCACCTTTTTCCATTGATGAGTGAGATGTGGCTTGTTATTGCTCACTCATCAATGTTGTTTTACCATTTTGTTTTTATATTTGACATTGATTTATTTTATTACCATATTATTTGACATGTATCCTTGATTTGACTTGGTGAGTTTGCCTTTTCTTACTTAAGGATAACTTGTTTGAGATTTTTTGTCTTTAGTAGCCTTCGAGTTTTAGTTACCCAATTTACTCTTGTTTTTGACTTGGTCATTTGGTCTAACATAGCACTTGTCACCCCAACTTACCAAATTTACCAAGTATGTCCCATCCTCATAGCACCAACTATCTCGACTTTTCTTACATTTGTTTGTTTTTGATCTTTAGTTTTGTATTCTTGGGTTTGTCAAAAGCAGTCTCTGTGCCCTACAAATTAAAACTAACACAATATATAACCATCCCATTTTAAAGGTAAGTCAATGTATGCAACACATTAAATTTTTTAGATTAGTTTCCCTTTTAGTCATTTACTTTTAGCTATTTTTGACTTAAAATACTACAACTTTTTTTAGCATCAACATTGTGTGTTACTATGTTCTTTCTCGAAACACCATCCCCTATTATACCTTAGTGACACGTGATGAGCTTTGAGTGGGGAATATGTATATATATAATATTTTCAACCTTTTATCAAATATTGACACTTTACATCTTGAAGGAACCCATGAAGACTCAATATCTCTAAGTGCACGCCCTATGGGGTGTATCGAGAAAGGGGTGTG